>JBBPDJ010000019.1:13925479-13967440 GCA_037974625.1 Cucumis cinereus
TATAAAATAGTTGATTTTATATGGAAGAAGAGAGAGAAGATGAGATTTAAGGACATGACAATGTAATTGTTTGGTTGTTATGTGGACCAATTGGTTCCAAAGACCCTTTTGGTCTCACTTATTGATGATGACGTTATAGCTTTGTTAATAGATTCCTTTTCTCTTTCATCCCTCATTCTCTCTCTCTCTTCTTTTCACCGCAACTTTATTCCATAAATATCTTTATTCCTTCGTTCATTGGATAGGGTTCGGTTTCAATTTAGTCCTACGAAAATTTCAATTTAGTCCACGAATCTTTTTAATCAAAACAAAAACACCTCTTTTATACGACGTATCTGTTTTTGCAAACGTGACATAATGTTTCTAAAAATGTAGCAAAGAGAGACGTTACATTAGTTAAAATCGAAAGAAAATGTGTTTTATGTAAAAGAAAAGTTGTCAATATTTGGTGAATCTAGGAAAATTTGAAAAGTTGTAATTAAATCGTCAGAGACCAAACTAAAATGGTAACCTAATTAACCTTTGATATTATATTTAAAGATTATTATAAACTTATAAATATAGTATATTTATTGTTTTCGATTAGTTTTTGATGTCTTAATTTTATGAAAAAAATATTTATTTGGATGGATATTTCGAAAAATGTTATATAAACAAAAATGGAAAATTACAATTGATGGTAAATTAAGTATAGGATATTTAAAGTGTGTCATACATTTTTTTCATTTTACAGATATGTCACTTTTTAGGGTATGAAGTATAACGTGAGAATATCAAGTATATGTGTATAAATGTAACCCCGTAGTGTATCAAGTGTTTCGCGTGTTTCAAGTGCATATCAGGTATATCAAGTGTATCTGTACTACTTTTTGTACATTTCAAAGTTGAGCTCGTTCATTGCCATTTTTACAAAAGTAATAACCTTAAACCTTATTTATTTACTTTTTGTTTCTTATTTCTTATTTCTTTTAAGTACCATAGGAAATAGAAGATAGTGCATAATCACGTACATTAAATCTAATAATTTTTTTTAGATAAGTTTTTTTCTTAGAATAATTTTATTAAAATATAAAATAAATGTACATAATTTTTTTTTATAAACTCATTTCATATTCTCATGAGTCTATGAAGAGTTATAAAATTAAAATTGTTGCTTTTATTTTTCCAAAAAAAAAAATAGTGAATTATCTTTAATTTTATTATTAAGAATAAAATTGTAATGTTTTGTTAATATTTATCACTTATGCATGAGAAGAAATTCTTTTTTATTTTAATATCATTAACTTACAACATTTTCCAACACTAATTAGAAATATATTACTTAATAAAACTTTAAAATATTAAAGATTCAATAAATGAATAATTTACAACAATAATTAGTTTAAAATTTGAATTAAAATTTAACATTCTACCTGATGCACGTGTTGTTTACTAGTTTTACGTTGAAGTTTAATCACTCATTTAAAATACCTTAAAGTTGATGGACTAGAAGTAATAATAATTTTTTTTTAAAAAAAAATAGATCACAATAAAAATATAATATAATAAATTCAATATTAGTATGATTGGGACCCAAAACTTTTGAACTTTTTATTTTCATTTTGGAACCCTTTTTCACTTTCTTGTTTTGCAATCAATCTTAATTATGAATAAGACTTTATAATAATTGAAAATAAAAGAATCAAAATCCTTCTTTAATAATAATAATAATAATAATAATAAAAACTAATCAAGATTCAAACTACCCTTTAAGTTTGTTCTTGGTCTGTAAAACTAGCTATATGGTAATTAGTTAAGTCTAAGTCTATTGTACTTTGAATATCTATACCATATAAAGTAGAAAATTTTAGATAATTATAATGAAGTTATACATCATATATAAATAACGTAAATGAAACGATTTTATATGTTGGTAGACGTAGAGTGTAAAACTTAACAAAAGTTTTGCATCAGACTGTACTCTGACAAAGTTAGATTTTTTTCTCGACTTGTAGGATGATATCTCGTTGATGACTTTAAGACCAAAAGTTAATCCTAGGAGCAGTGAAGCTTCGTAAGGTCCTTTCTTACAAATGTACTCCTCAATAGGACACTTAATAATGCATTTGGCTAGTGCAATATAGGGTCAATACACCATAGTATTCATCATTTATGGCTAGGACTACTAGGATATTTAAACTCATTTCCTATTTGTTTTTAGTTTGTCTTTTATTGCTAGGTCCACTTAGTAATATGTTGTTTGTACTGTTTTAGTTTCGTCGCACAACTATTTGGTTTTTGTAGCTTATGAATATCAAGTTTATAAACGTTATTTCTACTCTTTTTTTTTTTTTTGCATTATTATATACTTATTATCAATAATTTAAAAAATCAAACTAAATTTTGAGAAATTTAGAACTAGTTTGGTAGGTAATTTGAACTAAAAATTTTGAAAGCAATGGATTAAAAGAAAATAAAGTTGTATTTTATGTTCCCATATATGTGTTTAGTAGAAAACTAAAAGTTAAATTTCAATTTAAAATAAATTTTCAAAACGTGTTTAGAAATATATTTATAATTTATAGTTACTCGTTTTTTGGAATTTAAAATTTGACTAAAAATCAACACTATTACTTTAGAAAGATGCAAACTATTATAAGAAATTACGAGGATATAAGCTTAATTTTTATAAATAAAAAAAAACCAAATAATTATCCAACGAGATTTTAATTTTCAGCTAGTCTTTCACTAAAAGATATTAATTTCTAAAGAAAATGGGTAGGTTCACATGGATGGGATAAAATTAAATTTTTGCTAATTTTAGTTTTAATATGGGTAGGACTCACATGTATATATAAGATAATAACTATAATATATATATATATTAGGCAATCTAATGAAGCATATAATATTTTGAATAAATCTTTTCAAAATTTAGAAGATAATATTGAATTTTAGATAATGACAAAAATGTATATATATCAACCAAATCTTTGTCACATGGAAAAAGAAATCCTTCAAAATTAAAGCTTTAGATATATTAACACAATTGGAATTTGAATATATATAATAATGAGTTAGTTGACCTTATTTTTGATAGCTTTAAAACATGTGAATCCAATATTCAATAATTTTGCTAAAATATTCCCAAAATATTATGGTTGAATGAGAGTTGTGATTATAAGCTTACTATATCCAACTATATTTCAAATTTGGTACTCATCCAAAGAACAACAATTTGAAGGGAAAATTATTAAAATACAATAATAATAACTCAAATATTATCTTTTATAGTTTTGGGGAGTTTAATGTGATTAATTTTCATTCAAACTTAGATTAATTAATTCTAGAAATCTCGTAAATCAAATTGTTTATGTCCACTGAGTTAGATCCATGTTTTAACGCAGTGTTTTTTAGCTTGTTAGTTTTTGAAATTTTGAGATGCTCGTAGGTATACTCGATCTAGAGCGTTTAAGGTCAGATATCAAACGATATGAAAACCTTAACAATTGGAATTATAAGCTCTTTTCGATGAGTACCCCTAATTTTAAATCGCTAGAAATCTCCAAATCAATTCAATTTCAACTCTAAGAATTGAGTTAGACATGAATTGCCTTAAAATTAAATATCTTGAGACAAATAACAAGTTCTCTGACTCAAGATTCAAACACTTCATACGATAGGATGATCAACAATCTGAATGTTTTTAGCATGCAACTCAACACATGAAATTTAGTATAATTCAAGAAGCTCTTTGACTAAATTTGAAAACAAGCACAAAGACTAAATTCAATTCTTCGTAAAAACTTCACTTTCGAACACCCTAAAGGCAAGGTTTTACATAGTCTTCCAATTAAATCCTAATGAAACACATTAAAAAAAATAAAATTACCTTACTTAAAATATCATAAAAAAGAATAAATTAAAAAAAAAACCCTAAAAGTACATCAAAATTATTAAATAACATTTGATCAATAATTTAATCCTTGGACGTTTCATAACCACATAACGATAGTCATTATATTATTCTTTTAAATGTCATTTAAAGTGAATATTAAATTAGAATATGCTATAAACTTACAATATACCTATGCTTTAATATATATTGTTTGCTCCATAGATTATTTACACCTCTAACTTTTTTAACAATATTACGTGGAGTGTCAAAATCAAACCTCTCATTTCGAAGTTAATCAAACAAACACTATATCAGTTTGATGCTCATTTTAGTTGTACCACAAACAAACACTAAATCTCAACAAAAAAAAAACCTTATAATTTCAAACTCTAAATTTACACAATTAAATTCTTTTTCATCGATAATTGAATCAATTTAAAATATCAATGAATGTTTTATAACTATTCACATTTAACTCTATTGAAAACAACCAGAAATAACCTAAATAAACTCATTGCTCTTCTAAAAAAACCTAACCCATGTAGCACAAAGATATATATATATATACATACGTACATATACATACATAGATGCGCGCACACGCTCACACACACACACATACACACATATATATATATATATATTCCCCCTTGAAAAATATATGAATATTTAGAATATGAGGAGGAAAAAAAGAAAAAAAAGAAGAAGGGGGAAAAGGTGGTATTATATGATATAGGTCCCAACAACCTCCACATCCAAAAATGTCTCAACTATCACCAAACAATGTCTTTTCAAATCTTTTCCTTTTGTTTGGTTTTGTTCATGGTAGACAACAATATAGTGAACGAGAAATGAAAATACAAAAAATCATAACAAATCATACAATTTATTTTTTTCTGGACCAAAATATTTACAAAATATAGTGAAATTTTAGATTTTACTAATGATAGATACTAATAGACATTTTTAGAAATTGATAGAAATTTGTCAGTGTCTATCATGATAAAATCTGAAATGTTGTTATGTTTTGTAAATATTTTATCAATTTTGTCATTTTCGACAATTCCCCTTTTCAAATATCTATTTCAAGTATTTGTTTTTAGTTTAACCAATTAATAAAATTAAAGATAAAATAGGTAGACAATCTAGACCTATACTATATGATCATAAAAGTGTTTATACCTACATGTCGATTAAGTACTTAAATATAAATTCAATAAGTGTAAAGAAAAAAAAGCTCTAATTTAAATTTTAAAATAGTGAATAAAAAAGAGTGAAGAGGAAGCTTAAAAAGAAAGGAATATTCCTAGCAAGAAAAATTCCCAAAGTGTGTGATAACCTTGAAAAGAAAGATAGAAGAGAACCTAAAAAATTGGAGTAAAGCAAAGTAAAACTTGCAGAGGTAACTTTTTTTTTTCCCTTTTTTTTTTGGTTCGAGATGAAAGAACGAGAGATCAAACAATTGCCTTTTTTGTTCGCTGAATTATGCTTAGATTAACATAATCTAAAGCATTCAATTAAAAAAAAGGTAATGAACGTAGTATTTAGGTTTAAAATGTTGATGTTGATGAAGATGTTAAGGTCTTAGTTTTACAAAAATGTTAATGAAAATATGATCAATATTTTAACGAGTTAACATGTTTAATATTAATAGAGATAGTTTTAAATATAACAATCAAACTCAATTTTTTTTTTGTTGTAAATATAGCACAATACAAAAAAATTTGCAGATATAACAAAATTTAGTTCCAACTCTTAAGTCTATCAGTGATATACCACATCGCTAATAGAAATTTATCGGCGAGAGAGTCTATCACTAATAGAAATCTATCAGGGATAGAACTTGCATTGATAGATTTTGTTATATTTACAATTGTTATAAAATGTTACTGTACACTTAATTACCCAATGCAATTATCCTTATTTTTTCTATTATATTTATACCAATAACATTTTTTTATTACTTTTTAGGTTATTATATGGATCTTTTACAATATAATAAAAATATCGATATGCTGTTGTGAATTTAATAACACAGTTCTATCTACTAAAGCTATTGATAAAATATATTAGTAAAAAATGTTAAATTACAAATATTATTTATTATAATTTGGAGAAAGTTAAAAGGTAGTCCCTACGGTTTTAAAAGTTATAATTTAGTCGTTATGATTTGTTGAACCTCATAAATAGTCTCTATACATGATTTGATCAAATTCTCGTAAATAGCTCATATCATAAAGACTGATTTATAAAGATTTTATCATACTATAGAAACTAAGGTTTCGTTTAGTAACCATTTTGTTTTTGGTTTTCGGTTTCTAAAAATTTAGTCTATTTCCTCCACATTTCTTACCATGATTTGCATTTTCCTTCAGTACAATGGTTGAATTTTTAGTTAAATTCTAAAAATAAATAAAACTTTTTCAAAGCTACTTTTTTTAGTTTTTCAGGATTTGGCTTGGTTTTTTAAACTATTTAATAGTATGCAGATATAACAAAGAAAGAAAGTTTGAGAGAGAAGTAGTGTCTCTATAAATTTAATTTTTAAAAATAAAAGATCAAAAATCAAATTATCATCAAACGAACTTTATAGAGACCAGAATTACAATTTATTCGAGAAAAATGAAAACAACATATAAGAAAATGATTGTAAGGTTTGAAATGAGGGAGGGGAAGGTTGGGACCCAAGAGGAAGAGGGTCACATGGACCTTGGTTGATGGTGTGGTCCAGTCCATTTCCTTCTGTCCACCATTGGTCCCTCACACCCAAAAAAAAAAAACCCTAAAACTTATCCTCAATTTTTCAAACCAATTCCACACATTCCCCAAAAATACCATTTTTCTCTTCTTTTGTGTGTATTTGTGGTTGTGGGTCACCAATCTCACTCTTGTATTTTTGTCTCTCAAACCCTTGACATTTCTCTCTCTCCCTCTCTCCCTCACCCTCTTATTTTTCCTTCTTTCAAAATTAGGGTTTCTGATCTCTTTGACTATCAATCGATATTTTAGATTTCGTCAAAAAGTGTTACAATCATATTCTCAAAGTTTTTACTTTAGGTAATAATATGACCAACGTTGTTTAATGTTGTGGGGTCGTTAAACGATCTTATTGTAAATTTGAAGGTGCCAGAGTGTATGATATTGACCAACATATATCTATAGATTTATTATGTACTTTTTAAGTGATTTTACCCTCGCTATTGAAATAGTGACAATGTAGGTAACTAATATTAAAACACACTCTTAAAAGATATTGTCTTTTTGATGCTCCTTTAAAAATATATATATAGAAAAGTTCCATATTTACATTAAACCCTTCAAAAAAACAAAAAAAAAAACTCTTTTAACCATATATTGAAATATTTATAACTTTTTTTATACAAGTATATTTTTATTGACTAAAATTAAAACATTTCTTTCCTTTTTCAAAAGTAACACACCACACTCTTTCAAATTATAAAAAATTATATAATTTTAGAGGACGGTTTAAAGTTCGATTATAATAAACCCTAAACCCTAAAACTACACCCTAATTTCTTCGTCACAAACGATAATGTCAAACTTGTTAAATCATGAAATAACTTGTTCTCCTCTCTTGAGATGTGACAAAAAACAATATGATTAATATACTTTCGAATAAGAATAATATCTTCAACGAAAACATCAATCTCAACAAAAGTAAGATTCCTTTTAAACCCTCGTTTGTTAAAGGTTACTTTTTGCAATTTATTATAATTTAAGAAAGAAAAATGTAAAGGGAGGGGGTAAAAAAGGAAATAGTGGAGTTAAAAATGAATAAATGAAAGGTAGGTGGTGCTCCCAAGTGTGGGAACATGATGGGTGGTTAGGGTTTCTCTCACTATTTCTTTTTTTAAATTTTATTTTTTTGTACTCAAAATTCCAAATCTGCCTTTCCATTTCATATGCACTCTTCCCCACCACTCCCTATGGTGGGGTCTTTGATTTTAACTCTAGGGTTTTAGAAATATTGACAAATTATTTCAACTTTAAACCCATCTCATAAAAATATATTGAATATTTTATACTTTAAGTACATGTCAATAAATATTATTATTATTTTCTGTCTCATGATTGTTGTATAAAAAAAATAAATATGAACATAAAATATAAAGCAAATTAAGAGAATCAATGTACAGATTTACGTGATTCATTAATAGTGTGTTAATTATGTCCATAATATAAAATAATTCAAATATGATGTATGGGTTTTTGTCAAAAGTTAAATGATGTATTTTTTCTGTCATGTTTATTTTTGCTTCCATTCTTAAAACTTTTAAACGTTTTTTGATTTTGTGTAGTATTCAGATGTTGTCGACTTTTATTTCTGTGCAACCTAAGCAGTCATTCGATAAAAAATTGTCATGTAACAATTTCTAAAAAAAATTAAATACATGTTTGGTTGCATGTACTTTTATATATTGGATTTTATTATTGTTATTGGTGATATTACTGTTTTTTAAATTTATTATAATTATTTAGTAGATAGAAAAGTTTGGAGTATATTATACAATTATAATAAAATTTAAAAAATATTATTAATAAAAAAAAACTATTTTTTTATCAATAAAATTTATATTACTAAAGGCATTTTCATTAAAAGAAAAATAATAAAAGGGTCTTCTTTAAAGGTAGAGTAGTATTCGAATGTCATTCCTACACTAATATTATTCTACCTTTTCTTTTAAGGGTTGTTCTATCTTACTTCATAGTTCATGCATTTGTAAGATAGTTTAAATTTAAAGAAAAATTATTGTAAATAAAAAATTGATAAAAATATTTTTAAATATAATAAGATTTTAGATGTTGTCAATGATAGACACCGATAGAAACTAATACTTCTATCTGTGTACATGACAAAACTTCTATTAATGTCTATCAATGCGTCACCAATAATCAGTATCTATCATTGATTGAATATGAAATTTTTCTACATTTTGTAAATATTTTAATTTATTTTTGCTGTATTTGAAAACAATTCAAATTTAAGTTTAGTTTGAGCTCTCAAAATAACTCATGAAAATTATGGTTCTATAAAAATTAAGGGTAATTAACAACAATAACTAAATAGACTCGCTGTCAAATTTCTATAATTTTATATATATATATATATTTGGTTTATATTATTTATTAGTATAAGATTATTTGTTAAATAGAAGAGAGAAATAGGTGAAACTTTTTTAAAATTATTGAATTGATTTAAATGCCTGTTTCGAATAATTTTTAGTGTTTAAGAAATTAAGAAAGAGCAATAATTTTCAATTGATTAATTCATTTTATTTTAAATTTCATCGCACAAAAAAAAAAAAATCAAAGCAAATAAACAAATTATGAAGCTCTCATTTTGGAACCGAACGACTTTAAAAGAATAAAATTTCAAGATTTCTAACTTTTGTTTAGTACTACAGAATAAATGTAGGGTATAAAGATATTTTTCCGGACGAAACCAACAATAATTGAATTTTTTGTGGCATATGGCTATAGCATGTGCCAACAAGCTTTCCTCCGGATATATTTGTCGAAAAAACAATAATTACCGTCGAATTGCAATCTCATAATCTTTATAAAATTTGAGGTCACTCTAGAGATATAAGCCTCTACATGGTTGAAAAATTTAGACGTGTTAAAGAGAATCTTTCACCACTGTTAATGGACGTGCTAGAATTGCACCATGCATATACAATCATTGAGTATGAGATTTAAACTTTCGGTTTAAAAAAATGTATTTTAATTAAGTTTCATATATCTTGTAAAAGGTAAGACGACTATATCACGTGTTATTTTATAAAGTCATAATTAATTAACTTAGTTAGAAGTTCGATAAATTACTATTTTTTGGATATTATTTTTATTGGATGGCTATGCATTTTGCATGAAGTTCTTCATTTAAATTGGACATATATGGCTAGCTAGGGTTAGGTGGTGTGGTCTTACAAAGGAAGTTTGACTTGTAATGATATCATGAATGTATTGAGAGTCAATTTGTGTAATTATTAAACATACCAAAACATAAATGATTAGGTTTATTATTATTTCATATTTCCAACCCATGAACCTTTTTTTCCTTAAAAAAGAAAAAACACATGAAACTTGTCAGCTTTTTTTTCCAATATTCTTTTAAATTTAAATCAAACTTTGTTCTAAGTCTTCTGCCAACTTGTAAATAATTTAATAATGTTGAATGATTATATATTTATTCAAAAAATCAATGACTATTATTCAATAAATTAGCATAATTTTTTTATTATAACATTATTATGCTATAAGATCACAAAATTTTGATCACGTCCTTCATTGTTTACATTTTTCAAAGCACATAGGCATGCAACACTTAAAATGTCGATATCAATTCAAACACCGATGTTTTAATTTTAATAAAATGACGATAGAGAAGAGATTTCTAAAAAGCTTTAAAAAATATAAAGAGAAAAGCATATTGAAATCAATATTTTAAAACTTAACGAGTCAAAACATAATACCTCTATGTCATATTTACGTTACTAACGTTATATTGTTTATTTTTTAAAGGTTTCATGCACTTTTTTATATATGTATCATTTGAAATGTCGATAGACTCTCTTCATCTTAAATTGAATCTATAAAAATACGAAAACGTAAAAGAAAATATGGAGAAGGTGATAAAATCTTAATCCCATACATGTGCAAATAATGTATATATATGTGTGTGTTACCTTGATTCATATTTCCCTTTCACTTTCCCCAAACTGCAATACACTGTGTGACAGTGAGTAGCATATGGGAAAATCAGAAAAAGTGCACTGTTTTTTTTTTCTTTGTTGTTGGAATGGCAGAGAGACAAAAACTTTCACTGTGCATTAGTCTCTTCTCCCAAACAGTTGAAATGAAAGGGGGTGAAGAGATGATGAACAGAAAAAGTTGAACAAAGAAAGGAGAGAAATTTAGGGCATAATAATGAAGAGAGATAGAGAGAAACAAAAGCATTGAATAGAGTGCCAATATGACTAGGTTTTTTGGCAGTGAATGGGACAGCTCAGCTACACAATGAATGAGTTCAATAAGTAAAATTGAATAAATAAATAAATAAATATATAAATAAATTGAGTTTCACTTTCACATGGTTTTTGTTTTTCTTTAGGGTTTTAGATTTAGGGTTTTAATGGTTGCTGTCATTCTGCCTTTATTTTTTTGTACCTTTGGTTGATGCCTATGTTCCCCTCTAACGATCATGTGACTCCTCCCACACCATTAATATCTATCCACTGTCGATATTTTGTATCGATATATTTTTACATTTATATAGATTTCATATTAACATGAAGGATGAATTGTTCTTTTTATATAATCGTAAATAATAAACATATTAATTTGTTCAAAAGTTATAAAATGGTAATTTATATATCGACATTGATATTCTTGTTGATATATTCAATCGTTCAAAACAATTCCTTATTTTTTTTATCTTCTTCTTGATTTATGCCTAAAATAGTGTTCAATGTTCGAAACACTCTCTTAGCCAAAAATCAGCTCTCTCACTTTTTAGCATCCTTAGATAAAAATTGTTCCAACACCGCCAAAACGTCAACGTCGCCTACCGCTCGTCCCATAGCCGCTCGCCTACCACTCTTTCCATCGTTGCTTGCCTACAGTTGTTCCATTGTCGCTAATATAGTGGCTCATCTCGCTTCGTTCACCGTGGTTCGGGGTTTGGGGTTGCATGCAAAATAAAAAACATAATAAATTTTTTATTTTACAAAATGCACAACAATCTTCCTACTTTTCCAAATCAAATTCAACAATGAGTGGGATGGAGGGATGAATGATAGACTCTCCAAACTTCTCAAGATAAACAAGAGCTGAAACTTGAAAATGTTTTGTCGAAGGAGGTGATGGAGCTTCAACTTCATACTCCTACTTTAAAAATTTTAGGGTTTTCTTTTTTTAAAAAAATTAGCAAATGGTTTTTTTAAAAAAAATAAAACATGCAATGATATATTCTTTAAAATTTATAATATACCAACACATCATCTTAAAAATATTTTGCAAATTAAAAATCAAATATTAGTTGAAGTAGTTTGTTGAGATTTAAAAATTTTATAATATACTAAAATACTTTATTTGAAAATATATCTAAAATATCAACAAACTTATTTGAAAAAAAATCTAAAAAAAATCAAATATTACTTACAACAAAATACAAATTTATAATCCGTGAAAAAATATTCTAAATCTTAAAACTTAAATTACATAATTAAAAAATATATGTTGAAAAACAAATGATATTTAAGATGAACTGACAACTAAATTTGATCAACAACAAAATCAATCAAAATAAACTTTTGTTTTAAAAAAAACGCAAAGACCTTGTGTTTGGAGTAAAAAATATTTTTACCAAATAGAAATGAAATGTATGCAATTATTGAAATGAAAAATATTTATTTGTAAATAAAACTTTTTAAAAATAAACTTTTTAATTGACAAGAAATTTCAATTAAACCATATAATTCACAATGCAAATACCAAATTCTAAGTAGTAGAACACAATTTGAAACATAGAAAAAATTGTGCAATTCTAAAAGTGGTTTGAAGACAAAAATCATCAATAAAAATAAAGATAAAAATGAGTGCTTTTAAAAGCATGATCGAAACAAAACAAAAGATATAAGTGTTTTTCCTTTTTGCATGACAAACAACTTACCACTAGATTCCTATTCCGATTACGAGCACTTTACCATAAGGATCAAATATACACTGAATTATACAATAATATTTATAAAATAACTAGAAACAAATCAAAATGGTTTAATATGAATTTAAAATAATAGAAAAACTAAAGATAATGAAAATTCTAAAGTTTGAATAATCCTAAATACTTTAAAAAAATTAGTTAAATAAAGCATAAACGTCATAAACAAATCTAAGATTGAATAATCCTACATATTTTTAAAAATTAGTTATATCAAAACAGATATGATATCAAATCTAATATTCAAAATTTAAAAAATATAGAAAAATTATGTTGGTTTAACTTTTCTTTTAGTTAGGTTCAAATCTCATCACCAACAAATTGAAATACACTATATTTCAATAATTCAAATTATTTTATCTGTGGATTTCGTTAGATTTGAATCACACCAAATCAAATCATATGATACATGAATTAATTGTATTCGATCAATATGCTATACACCAGCAGTAGCAGGGATAGAACAAGAATATTATAAAAATATGATATGTGTTCGATACACTTTTGTAAAAAAAAACTTATTAAACCAAAATTTAGACAAGAACTCAATCGCTCCACAGTTTTGCTATTCTAAAAAATATTCCTAAGAAAAAAAAAAAACAAAACCATCCAAGTTTCACTAGAATATTATGGTTTGGCATAGCCTGCCTATGTAGTTGTAGCCCAATGTGGCCCAAACATATAGTAAATGGGCTGTATGAGTATATTTGGTCCAAAACATTTGTGTTAATTTGTAATTTGAAGAAGTCTAAACATAACCCTAAAGCTAATACATGAATGATTTTCAGAGATAATCTTAATAAAGAGATTTAAAATTTGATCCATAATAACAATTTAAAAGTTTGATTTGATACTATTTTTAAAAAATTAATTTGATATAATTATGAATCTCACGTGTTGTTTTTTGAAGGATGTAAATTGTTACACCAGCAATAGTTAAAAGTTTAAATCGATCAAATTATAAGTTCAAAATTTTAATTGGTGTAATAATGTTCAAAGTTACGAGGACACAAATTGAAATTTTTTCTTCTCTAAATTATATGTGTTAGAACCATAGAATTTTAATTTTGTGTTTAGTAAATCTAGCTATAATAGTAATATTGAAATTAAATAAAACAAAAACTTAGTTTAGGGATTAATTTTGTAATTTAATTAAAAGAAAGAAGGAGAAGGGCCATTATTAATTAAATTATGTAATGGTTACAACTTTTCATAAGTAATTCATCCCTTAGTCAATGAAGAGTAGCCAATTGTCTTATTCATATATTCTAAATTTATAAATATAATATTGATATGTGACAAGTGTATTATATGCCATTCTAGATGGTCATCAATACACTTTTTATAAAACTATATATATTATTTGTTAATATAATGGATCAACAATGACTCTTTTGACTTTCAAATCAATCCTCCACAAATGCAAACAAACTACTTTTTGACTATATATATATATATATATATATATATATATATATCATTAAAATATATATAAAACCTCAAGAAAAATAAGCAACAAAATGTTACGGGAGTAAATAATAATATAAATACTAGAATGTGTGTAGTTTTGTAATAAGCTTATTTCAAGAATTTTACTTGTCTATATGTTTATTGTTTGAAGATAAAGTTGCGTCTTGTTTTTATTATATTATAGAGAATTGAAAAGAAATATAATAAAAATATTATCATGGACATAATAATTAATGATAAGGAAAATTATTTTAAATGAAAAGGGTTGAAAATATTTCTAAATATTGTAAAATATCACCATTTATTTTCGATAGATGATGATAGACCACGATTGACTACTATCTATACACACATAGTAATAATAGTCTATTACGGTTTATCGTTGTTCGTCACAAATAAATTGTAATATTTTGTTATATTTATAAATATTTTGAATCATTTGGTTATATTTGCAAACATATCGATCTTAATTTTATTTCATTAGTTTTTAAATTTTGGAAATCTTACACCCATGGATCATTCAATAGTCAAGACAACACTTATTTTAATTAATTATAATATTCAAATTTCATTAATTATTTAATATAGATTTGACTCCATTTTGAATTCCAACACATGACATACTATATGTGTTATGTTGCTTTAAATATATAATTGTGTGTGTAGACATCTAATATCATGATTTTAGATAAATTAAAATATATGTCTAATATGAGGCTTGTAAAAATGAATGAAGACTTTTATTTTTCATGACTAAAACAAACATAAAATAGGAAAGGTAGAGTCAAGGTCAAACAAGATTATTTTTCTTTTTGTCTTTTTTAATGAAAATACGAAATATTGGTCCGTATGTGTATAAGTATATCTCAACTAAGTTGACACACGTGTCTATCACCATCGTCGAATAGGATTTAGCACCATTTTTTATTATGTTTATCCAAATTAAAATCAATAAATCCTCCCTCCTAAATTGTGGAGTTTAGTAAATAAATATAGTTCATTATTTATAAATTAATTATTATATATAAATAAAAATAATAATAAACAAATCCCTGAATTATTGCTCCAATGTTGGTCAAAAGTTGTAATAATAAAGTAAACATAAGAAGATCTCAAAAGTAATCTAATGGGATGTTGTCTTGTGGAATGTAATGTACAACTTTATAGTAATAGATTGTCATGCCACATGTTTCTCATATATCAAATAAATAAATAAATTTTATATAAAATCCTTAAAGCCATAGGTTTATTATTCATTTTCCCTTTAATTGAAACAAAACATAAAGTTTAAGAATTAATTAGTTGGTCAATGTATATTAATTATTTTAAATAATTAATTGGGGGTGAAAAAGAATGAATCATAATGAAATTCTATATTGGAAATAAATAGTTACAAAATAGTTAGCACTTTTAATCTACAAATAAAAATGAGTAAATAAAAGTCTAAATAATAAAAGATCGATAGGAATTAACGTGGTTTTCTAATAAAGTGTTAGCTACTTCTATAAGTAGTAGAAAAATAATTTATTATTCGAAAAAATAATTTAAATTACAAGCAAGGATACCTCTAGTAGTTAGAGAGTTTATATAGTAGTTCTATAAACAACGTAGGATCAAAATCGTAAATAATGTAAATATGTGACAAATATAAATACAATTTAGGTTTTATAAACATTGCGTCACTCCTAGATCTTGACTAGCTGATCGATCACCGAGATTTCGTATTTAATCTTTTAAAATTATAATATCAGATTCAAGACATTCCAATGTTATCAAAAGAACCAACTCTAAAATGAAAAGACGTATGTGTAGCTAATAACAAAGTTAGAATGGAATCTATATCATTCTTAACTATTCCAATGTCTTAAAAGGAAAATTCCACGTGGAATTGAAGTTTCATGCCTCCTTTGATAAAAATAATTTATTTATCTTTTACTTTTTTAAAAAACAAGTTTTTACCGATTAATTAATAGATATTAACAATAAAAACCGAAAAAGACTATTTATCAAATAATAATAATAAACAATGAGCTTAAAAATATAAATTACAAAACTTGCACCAAAAATTGAAAGAAAAAGTTCAATAAATGAAATTGTAACATTTTAAAACCTAGTGAGACTAAATTGATTTTAAATTTAAAACTTAAAAAAGTGTAACCACATGTTAAAATTTGACGCCAAATAAAAACAAAACAAAAAACTTAAACGGTCAAAACCGTAATATTTACTCCTAACATTTATTATCCTAAGTTTTTAACAACATAAAATGACGGTGAGGGGACATGTAGAGGATATTACATCAATAAGACCAAAAAAAAAAAAAAAAACTACAATCTTTATAAAATACACGGATCACTCTTCTCATTACTAATTAATTTTTACACAAAATATCGTATTATTTATTATGATATCAAAGTTCGTATTAAAAAATAACAAGCCCTAAACAGAAAAACAATCCCATAATACGAAGAAACCCATGTTGCTTCCTCAAAGGATAGGATAAAACAAAAGGCAGCCATGTTAGAAAGGTAAGTAATAGTGGAAATCGTACACATTAAGCATTGGGCAAGTACACATTTTCCTTTTTTTCTTCAACCACCTTTTTATAAAAATAAAAATAAAAATAAATAAATAAATAAATAATAAATCTCTCCTTCCACGAAACTCCCCTTTCATAACAAAATCCTACAAAAACCCCTCAAATTGTCTCATCACAGACAACAAATCAAATTTCTCTTTTCCTCTTTTCTATATGGAGAATTACAGAACTCTTCCTACTAATTTTCGTCATAAACAAATTAGCCAAATTTCCAACACAGCAACCATTGATCATCAACAAAACAAGCCCATCAAAGTGAAGTACATTTCTAGTCCCATGATGGTTAAAGCCAATAACGAGTCAGAATTTCGAGCCATAGTTCAAAAACTCACTGGCCAGCACTCTCCTGATCACGATGCTTTTGATCATTCAGTTGAAGATTTTAACCACGTTTTTTATCCGCCACCACCCTCGTCCACGCCCGGGGTTTCTTTCAATCCTAAGGATTGTTATGGTTCCGCCTCCGGTGATGTACTCTTCGATCGGATTGGAGACGGTGATGAAGGGCAGTACTGGGGAGGTGAAATGGAAGGTTCTTTTTCTGGGTTTCAAGCTTCTTCTTGTGTGAATATATGGTGATGGAGATGAAGAGAGGAAGTTGATGGATGATGAGTGATAGTTTTTGTGGGACTTTGTATTTAGTATTTGAGAGGTTATATATGAATATATAGATTTGGATTTTCTTTTATCCATTTTTTTTCATTTTGTTTTTCGAGTTTTTAAATTAAGTTTATAAACACTACTTTCACTTCTAACTTTCTTCTTTCTTTATTTGAAAAATAAAAAAATAGTTTTTAAAAAATTATTTTTTGTTTTTTAAAATTTATCTAACAATTCAACCATTATATTTACGAAAAATGCAAATGATATATTATAAGTCATCGAAAGAAAATAGATTTAAATCTCAAAATCTAAAAACAGAAAACGAAATGGTTATCAAATAAGACTTAAATAATAGTTTCAAAATAAATATATACCTATAAACTCATCTTATTGAAATATAAATTCTTAATCCAAAAATCAAGGGATTTGATTATTTGGAATATTTTACTACCGTGATAGGTGACAATATAGTTATAAATTATTAACAAAAGTGATATAATTATTAATTATTAATTTTAATTTATTCTTGTCTCTAAGATTTTCAGGTATAAATTGTGATTTATTTTGTAATTTATATGATAATGGCCACTTATTTAAATAGGTGGATGATTAATAACCTAGCTATTAACTAATCATAATTATGAAAATTCATAATTACATATTGATTAACCAATTCTATAAAGCCTTTTGTCAAAAAAAAAAAAAAAAAAAATCTAAAAAGAGATTAGGATATAATATGGTAATTACAAACAAACTAATTATAATGGAGTTACAACATAAACCCTAGATTACTTAGTATAACAAAACTCTTGAACAAACTCTTCTAGCAATATATGAAGTTTTTTCCAAGTAATTTCTTTTTAGCAGCACTTCACAAATGCAAATTCTCAAGTATCAACTTATTTTCTTGCTCTACTTAATTAGTATTTTTAGTCGGAACGGAATGATCGTCTCTTCAATGACATTTAAAACGGACCAATCGTCTCTTCAATGACATTTAAAAAGTTTTAATGCTACTTTTTCAATTTGAAACAGCGTTATCAATCTTTGCATTAGTGTGGTCCTCAAAATATCTAATCTCTAATTTGTTGATTATTCTTTCTTTTGTATCGTGCTAAATTGGCGGACTTTCCTATACTACCGATTGAAACCTAATTTGACAAGTAGTACCTCAACTTTTAGCATCTACATAAATAAAAATCTTATCAAATGGTCTAAACACATTTTGTAGAAATTTTTTGGTTAAATAACAAGTCTGATACGTCTCTGAACTTTCAAGTTTGTGTCTTAGCAATGTTTTTTAACTTTAAAAAGTTTTTAATAGTTCTCTTAATTTTAATTTTTTATATTTGATGGGTCTTTTAAAAGTTTCTAATACGATCTTCAATAATTAGTTAGATCAAATCGAATTTTATGTTTAGTAAGACTTTGAACTTTCATTTGTGATTAGTAGTTTCGTGAGTTTATAAAACTTATGTTGCATACGGTCAATGTGCCTATCTGATGTAAAATTAAAAATACATGATGCTTAGACTAAACTTGAAATCTTATCATAAAGTTGTATTATAAATAATGAAAATAAAAAACCAATTATGTTTATGCATCATCTAAGATATTTTAGTACTATTTTTTCAACCATCAATCAAAATTTAAATTTAAAATTGAACATATATTCATTACTGCTAAACTATGCTCACGAATGTCTCGAATAAATTACTTTTTCTTTTTGGACAATACAAGTAAACTAAAAAGACATATAAACTAAAAGATTACATCTCGTCAAACAAATATAAAAAACCGACATAAAACCAAAAACCAACAAAATTACATTCCCCTGTTTAGTCTCATAAATAATATCTAGTTTATTATTAATAATTCTAAATTATTGATCAATAAGACTAATTATTATTAATATTATTATTTGGATATAGATCAATAAGACTGTTAGACAGTCAAACAAGTGAGAGACAAAAAGATTATTATTGTTGTTATTATAATACACAATTAATTATAGCAATTAGCAAAGCTGGTAAACTTTGTGTTTGGTCCATTAAGCCAAAATTATAAAACAATTAATCAAGAGATTATTGTGGCTTTTAATGGACATTATTGACTAACACCATGCACAATATGTGGACAGATTTTGGTAAAGAATGTTGATTTTCCACATTCAAAACCAATCATATATCATATAGATGCAAACTAAACTTTTTGACTTAGCTAACTACAAAAGTGTATTTTTTTTTTTTAACAATATTATTTTAGGGTTTACACGTTGTTGAACCTTTTAAAATAATTGTTGACAACTGTATTGAAAATACAGTAAATTAGAGTTTGGTGAATTTCAACTGTTAACTCTAAAAGAATAGACTTAAGTTGTTGTGGTTAATCCAAAAATAGTTAAATTTAGTTCTACTTAAGTTGGCCACACATTAGGATATGTTAGTACATGCTCTAATGATATCCATTAGTTTAATGTAAAATAAAATTAACCCAAATAAATCGAAACTTCAGTGTAGTTCGTTTTGTACCTTTCCATCGATCAATAATAATGATATTGGTTTTGGTCTTGGAGCGTGATAATGATGTTAAAGAGACGTCAACCTAGTTGAAATGTCGCAGTGGACCTCATCTTTCTTGCTTTGTATATAAATTGTGTTTAAAGTTTTGGCCTTTTTGGTATAAAAATAAAAATTAAACTTAATCTTATTTTATGTTTTTGGACTTTTATACTTCATGCCATTTTGGGATGTAAATGTTTCAAAGGTTTTAGTTTTACTTTCACAAATTTTAAATATTATGTATTAATTCCTCAATTTTTGAAGACAATTATTTTGGTACATAGTTGATTTCAGCATTCAAACCAATTATGATGTAGATGCAAACTAAACTTTGACTTACCAATTTCCTAACTCATTATTGTTGTTTTAAATTTCAACTCTTGCAAAAAAAATAAAATAAAAATGGAATCATAAATTTTTGAAACGATAATTGTTGTCTTATCTACTATGTGAAATACTATTCTAGCATTAAAACATTTTTAGTAAATAGTTAATTATTTAAATATATATTTGTAGTCAAATACTACGTAGTCTCTGTACTATTCGTTGCATTTTAATCTCTATCATTTCAAATATAAAAAAAATTCATAGACTTTAAATAAATTTGCAAATTATTTAATTTCAAGTTATCTTTTTTATCTAGTTAGAAAAATAAATAAAAATAAAGTTTTCATTTGAAAAGGTACATCTATCGTGATACATTGCTAATATTCACAGAGAGAACGTTAATAGAGATTATTTTTTTTGAACAAAAAAACAATAACTATAAACTAATGGTGGAAGATATTAAAATCTTTTAGTACAATAATTACGAAAATTTTAACTTCTAGTTCTGATCACAATTTGCAATTAAGATAAATAATTATTTTGAATTGTTATCAAATATAACAAAATGAACCAAAATATTTACAAATATAACAAAATGAACCAAAATATTTACAAATATAACAAAATGTCAGTGTCTATTAGTGATAAATAGGGATAGATACTTATAAACATCTATCATAGTCTTTCAGTATCTATAAAAATAGATGATCGTAGTCTATTATGATGATATTTTGCTATATTTATTACTAGTTTCGGTAATTTTGACATTTATAACAATTACTCATAATTATTTTGTCATTTCTTTATCAATAAACCTTTTTTTGAAGTACACCAAAAATCAAACGAGCTACTAAGTTTGTATCTTGTGGCTATTTTTACTCAAAAGTCAAAAGGTCACGTGTGTTGACCCCAACATTATTATGGCCACCTTTGATTAACATTATTAAAAACAAAGTAGAAAACTTTATGAAAAAAATATTTTTTAAATACTCAATTTCAAAAGTTATGTTGGTCTACCAATATTTTTCCAAATAATTAATTTTGGATTTCCCTTAATTTGGTCAAAAAGATGAAATAGAAAAAGTTGGACTCAATTAGAGAGTAAAAAATTCAAGCAATTAATTTATATGATGTCTCCCGGAAATTTACACATTTTATTTATCAAAATTGATTACCAATTATGCTTTTTTTTCCCCTTAATTATTCAAAAGACGTTTTTATTTTTATTATAAAGAAGCACTAAACAAAAAATAATCTATTCAAATTATTATTAAAAAATAAAAGGTTATTTTCAAATATAATAAAATAAACAAAAATATTTATCAATATATAGTAAAATATGACGGTATATCTACGATGAACAATGATAGATCATGATAAACTATCTATATCATGATAGATACATATAGTAGTTTATCTTTAGTCAATCATGTGAATATTTTACTATATTTATAATTATTTTTGAAAGTTTTATCAAATAAAATAACTTTTCAAAAATTAAATCATACCAAATAATTATTTAATCGACTGAAATTGTTTATGCCCGCAATGACAGGGAAGATTAAATAAAATTAATTTATCAAAATTAACATATGTATACAACATTATCTTATTTTTAAAAAACTTATTATGGAAGAAAATGCAATATATTTTATGTAATTGTATGCATTATTATATTATTTCAAATCAAACGATTTGCTTATGATAAGGTATGTGTCATAGCATCACTTTAGTTAATGATGCCACCAAGCCACTGATTGGAAGGAGTTTTGCTAGCACTATAGTGCATTATTGCTAAAAAGAGAGTGGGACGTCACGTTCTAAGGTCGAAATACAAACAAAACATAAAAATATAAAATAATAAAACAATCGAATCTAAACGGGAAAAACACACCATGCAACTTACAAAAGAGGTTCTAAGGAGAACTGTTCACATGGTTCTATAGTACTATACTTTTTTTTTGTTTATACTAGTAATTTGGCCTCATCAATTTTGTGGATCTCATATTAATGTCAGTGGGTCTCATTCTATTTATAAAAGTTGACGTGACGCAAGCTAGATATTATTGAAATTTTTTTGTATTACAGGAGTATGGATAATTTTTCATACTGCAGTAAGTATGAATTTTTTTTTCTAACGCTAATTTATAAAAATAATTATTACAATATGAAGTAAAATAAAGAAAAAAAAAAGCAATTTATACTATAAACTTTATTGCATATCCTTCCACAAAATTAACAGTCCCACTGCTGCAGGAATAAATATAAAAGTAAAAGAGAAATTAGAAAAAAAAAAGCAATAAAATTAAAAACACAATCATTAACGTAGAAAAATATCAAATTGGAGAAAAAAACCACGAAACAAAAAAATTACACTTATTACAATTACGTAAAATAATTTTCTCACAATCTCGATTACACCAGAACACTCTCTTAAAGCTTTTGTACCGCTAACACTCAACAATGAATTTCAAGTTGACAAGATTTCATCTCTTTCTTCAGCCTTTCGGATGTGGAACAACTGCATTACTGATATTTTGTCAAAACTCAGCAATGAATTTCAAGTTGACAAGATATTTGAAGAATTCACAACTTCTACTACATCAATTTTCTTCATAGACAATCACAAAGAGTAATAATTAGAATATCTTTGTGTGCAAACTTGTAGAACTACTAACATCACATCATAATTAGAATACCATAAGGATGAATTTTATCTCTTTCAAAGAAATTTGATGTCTCTCTTGACGAGAAACACAACATGATCAACATCTCATCTATAATCATTTAACAAACTTGCTCTGTTTTGCATGTGTCCAGACTCTCGGCATTCCCAACAATTATCTTCTACTTAAAACCTCACTTCGTTGATCCTCTCATGGAATCACTCCGGAACTACATTAGAACACCATCATCGCTTAACTTTCACTAGAAAACCTAAATTGATCCATCAAAATTTTAAATTGATACCGTTACTAATCTGTAATTTAATTAATTGATGCGATTCTAAAAGTTGAAGATTTAGGGTTTAAGGTTTAGTTGATAAAGTTGTATGAAGAGAATATTTTACCAAATCAATTTAGATATTTCCATATTCTAAGGATAAAAACAACCCAGAAGGAGTAGTTCAAGCAAGAAAGAGAGAAAAAGATAAGGCAAGAAAACTATAAGAAAGGATGGAAATTATGGGCAATGGAGGCGATGCCAAAAGTTGAAAAAACTATTGGATTTTGTAGCACAAAGGTCATTTTAAGGTTTAGATGTATAAATTGATTTTTTTCTAAAAATAATTTAAGACTAAGTAGATTATAACCACTCAAATATTGTGTCTAAATTTGTAACATAATTAACTTTAAATTTTCTTCCATTCAACAGAAAGCTGAGCATACACGTTCTTCTACCTACACATGTCGTTATACGAAAACCTAACAAATACGAGAGCTAGAAATACATGATACAAGACAAGTTAACATCAAATTGACCCCACAAACAAAGACTAAAATAGGATTTTATCCATGAAATCAAAGGGTAAACTATAAGAAGTTAATTATGAATTTTTTTCCCTTTTTTGTTTGGAAGTGAGATTATGACATTTAAGCAGACAATTTAGAAGGGGCAATTTCCAACCACCCAAAGACCAAAAACCAACAAAAAAGAATTGACCAAACTTTGTAGACTAGGATTGCAAAGTCTTTTGGTTCATTAAATTATAAACCAAACATCTTATTTTTCCTTAGTCAATTTCCATAATCATGCTTTATTTATTTATTTATTTTTTTATATTACCCACTCTTCTTTCCCCTCTGCTTCCTACAACCAAAACTCTCCTTGTCTACAATAATTAATACATATCATGTTAAATTATAAAATATAATTTTTTTTAAAAATATAAAACTATATCCGTGATCAACAGTAATAGATACTTATGAACATAGATGTTTATCAATATCTATCACTTATAGACATAACACATTTTGCTATACATGTAAACATTTTGATTTATTTTTTTACATTTGAAACAACCCAATTATAAAATCCAACGCTAAATAATTTTGAAATATTCTATGTATCTATTGGTTCTGTAATCTCATCTATTTACGATTTTGAATATTACTTTCAATTTCAATTTCAATTCAAGTGTCTAATAAATTTATGATAAATTTTCAAAGTATTTAAAGTTAATTAATATATTAAATAGATATAAATTAAAATTGGGCAAATTGAAAAAGCCTCCACTGAAGTATATATGGAGTAGTTGTAATCACACTTTCGAACTTTTAATTGTTGTAGAAATTGAACCCATATAAATAATAAAAATTGAAATCTCAAACTTCTATAATTATATAAGTTTGAGGCTCCAATTATAATATTTTTATAGATTTGAGAGCTCAATTTTTTAAAGTTTGAGGATATAATAATTGCAACGGTCACCACATTTCATGGTGATTTTTGCAATTTACCCATTAAAATTTTATGTTTAGTAGATGTGTAAAATTTTAAATAGGTTAAATTATTACTTTTGAAAGTTAAAAGAACAAAGTAGACATAAATCAAAAAGTTTAGGGAAATATTTGTAATTTAATATTAAATACATATATAACTTTGACTCTCCAACTCTAAATCTTTATCTCTAGGTATCAATGTTATATATAGAACTAATACTTTGTTTAAAAGCAAGAGAGAGATAACAAAATCTCTCTCTAACTCTCTCTAATGGGGAAGTGTGGAGAGAATCAATACACCAACCAAAGCCAAAACCAAAACCCTACAAAAGTTCAAAGAAAACCCATAAAAGTAAAGTACATTTCAAGTCCAATGATGATCAAAGCAAGCAATGCAGTTGAGTTCAGAGCCATTGTTCAGCAACTCACCGGCTTCGACTCCAACACTGCGACTCGCCGGAGGAACCCGAAATCACTCTCCGACTGCACCCGAACTCCATCTTCAATGTTTCATGCAGATCGTGAAATGGAAGTTTTGAAGTTCTCAGATGATCACATGGAGTCGTTCTTTCAATTTGATGGTCAAGGTTGTTTTGACACACAAAATAATAATAATATTCTTCCCAACGACATTATGGGATTTCAATCTTCTTGTTTTTTTCAATAGATTATATTTAAGGTTGTCTTTTTTTGTTGGTCTGGTTGGGAAATTCAAGTATTTTTGAAAAAAAAAAAGAAGCAATTTTTCAAGCTTCAATATATATATATATATATATATATATATATGAACTTGCTTATTTCAATTAGGATTAATTGTTGTGTAGACATAGATGTTTTGAAATTATTTTGTTTTGTGTTTATTTTATTTTTTGAAAATTAAATTTATGAACAACCACTTTCACTTTGTATGAATATTTGGTTTTTGATTTTTTAATCTTTGAAATTTTAGTTCATAACTTTTTTTTTTTTTTTGTTATCTAAATATGATGAAAACCATGGTAAATTAATGGTAAGGAAACAAAGCTAATTTCAAAATAAATAAATAAATAAATAAAGAGTTATCAAACAGCTATGATCAATTTTTTTTTTAAAAAAAAATCCCAAATGAGTAATATAATTTAAAAACCAATACTTTTATATGCTTGTCTTTGGTATACATTTTCTTCAATAATTTATAAAAAAATTAATGATTATAGAAAAAATGATTTTTTTTCTAATTTTATAGAGAAAAAAAAATGTAAAATTGAATTAACCACGTACTTCGCTAACGTATGCGTAGGTTATTTCAGTTATGCTCACTCTCGAATAATTAAAATAGATTTTGAATTATACTTAAGTAAATAGTTAATACGGTATCAAAATACCCGTGTTTTTTTTTATATACAATCAAATGCAAGAGAATTCAAACCACAAATCTTGTAGGTATTAATATATTCGTATGCCAAAGAATATAAATATATATGTTTAAATTAGTTATATTAGGTTTGGTAAACCAAATTCTAATAATAGTATTTACTTACTACTTATTTTCTATCTTATTATTCCACAAATTTGAGCTTTGAGCTTAAGACCAACTCCCATTAATTAAGCTCAAATATATCTTACCATTTCTTTATATATACACACTCTTAAAAAATAATAATTAGTTAGCTTATAATTAAATACCCAATAATTTGAATTTTTCTGACTTAATAATGTGGATGTATACATATTATCCAATTTTAAGTCAATTCATTTTAAGAAATAATTTATAACAATAAATTTATCTACAAGATATTTATTATTTGTCAAATTCAATTATAGTTGAATTTGGATTAAAGTTATATGTGCCTCTTCAAATCTCCCACCACATATGAATTCAAAGAAATTAAAAAAAAAAAAAAAAACAACTATCACTTTGTTTGGATTAGGGCAACATCACATAATTAAGATTAGGAAAAATTGATTTTTAAAATATAAATACAAAACATATAAAAGTCTTTTTCCTCTAATTATTAAACAAAATCCTTAGCCTTTGAATTCAACAATGTGATCCTTTTCAACATTGCTTCAATTAGTCATTTTTTTTCTACATAAACTACTAATTTATATTTATACCTAAACTTTTTCTTGAGTTTTATCAATTTAAAACTTTATTATTAACGGTTGTATATGGTTAATTGATCCTGATTTTTTACAAGGATATCAATTTAATTAAACCCTCTATTTCTATTTGTTTGAATTAATATTTGTGAGACTTATACTTTTATCGGTCAAACCCTTAAACTTTCATATAAGTGATTGAATTGAATGCATTTACAAATTTTCTAATATAATCTTGAATTAGGGTAAAAGTTCTAAATTGATTCACTTGTAACAAACAAGGTAGAAGTTTAAGTGAAAAAAATCAAATGAACTAAATACGAAGGAAGTTGTAAATTATTAATAAAAAATTTAAACTTTAAATTGATACAAATTTCCGAAGCTTAAGGGTGTATAAATGGAGAATTTTCCTTTATATTTTAGAGGAATGAATATTAATAGAAAAACTAAATATTTTAGTGGAATTCTTAAATTGAAATGATTTGGTGTGTGGAACTCACACACATTTTCGATCGTTGCGGGAATCACTTGCAGTTGACCTCTAGCTCCCTTTTCTTGGTTTGGTCTCGTTTTCCAAATCAATCTGCATGAAAATTTCTTTCATCAATGTGATGTCTAAAATTTAGTATAGCTCAGCTAAGCACACAAAAGTAAGGTCACAACCTAATTCTCCTCGAAAAATTAATTACTCTTTCCTTGTGGGCCAGTATGAGACTGTTTATAATACCCAACACTCGCTCATGGTTATATATGACTTCGACAATGTCAAGGTAGTTTTTGACACCCGAGACTACCAAGGTGTCAAATCGAGAGCAACTTGTTATCTTTTGATTGATATGTATTCACTGACTTTGCTAGTTAGCCCAGAACTCGAAATTAAACTTACTTTTTTTTTGGACGCTTCATGCCACCTCACAATTTTTCTTAAAAGTGGACTTGTCCATGGCCCTTCGGCCTTGCCTGGAATAACTTCCAACAATATAGATAATTATACCTTAGATAAAAATAAATAAATAAAGAAATAAATAAAAAGTCTATATCATATATTATATAAATTTCCTCATCACATGTTAATTAATTGTGTACGTAATCATCATATTTTCATATTAACGTCGCATTTCAATAAATAAATAAATACTAATGAAACTTATAATAATTCAATTATTGATGATTAACCAAAAATATTGGAAGTTTGTAAGTTGAATAAATAATAGTCATACAAGGAGTTGGGTTTAAAGCATCTAGAACACTATTTTTCTTCCATATATATAGAATAGAAACTAATATCATTCAAAGTCTAAGATATAGAAGATTGATTTGTAATTTGATCAATGAATTTTATTTTGTAATTTTTATTTTTTTTCTTTACTAAAAGATAATATATTGATTTAAAAATATGATGATAGTGAATTGAATGATGTTGATTTCCAATTTGACTAATTATATATATTGGTATGCAGCACATGAAAAATTAGACAACTAAAACCCATCGTTGATGTGACTTAGTAACTATGATTGAAACATTTTGAAATTTTCAATAATTTATTCAAACTCCAAATTTGACTTCATTAAACAAGATCACCTTGTGAAATTATACAATATTTAATAGTTTTTTTCGCGTACGACCCTAAAACTCTACAGTCGTTATGTTCTAATTTCAAAATATGATTTTCGAACGTACAAAGTATGTGTTACTTATTTATATTGTCTATCGTGATTTTAGTTCTCTCACATGATAAGACTCTTCTTGATTTCTTGGACTCTCTTCATCCCTTTCTCGATTGGCTTGCATTCACTTTCAAGTAATCCAATACAATAGTCTTCTTGCACGTACGCGAGATGCTTTCTCATCTACTCCCTCACTCTCACTCAAACTTGATGCTCTATACCCCACTAGTGATGCATGAGAGACAATATGGATAATTAACAAGACTGTTAGTGTATGCACTTTGGAAGTATAGAGGGCCGTTCGTTATTATTTCCAAAAATTAGGACAAACGATGCTAGCCATTTAAAATTGAGTTCATTTATACTTAACAACTATTGCACCAAAGTGAGCTTTAACTCAACGATAATGGATATGATTGAACTAAAAAAAACCACTATTAAAATTTATAATCATGTTGTTTTCTTTTTGTTTTTCCTCTTCGCAAAAGAACCATCAAAAGGACTAAAATATTATGTGTCCTTGTCGTTATTTACATTGATATTTTATGGAATATTGATGAATATATCGATAAAGTATCTATATCAACAAATATCGTTGTAAATAAAAAAGTTATAAAAAAATCTTTAAATTTAATAATAATGTTTCGACTTTAAATTAACTCATAATAATGTTTCTATTAGTACGATGTATGTTGATATTGAATCCTTTGATTTACAGTTATATAGACAAACATTTTAATCTTTAGAATATCCCACGTTATTTTCACATATGAAATATAATTAACAGAGCATAAATATGGAAGCGTAGAGATTTGAATTTTTTACAAATATATGTAAATTATCAAACAGCAACTCAGGTTGGCCTGAAAACATTTTGATAGAAACAAAATGGTCTTGTTTTTGTTTTTTTCTTTAATTTATTTTTTGTGCCAATGTTTATTAAATCTTTGGGTAAAATCAATTTATAGCTTCTTTTTTTTTTTTCGAGAAAGAAATCAATTTATAGGTGTAAACATTGTGAATTGTATTAACTTATCGATTAAAATTGCAAACTAATAATTGCATATATACCAAATCAAAACTTTAAAGTTCTATAAATAAATCAACTTAGACCAACATCTTCGATCCCCTACTTAGAAGCCAAGTATCTTCCCTACTTCGAAGTTCTTATGATTGAAAGCATAAAAAGGGAAGATACACGTTGTTAGTATCAATAGTAACTCTAATTCTTTGAAGCCTTTATTTTAACTTAAGTAATAACCAAACTACTTTTTTTCTCTGTTAGTTCAAAATTGTAGGATGGGATCAAACACTCAACCTTTGAGATGGTGATCAGTGTTTCTCCCATTCAAATTGCTTAATGTAATAACCAAGGCATTAGAAACAACTTGATACACACTATCTCCATTCAATCCTTCGAGCACAAAAGTGAGGAAAATTCGTTGATTCGATCCGTATTGGGTTGAATTCTTACCCAATCTGGGGGATTTGATTTACACTTTTGACAGAGATCAAATTTTGAGCAATTAACTACAAGTAAATTATACTCCTTTGCTTGATATACTGTTTTGGTGCTTTGTTTAAAGGTTTCAGACATGATAGAATAACAGTATGAGTATTTGTAGTGTAATAACTCAACCAGCTCATTCTTAAATATTTGAGCTCTCTTCCTTGAGTCAAACAAAGCTGATATGAAGCTTACCAATCTGTAAGCAATTTGATCAAAACATTATTCTGAACTGATGGTGACTTATTATTTATAAAGTTAATGGAAACAATCTCAGAGAAAATACAACTAAAATACAAAGAAAATGTAGAAATCTATGATAACGCCTTCTACTTCAACTGACTGTCTCCAAAAATCTAAAACTCATACAAAGTATAGTGAAGAAATTTGAACTACAATGTTAGGAAAGTGATTTGAAGCAATTTCTTAGCCATTTTGAGGCAGAGTTGTCTTCATTTCACTTCAAACTGCAAGGCATATCTGCATCTGTAGAACCTCTTGAGGGAATAAGCGTGTGAGGGGGTTCCAATTCAGACAGGAACTTGACAATTTAAGCTCTGAAAGAGAGAAGGAGATCGGAGATTTGTCCATTAGTCTGTTCGTGGTAACAAGAAACTAAAGCCCGAGTTTTCCCGAATCAGTGGTGGTGGTTCGATGTCTCCAATGTCTATTTGTTCCATAGACTTTGACAAATCATCAACTGAGAACGGAATGCTGCAGTACAAAAGCAACCAATAAACATGTTATGGTTGTTTTGTGTTTTGTAAGACAAATCAAGTAGCAATATTCAATATACATAAAGTAGTGGTTCATTTTGCTGGACTCCTCTGCCTTTTAGTATATATAAATAAGGCCCTTTATGATTTTATTTTATCTTTTTCATAAAGATTGAAAAAATATAAATTTACTGTCCAAATCCTTCTAAAAAGATACTAACCTTGAATCGTCGTCCAATAGAAATGAGTTACTAATTGCATGGTTCGAATCTTCAGTCATTAACACCCTCATATTCGATATAACCTAGGAGAAGATTGAACAATAAAGGTTGATGCATTTTTGCAAAAATGATATAAAGAAAAGTGGTTCAAACATAAATATTTAGGCTCAAAGTACAAGGGATGACAGTGTGTAAAATCTTACATCAGGGGAAACACTATGGGTGCCATATTTGTCGTCCCAGTACATCGTACTTATACGATACAGCTGCTGTATACTTAGTACCTGTGATTGAAGAATTTGGTTTGTTCATTAGGTGAGTAACTGCATAAAAACAGTTCTTATGTATGTGCATTGTACACCAATTGCTTAGCACTACTTACCGGACACAGATCGTGACTTATTTCATCTAATGTCTTCTTTGGCTTCTGATGAATAACCTATTACAGTATTGAAGCAAGAATTTAGCTAATTTTCCTGTTTTCTAATTCAAAAAGTTTTTGGGGGAGGACTTGGACATAATAGAAGGATGGGGAGATACCAGAAACCCGATTGCTTGTCTAATATGCTTTAGCTCGTCCCAAGCAGAACCTGCATACTGTATTTTAATTTTATCAGTCAGTAACCGTTTAAACAAAATAAATAAGATAAAGCAGCATATTCGAGGTACCTCATCAGTAGCTTTATAACACCAATGCTCTAATTCGGATAGCCCAGCTTTGACGTATTCACCATTGCTAAATGAACAACATTCTCGTCGTAATAGAAGACTGTAAAGAAAGAAATATGTTTGCTGATTGAGAAAGCTCTTAGTTAAGTACCTCAAGAACAAGAAATGGGAGGGCTGAATACCTGTTAAACAGTTGAACATTGATGAAAGAAAATATTTGTATGAAAACTTTGCGAACCAAAAATGGAGGTACCTATAATGACATTAGACAAAGGAAGGAAAAGGAATATATGATCCAGAAAAAGAAAATAACTAAAAAGATCCAAAATAACCAGTTACACCTACGTATGCTTCTGGAGTAAAACAATCATTAAAGAGAATTTCAACTAGAGAAATAACAAGTTAATAACTTGTCAACCATATTTGCAAAAAGAAGCTAAAGGTTCTGCATACATGATTTGCTTTTAAGGTGTTTAAGAAGTTTCCGAGGCTCTTCACGATTCCTTGCCAGTGAGCAATTAAGGCACGCTGGGCCTCGGTGTTGGCAACAGAACGAGAAGATCCCTTCACCAAACTTGCCCTTGATGTTCTTGGTGCCTGTTCCATATGACATGAATAAGGGTTAGACTGTTAGTGATTATGAAGAAATGAAACTAAAGAAGTGAACCAGATAATTCAGAAGGTATAAACTCTAAATATACATACCTGGATGCATAATCCTAGCAATGGAGAAATTTCTTTCTTCAGATTATCTCTTATCATTCCATAAATTTTCTCTACATAGGCTGTCAGCTGCTGCTTGAAAAGCAAAGCAGGGTACTTCGCTTCAACTTGCCTTAAAGTGTCCACTCCACCACTAGTTCCACCATTGATTAAGGATAGATTGACTCCTTGTGGAGCTCCTCGGAAACTCTAGAAAAAGTTTAGAGAAGAAAGGCATCAGATAAATTTAAGTATGATGGCAGTTTATGTATAGAATAACAAGGATTTGTGCATTCTTTTGTATTAACTTGCGTCATCCTCCCAAATATTGTAGCTGACGATGATCTTCGACGTTGTGGAGCCATTCCAGCAGCACCACTAGCTTTCAACGTACGCTGAAGCAGTAAGAGAAGCGTTGAAGCGTTGGATAACCAATAGGCCAAGACATCATTGTTATCCTGAGACTGGAAAGAATATGGTGTTTGCATTCATGTTAGCATTGACTCTAAACTAAAAAGACATGCAGAAAAGAGGGGTAACATGTAAGGTCAATCAGTTTGAACCTCAATTGCATGGCCTATAGTTTGAATTATCTTATCAAACACACTGGTGCGTTCGACTTCAAACGACCTCCACTGAAGCAGGCACTTGTAGATGATACAAGCAGCAATTGGCCTGTTTCCTGCAAAGCCAAGGTGCTGTGCAATACATCTAATGAGCAAATCTTGATTCTCTTGCTGTTTGTCATTAAGTGATTTTTGAGGTTTATCCTCTACTTCTGAATCCCTTTGGTTAATAGAGGGGCTGTGTAGATCCTGATTCAGTCGATGAGATAGTAAGTTAAACGTAAGAAAAACCAAAATAGAATGAAGAACTTCTATTTATTCCTTCAAACAAATTCTATGCTCAACAACAGTTTTACACTTTAACTGACCAAAGGTGTCCTCCCTTCTCCTCCATAATGACCACTGTCAGCACCTCTCTGTCATTTGTCGCAAAAATTTCACATGTAAATATCCCCAACATCACAATATAAATAATAATTAGTTATTAATCTTCCATAAAATAGCAATGTCTCATAAACCTGAAGAATTGATCTAGACCGTCCTGAGAGGATTTTATTAGGTGCCATAGACAAAGCTTGTTGGCGCAAAACTTGATTCTCTGATTCCAAATTGGAAAGCTTCTCTTCTAGCCTAATCAAGAGAGTGTTCAGTTAATCAATTCATGAATGTCAAATTAGTAGCTCTTACTCGGGTAGAAGACAATTGAAGTGTCTTAAACTTATATAGAGGATTGTTATAAAGACTGAAAACCAGAGCCCATAAGCTGAGTTCCCTAAAAAACCTTGATACATTTGTTAGAAATCTAAACTGCAATCTGAGTGGAATTTTCGTAAACATGTTAAATATTGTCCATCTACATAATTCAACAAAAAGTTGGAACAATTCATTTCCAGCAGGCCCCACATTATTAAATATATAGATAGAGGCAATCTAAGAAGGCGATTGACAGGACTTTATTTATTTTCAAAATAGTGATATTACCTGGTCAATGACTCCTGGAGCTGATGAGTTTTTTTCTCTGTATCTTCTAACTTTTTACGTTGTTCTTCTCTAGACTGTTCTACTTCACTACATTTTTTCTCAGATTCATCAGCTCTGTTTTTCTCCGTCTCCAGTGAGGTCTGACAATTCGTAAAATAAATGTATTAATCAGTGTAAAAGGCATTATCAATCATCTGGAATGGGATAAACAACAAATGACTGATTATATGGCACGTGTTATTGCTAATATATTACAACAGAATGTTAGAAACACATCTCATCTAGCCGAAATACCAATCAACCATAAAATGAAAAAAAGTTTGGAAAACAGAAAGAAAAAATTGTCACCAGTGACATCAGGCCAAATCATTGACTTTCATGTACTTGCATAACCACTAATATATTGATCTCACTATGCTCAGCTCAATTAATGAAAAGAAAAGGCTGAAACCAAAAAAATTATTTAGCTAAATTTAGTTTATATGATGAGCAAAATCATTAATACCTTTAAGCTTTCTACTTCTGTTGTCAAAGCATCAATTTTCTTCGTATCTTCAACCAGAACTTGGGTTTCTTGAATAACGGGAGGTGCTTCTTCAACAGCCTTCTTCGCAACCTCTCGCTCCTTTACGAGCAATGAGTTAGTTTCATCAACTTTAGTCTGCAGTTCTTGCAAAGAATTTTGTAACTTTGCTATCTCCTGAGCTTTTGCCTCTTCCAGGTCCGTCTGCACAGATGATTCAAAGCTTAGTAGACAAAATATTAATCTCAGTACAACTATTGTTTCTGGGTCAACCACATAGGATTAAAAAGACTACAAGTAGTGAATTTTTTACAGTTGTCAGTTCTCTAAGGTCAACCAAAAAGGAAGATCAAAACTACAAGTAATTGATTGTTTCAAATTGACTGGTTCTTTTTAGATTTAGTTGAAAAGGAACTGCCTGAATGTTTTATTGGGGAGTACTTTCCATAGTTTATTACCTAATGATAAGTTTTAGTATAAAACCTCACCTGTGACAAATATAATAAAATTTAATGTTAAAATAGCATAGAATTACCCTTAGGCGTTTTTCTAACTGTATGCGCCAAGTAAGCTCCTCCACTTTCTTTTCCAACTTGTCCTTTGCTTCTTTAAGTGCACCAGTCTCCCTTGCAGCCTAAAAAGAAAGTGCTTTTAAGTTGCCCAATATGGAAACAGAGAACAAGAGACTGAAAAGAACTTGGGGTTTGAAATTTTTATTAACATAGCATATACGAAAAATGTCTACTTCAATCCGAGTATGATACTCCTAAAAAAATATAATAAAAAGAAATCAGAGTAAGATCAGATAAGATACTTGATACATCCTTGGTTGGTTTCCACCTTGGGACATACATCCAAGCATACAAAATTTCAAGTTATCAAATGGATATTTCCAACTGAGAAATTTCAAGTATATGGCTATCAAATCAAATTCTATACAAGATAACAAATTGATCAATGCTTACCAATTTGAGTTTTCTAAGTTCCTTTCTAGCAACTTTTCCCCTCCATCTACATTGTGCAACTATTGAGCCTCTCTGAAGTTTCTTGTAGTATGAGGCAGCTTTATGGCAACGCCATCGAGCCTACAAAGGAAAATATTTAATCTAACAATAACAGTAATAGATCGCTTAAATCAATTAAAATATAAGTACGGAACCTGAATAATAATTGCCGCCTTTGTCTGCTTCCTAAATCTGAATTCATTCCTAGCTGCCATTGCCCTTAAACCAGTTTGCACATAAAGCACTGAGGTTTGTAGTCTTTTGTAGGCTTTTCTAGCATGAAATCTTCGAGCATTCTTCTGAATTTTCACAGCAGCTGCCTCTCTCTTCAAATTCTTAAAAAGTTTGCAAGCCAGTTTTCCTGTAATCATGGCAGTTGCATGTAATAAAATAACCGTAGCAATGTACTTAACAGGAAGCTTAAAACTTCCTCAATTTTTTTTTTTTTATTTGGGGGGGGAGGTGTCCTTCATAAAAGTAAATATCATTAATGATCGTTATAGAACTCATGTACCGGCAAGTTACTTCGAATGCCTTACCTCTCCATCTAGATTGCACGTGTATGGTTGCCTTTCGTAATGCAATGAACTGTTTACGAGCAATATGGGTTCGTGTGCGCCGTTGAATGGTCTTTGCTGCATTACTCAATACCTCTGCTCTCCGAGCATCTAATTCAGCCATCTGACCAGCCCTCAGGAATACTTTTGTCTTACCTATCTGCAAAATGTAAGTTGAAATATATGCCTCATGTTCACCATATATGACTGCATGCTTGGGCAAATTTTCCATTAAGAATAAGATGTTATATAAGTAGATGTTTTAAACACATACAATCACTCCATCACTGTTGCTACTGAAAAAAAAAAATCATAATCTTGTGATTAAATTTCTATTGGTTAAAGTAATGATTGTAAAAGTTAAGGTTAGAATATTTTAGCTTTCAAAGTGATTCATTATTTAAGAAAGAAGTATTTTTCATATGGAAGTAGGTATAAGACAAGCTCAAAGGAACTTTCTATCTTACCTGAAACCCTTTAAGTCCCTGCTTTTCTAATATCTTTTTACACAAAGTCTTTTCATCGTAGCTGCTCACCAAGAAAAGGAAGGTGGTTTCAGAATGCAGAATATCAAATCCACTAAGCAATATTGTTACAGAAGGAATAGCAGAGGTGCTCTCTGTTTCCTACACCACAAAACTTAAGAGAGTGTATGAGAGAGAGAGAACTGTAAGATATTCTAAACTGAAGATACTTACTTTCCTTCTAAGGATTCTTGAGCTAAAATTCCAAATCGGTTAATGAATTCAAAGAACGCACGGCGAGTAGGATACCCAGCACAACTGATTCTGATTGCCTCCAAGACACCCTATAAAAGCATTGAAATTATTGTAGAGAGAAAGAATCAAAATCCAGTTACTGGCTGAACAAAATAGGAGAGAAGAAAAGTAGTACTCACACCACAACGCAGTTGTTGCATAATGTTGACATTCTCAAATATGGCAGGTTTCAAGAGGTTGTTTGGCTTCACACATCTGATGTAGTGAGGTTCTGTGGAATTTAGTGTCTCCATTAACTGTTGTAGTTGTAGCTGCAAACATATAATCCAATACTTAAGGTTGAGATCTCTCAGCACGAAAAGATATTAGTTTCCAAGAGGCAAGTTAGAATGTTACATTCAGATTTAGTAACTCATTGATTAAAAGTTCCATCCTAATGCCTTTTTATGTTAGGTTTGAATTTGTTGTTTGTTCTTCTTATCACAATTAAATTATTTTGATGATTGAGAGAAAACTACCTTAAACCGAGATCCAATTGAAGAAAACTTGGAAGATTTTGCAGATTCTTCTTTCAGAGGGGGGAAAAGACCAGCAACAAATGGACATTTGGATGCACCTAACAAATCCTGATGTTCAGGAACAACATAATCCTTGTTTTTGTCCAAAAACTGATCAGATTGATACAAAACCTGATAACAAATACTTAAATTGTAAGCATAAGAATCTTCCCTGCCATGAACAAAATTATGCCTTGGAGTTGATATTACCTCTCCAGCATAATGAGCAATGGTAAAATCTGTTCGAGAAAGTTTTGGCTTTATAAACCGCTTATGTGCTTTGAAAGTCTGATAGAGTTTGTTAGCAAAGGTCTCATGTGTTGACTTTGGAAACATGCTGAAAAAAAAAATGAAAAAGGACAACTTACATGTTAAAATTGATAGAACTACAATTGAATAAAAAAAATTGAAGTGTTGAACAAAATACACATAAGCTACTACTTCTTTAAGAATTGTATAATGTCAAGAAATTCCCTAACTGATAATGGTCAGTCTCAGTGAAAAGTGATATTTTAGAGAATTAATCAAATTACAAAAGCTTACCAAGCTTCATCAAGGAGAGCCACAATTCCACCGGGTTTCTGTCAAATAAAGATACCACAACCAACTTCAGGAAAGTATGATAATATTAATGTACAAGATTTGATTATAAGAATATATCAAAACTATAGTCGTGACTACAAAGGGATATTGCAGACATGTGCACAACTCAACTGGGTCCTCAATTGAGGTTGGAGGTTCAAATCTCCCACCTCGTCTATTGTTGAACTTTTGGGAAAGAAAACTATTGAGAGATATTGAAACCTGAACAGACTTTTTCATATAAGTTAAATTGAAAGGGTCATCGCTGTAACTTTTTTAGTGCTCTTTTTTTTTTTTTCCATTTGATAATGGTGAAATGTTCAAGGAACTATTTGATGCATCCAAGGCTACATGGTTGAAACTCACAATGTAGATTATAGGGATAGTCCTAGTTGTTTCTTTTCATCTATCATTATCACACAGTTGAATTCTTTTTTCGTTTTTTTTTTTTTGTCTCCTCTACAGTAGACCATTGTTTTTGTTTACATGAAAGTAACAGGAGCAACAAAAAAAAGATTCAAAAATAAATAAATAAAGTATTTTTCCTAATGATTTGTATAAGAGAAGTAATCGTGAGATTATTCGATCAGACTTTAGAACTAGGACATGTTTGCTGTAATATTTTATGTGAGACAAAATGGGATCTGAAAAAAGATAGGTTGGACAAAAATCAGGTGGTCACAAAGAACTTGTAGATTTCTTTGTTTCATGAGTTGTCTATATGGTGTTGTGGTGTAATAAAAGTAGTAGAACCAATCAAAGGTCTAATCAACATTATTGATGGACCATTTATTATGTTAATCACCTATTGCTGATCGGATATACATATTTATGAACTAAACAATTTGAACGATATACATAAAGATACATGTACATCCATTTGCACACACTACCATGTTGAATGGATAAAAATAGGAAAATGAGAAAATGAAAAAAAATAATACATCTAACCTTTTCAATGAGATCTAACACATCTTGGTTGTCGACAAACTCAATGTAACTCCAATCAATCTCTTCTTTTGTATATTCTTCTTGTTCCATTTTGAAAACGTGCTGGACATCCAAAAAACATATGTATATTAATTAATGAAAAGCAAGTTAAGAGTGCTTAAATGGTGTAATGATATCTCAAAGTCACCTGATTGAAATGTTGCTGTAACTTCTCGTTTGTGAAGTTAATACAGAACTGCTCAAAACTGCACAGCATGGTACGCTGAAATTAAGTTACAAGAATTTCCAAAAGTACAAATACAAAGCTCACACAGATATAATCACAGAACATGCACATAATTCAGTGAATAATGCATGACCATGATAAATAACAAGTAATATGGCGGTATGTATGGATTAAAATAACACGAAGGATCTATGGGTTACATGAAAAGAGCTTGTAGGAGGACATTTAATGAGAACAAAAGTTCACAGTAATTCTAAGATTACAGGAAACAAACTAAGCTAATAATGGAATTCCAATTAAACTTACGTAATTCGCTCCATCAACCACTGGCCTCTAATGCTTATATGTGTTTGTTTTTCTTTAATCTCTTTAATTTTGATATATGAGTCGATTGGAACACTTGAATCAATATCCATATTTACAATCATTATTCCTTACCTATTAGCTTTGAAGCTTTCAAAACCATAGATATCAAGGACCCCAATCAGGGACTTTGAATTAGGATCTTGTCCAATTGAGACATTAATTTTATCAACCAGCCTGCATATGGAAGATAAAATACATTTAGGCTCCGTTTGGAACTTAGTATTTCTTTCTAGTTTCAATCTTGTATAGAAGTTTCAGGGTGTAGTTCAATTATTAGCCATTAAAGCGAATGATGTCTTTTAAAAGCTGGGAACTTACCAGTCAAATAGTCGAGAATATATAGTTTTAGCCAAACCATCACGACTAACAGCTGCACTTTGAGGATCCAAGCTACGTTTTATCACTTCTTCAGGGGTGATCATGACACGCTTACATAATGCATCTTCAAGGCCAGCATTATCACACCTGATAAAAGCGTGGTTAGATGAATACCGCCAATATAAAAAGATGTAATCATATGAAGCACCATTTTACTGTAGGATAAATACATGAGAAGCTCTGAAGTCATTTTAAGATGGAACTTGGCCTTGTCATCTTTTGGAATTGATGAATCAACGTCTTTTCCCTTAGTAAATTCAATGTTTCCAAGATGAAGAATTGCAGCAACAACCCTAAAGATTGCTTCCTGACAGAGTAAAGAGAGAATAGAGGATAGACACAAGAAGATGATTAACTATGCTCAAAATTATGAAAAAGTTACAAGCTTTCAGCAGATACCATACCTGCTCCTTCGCACTTATTCCAACAATATCCATAGCTCTTCTAGTGGCAAGATAGTCATGAGCATCACTTACATCAACCAGCTCATAGCAATTTGATTGATTTAGATAATGAAATGACCTGGGATTTCCCAGCTTGTATTTTTCAATTTCCTGTTATATCACAAACAATCTGATTCACAAACCAGGACTATGCCGATTCACTCGATCATGTGTCCTGAATAATGTAACATTCTTAGTTAATGGTGTGAAAGACACTGCCGAATACCTCCTGAGGTGCAGCACAAAGTAGGTAAAAGCAATGATAATTGCGCTCAGGATCAGAAACTTGGCAAACACGAGATCTCTCAAGGAGGTAAGTTCGGATAGCTGCTCCCGAGATTCTTCCATGCTTGTCAAACTGGATTTCAACGAATTTACCAAAGCGACTGTATGGGGAAAATAATTCTCAGGAACAATTTGAGAATGAAATCTTGCTTCTTTTATTAGTTTCTAGAAATGAATTTTCATGAGAAACTTGCATGCACTAAATGAAGTAAAAGTTAATGAATATACTTTGAACTGCAAGGGGAAATGAATTTTCTACTTATTGGAATGTGGAAAGGTTTGTTTAGGAAAAAGAAATCTGACTGAAACACTCTTTTTAAGCACTTTCGAAAGACAAGTAATTAAATGTTTCACTAAAAGCACTTCAAGTGCTTTTTATCTAGTTCTAGAATTTCTCAACTACTTCTAAATCTTGAAACTTTTAGAAAGTGCTTTTAATAAGTTCAAAGCACAATTTTAAGTGTTAACCAAACACTACCATTTTATATAAAAACACTTTCAATCCTCCTCATATTTTACCTGGAATTGTTATTTCTGACAGTTTTAGCATTTCCAAAAGCTTCAAGCACTGGATTTGACTGCAAATCAAGTCAAAGAGAGAGAATACCACAAAACTTGAATAAGAAGTTAATTACACAATATCTGAGGGAAGAAAACATAGCTTAAGACTTGTCATGCTGTTCTGGAGAAAATAGTGGTCCTACATTGAAGTTCTAATTTATCATACCTCAAGAACTTGTTGCTCAACTGTTCTTCCTTCAGTGGCCACCCGGCCACCTAAAAATGCAAGGTACCTCATCAGCATTTTTGTGGTTTCAGTTTTCCCTGCTCCACTTTCACCACTGACCAGAATTGAATTGCTTTTACCCTCATTAATCATTGCCCTGTTTTAGTATAAATGTTAATTGTCAATATGTAGAATTTCTTCAAGATTAACATGTTGAAATTTGACCTGTATGCGACATCAGCAACAGCAAAAACATGAGGACTCAGTTCTCCAAATGGTGCTCCTTTGTATTGTTGCATCATGTGACCATCATAAAGATGAGGCAATCTTTGGAATGGATTAATTGCAATAAGAATATTGCCAGTGTATGTCTGCAATAAGAAGGAATATTATAAGATGTACTTTTTTTCTTCAACAGAGTGACAGTTACAATATGAAGGGTGAAAATTTACATAGATTTCATTGAGTTCATATCGAATTTTTAAATTTTGTAGAACTCCAGGCTCATGCAAGTAAGATAGCTTCGTCATGTCATCAACGCCACCAGCTGGAGCTTCCATATCTTTGGGGTATATTTTGGATAATTTTGCAACAACCTAAGATGCAAATAGCATACACAAATTAATATTTGTTGAGATAAATGGTGAAGCAGTGTTTCTAAGTGAAACCGTTAGATACATCTGAGTCAAAAGAATTGTAGTTTAACTGTAGCTATATTAAGAAAATACAAGGATTCTTATATTTCTTGTTTCTTGTTCAAAAATATATATCTATATCCTGCCTTCTAAACTTCCTATAAATAATCTTCTTTTAGCAAAACTTTAATGATAACAGGAAAGGAAAAAAAGGTCTTTGCCTACTTTTTTTCCATTGCTGGCTTGGATCTCAGCTTCCTGCCCTGTAATCTTG
>JBBPDJ010000019.1:13968142-13986981 GCA_037974625.1 Cucumis cinereus
CTTAAGTTCTCTATATGTTCCATTTCCATGGAAACACGATTTGTTTGAACTTGCTTCTAACTGATATCCTAAAGAAACATCCCAAGAGCAATATTTACTAGGAAAGCTATATGACAGCAAGCATCCATACTACTGGAAAATCTCGACCCTTTGATGAGAATGTCTAGTTATTAGGAGATATTGATTGACTTTGCATCTGTTAATGCTCATCCTCCCACCCCATCATAAGCCTTACATTCTAACATAGACAATGATTTCTAAATCTTTCCAATACATATTTCTATGAACAGAAAATCTTCACTCATAGTCATTCACTTCCCACATTTTTATTATCATGCATCATTTTCAAGGCCCATTTGAAGATTATGAACAGAAATCAATTAAAAGACACTTTCAGCTATCAATCTAATCAGCAGCATCAGATCACAAGGCAATACATCTTTTGTGATTCCTTAGCCCCTTTGATCCAGCAAATAGCCGTATCATAAAAGCTTTAATTTAGAACTTTTTTTTTTGTGATTCAATCAAGATATATGATGGTAGGACACCAACCATTTCCAATGCTGCAATCTGAAGCTTGCTGACGACTGGGTACTTTCTTCAAACACTTCAGCTGCCTAATTCATACACCATACCAAAGACAAAACCGCTAAAGAAAGCATCACCTTGATCAAAACTAGAACGACTCAAAATGGCCCATTTGAAAAAAATCATGACTAAATTCACATGAGAAAGCAGAGAATGGAAGAAAATGGGAGATGGGTCGGAGTGTAATGGAAGAAGATGCAGAAAAGAGACATTGGGGAGAAGAAATGGATGAGGAAAATGAAGGAAAAGAAGGTATTGAGATGTGAGAAAGTAAGAAAAAAAAAAATGTGTGCTTTAGAGAGAGATGGGTAGTGAATGTGGATGGGATGGAATATGGGAGTGACATTGTTCAGAAAGACCGGTAAGTTCGGTTGTTCCGTTAATTTCGCGCCAATTTATGGCTACCAAGTCTCTCTTTTCTCTCGCTCTCCACAGAGCCAAATGCTACACTGACTTTCCCATAAATCAACCCTTCATTCTCACCCTACGATTCTAAATTAATATTTTTATTATAATTTCTCAAAATGTCACACCTAAATTTAAAATTTATTGTTATTCCTTGTTGTTATATTATTGTAATACCCTAGACGTAAGATTTAGATCGATTCTAAATCTAGATTTGATACATGATCGGACATCTTCGCCCCCATACTACCACAGTTATATTGGAAGTATTCGAATCTCATTCAAACTTCAAAGGTATATACATTAATTTTTGTTTCATATTTTAATTTATTCTTCTTCTTTATATTTAATATATCAACTATATTAAAATAAGTAATCACTATAAACATATCTTGATTGGAATAAAATATGCATCATCGAGGGCAGAAGTTTAAATTTTTCACCCTACATAATATTGAATTTGTATATTTAAATACACTCCTATAGTTCCACTCGCATGCATTATATTCATTATTCATATACGGCAAATTCTTTGGTTTATTACTTGAACATGAACCTCTTATGTGTCACCTACATATAGTTCAAAATTACACTAATAATGTTAGATTTTTATGTTATTAACATATATAAATTACAACTAAAAAAGAAAATAATGCATTCATTATGAGATTTAGAATTTTTGGGCATTAACCCCCGCCTAATAATAATAAGGGATCGTTACAAATATAACAATTAGATTTAAAGTATTTGACATTTATAGCAATATTTTTTAAAATTTGCAATTAACAAAGTTTGTTAGAGTCTATCACGGATAGACTATATTGCAAATATTGGTGTATCACTCACAAACTATAAGAGTCTATCAACGAAAGAAATATATCGCTGATAGATTTGATGATGTATATCGCCGATAGAAATATATTGTTGATGTATTATATATAAAATATCTATATATAGAGAGAAATAAATATTGCACTCATAAAAAAAAATATTCATCCAATATATACAATAAAATATGGGTTAAATAAATTGAAGTATTGCTAAGACTTCTTAAAAAACTACCCATGTCATGAGGTGAGAAGAGTTTAACCATAGATAATCTCTTAACCATCCCATCAAATGGGTAGAAGATTCATTAAACTATGAAACTTTACCCTACCATAATGTGATGTGTTTCCGGTGACAAGGATCCCACATGAGGGAATCCTAAGAGAGCCGCCGACTCCAACTACTGTCCATGTACGATCCATACTAGATCTAACCAACTGCCCATCCTACCTTTTCTACATTCTTGATACCCCATCTTTCTCTCAGTAGAGTCTTTCAGTGGTATGTTTCGTTCCTCTTCCCCATTACTTAGAAAATGTGAGCCACGAGTTCAGGTACAAGATATTGTCATTATCGCCTGGACAATTAGACATCCAACCTATAATCACAACGACCCAATTGCAAGAGTGGAGCTCTACCAGTATATCTCCCTGAGCTAAGTGGGGCTTGCATGAAGGAGTCAGATGCTTTTTCTATTATTTTATTCTTTTCCTTGGAGTAGTTGGGTCATCCTGGACTTGAACCAAAGACCTCACTCGTGAAGTAAATCATCGCCCCGTACTCTTGATTATTATCCTAAAAATTGCTACCTATTATACTTATCCTAATAATAAATAAACAAAATCATGGTGTGATGTTTTATTTTAATACTATGTTAGTGGCATTTTATTTACCTTTAAAAAATATTTTTCGAATTTTAGAAACTACAACTACCATGGTTGACCATTCAAAAACCAAAAATGCCCCACTTTTTAAAAATCATTAGTAATTAGCCTTCTGTTAACGTCATGCATACGTGAAATTATCGATTTACTCTTCCTTTCTTCTTCAAAACCCTCGAAGGGGAGGAGTAGAAGGAATTTGAGGGCTCACCAGATGGGGAGGAGCAGAAGAAGAAGAGGAGCGAGAGAGAAGAAGAAAAAAAACACAGAAAAAGAACGAGAGAGAAGAAGAAAAAGAGAAAAAAGAAGTCATAGAGGAAGAGAGAAAAATAAAATAGAGGTAAGTTGGTAAAATTGCTTGAAGATGACGTAAGAAAGAGGTACAAAATCTTAGGTTTTAAAAAGATAGGTCGTTTTTCATTTGAGACCTCCAAAATGGATAATCAAAATGGGTCATCCATACCATTTTCCTTATATAGATATAGCTTTTAAAACTACTTAACTTAAAAAACGAGTTTAGAAGTACATTTAAGAAATGAAGAAAATGAAATTTAGTAGATAAGCATAATTTCTTAAGAACTTAAAACTAAAACAAAAATGGCTACTAGAATGATGGAGAAAGGGAAGGATCATTATCTACAAACAAAAAGAGAACCTCCCAAGCATCATTAACAAAAGAAGAAATGGCAACAGAACAGGCATCTCATAGTCATAGTAGCTGCTTAACTGTGTTTGGGGAGATGGGGAAAGGGGATTGGGGCCAAATCTTTTGAAAGTAAGGCACTACTTTACAAAAATCCCATGGAATAGAAAAATCACCATGATGGTAAGGAGTCACTTCCAGTGTTTTGCTTCTGATGTTACATTGGTAGATGCTTGTTCCCAACCTAATGAAAACAGAGTCGGAGTTTCGACGAATAAACGATAATATTTGAGTTTCTTTAGAGCGAAGACCTGAATTCGGGTTCTGCTTCCACAGGTCTTTGTAGCTTAATTTGTGTCGTAGTATCCACCGGTACACGTAATGAGTGTCCAATTCCGTGGTGTACGATGATGAGGAGTCATCTTGTTCCTTGTAGAGAACCCATGTTTCCAATCCAAGCTTCCCACTTTGACCATACTGCAAAAGCCCATCGGATGACACTCCTAAAATGGAGTCCTCATAGTCCTGAGTCAGCTTACCGGTCGGTAGCTTGATTGAAGTTATGCGCCTTTCTCCGAATCCGGGATCATAAATTGCTAGACTTCGATATGTTCCAAACCAGTGGATAACTCCGTTAATCACAGTGCCTACTGTCCACGGGCTCAAAGCAAAATCTGAAGAACAAACAAGAGTGGATTGCTTCCATGTCCAAGTCCGTGAGGAGAAAGTCTCTATAGAGATGGTGTTAATTACATCAACTCTGCATTCACAGTTTGCTCGAACAACTCTATATACAACATCTCCGCAACCTGTGCCGGGGTCTTCTGTCATGAATGCGGTACATAGATATTTGTAGTGCTTTTGAGGTTGAGGAAGTTGGCATCGGTACTTAGTGACAGAATCCCAGACATAATAATGTTTAGGGTGACGGCCACAGAGAAGAAGCCCATCAGAGTAGTCAATAAAATAGCCAAGTTTCCTTAAGATTCCAGATGATACTAAATCATCACTCTCTTGACAAGTTGAAAGTAGAGGTAGAGCTGGCTCAGACCGTGGGCGCCTCACCCCATCTTGTGGTCTGTCAATGTAAAGAAAATTGCATACAAAAAAGCCAAAAAGACGAGTGTGTGCGCCCCATTGCTTTTCATAACTTCGACGAAACGAAAAATTACAAATCAAGGATAGCCATCTTTTGGACACGAGAATAAATTTGAAAATAGATTTCTCTGGCAAACGAAGGAGGATTTCAGTGAGGATGTCATCACATGCCAAAGCTGAATGAATACTATTGCTAACCATTCTCTTCCCTCTATGGCTGGGGAAGCAGTCCAACGAATGTGAATTTCCAATATCACCTAAACAAATCAATATGCTAGCAAGTTAAAATGTACTGCATTTAAGATTATTGCAATCACATGCAACTAGTTACACTCCAATGTAAAAGTTCACAAATGAGTAAAAGATGAAAAAGTACTTAAGAAAATGACAATGAATACTGCATTGCACATAATGAGAATCAAGATAGGTCTAAGTATGAAAATCGATATGGAAACCCTGAATCAAGTTAGCAATTGAGTACTCTCTTTAAGACTTATATCTTAACTGGAATGCATTTATATTTCCTTGTAATTTTTCGTTTTTACTGCTTTCTTTTTCATCCATGGTGGAGTTTGTATCTTTTGAGCGCTAGTGTCTTTCCAACAGATTAGTGGGAAGTTTGTTCATGTAAAAATAATAAGAAGAAGACGTTAGCAATTGATGATGACATTCTCATATATGAGCCCAAGTTGTTATAACACGACATACTGATGAAAAAAACTGCTCAATGAAACTTCATGAATGAAAATCAATCAAGGACAGAAAAAATGGAAAAAAAGAATGTGGCATAGACAATATTCTTTGATATTATGTCCAAAAAAAAATTGATCTGATGCCAATGTTTCATGGGAGTATGCTTCCCGATCATCATAAAAGAGCTCTCTTAACTTGCTTAATGAGTGAAATAGAGAGTTTAAAATCCAGGTTAAAGATTTAAAGCATTTAGAAACCACAACATTTCATTCCAACATTATTTTTGCATCATGAATCCAATCATTAGTATCAAGAGTTTCTCTTGTCTCATTAGTATATCCAAAACCTATAAGTTCTCGAATTCAAACACCAAATCAAACATTTCATATATAATGTATATGATGAGAATAACCACTTTCATTGAGAAAAAAATGAAAGAATATAAGAGCATACAAAAAACTAGCCCACAAAAGGAAGGTGCACCCTCTATAAAAAGAGAATCCAACCATGCAAAATAACACCTATAGAATAATTACAAAAAACATTTGAAACCGAAGTCCACAAAGAAACATGAAACCGAATGGGAGACCAAATCTTAATAAAGTCCCTCTCAGCTCTAAAAAACATACTATTCTGCTTGCGCCACAAAATCCACAAAATGCCACACACCCCTGAAAACCAAAGACAGTGGACCCTAACCAAAGCAAACATTATAACCCGATAGAAAAGCTAAATTGTTATTGAAAAATGTAAAGGATGATACTGAATCAAGCCTAATGATTAGACTAGACCAAAGGATCTTCAGTAACAAACATAAAAGGACAAACTACAAATTTGATCCCTTGGGTAGAGTTAGTTTCCACTTGAGCAAGCATCCTGCTTCCTAATAGGAGTTAGGTGGCTTATGAAAGTTCTCTTTGTTCTTTTCTATCTCTATTTCTAAAATACTATTACTTCATTTTAAGAGTTAATCAACTTAACATTTCTTACTCTAATCAAAGAGAGGGTTAAAGGGTAAGCATAAACTTCACCCAGGCATGATAAATATCAATCAAAGAGAAGGGTCCAACATTCAAGGTTCAATCTCCAAATTGAAAACTTAATTACCATTAAAATTTGAAACCTTATCTCTAAATCCCCAAATTGAACTAATTTGTTGTCAACAATACGATCAGCATCCTTAATCAAAATTTTCAAACAGATTAGACAGTTCAATACGTAAGGTGAAATCCAAAATGAAGAAATCTAACGAAGATTTCACTCAACACCAGAATTTGAAACTAGTCATGCTACACTAAAAATGACATAATAATTTTCAGCTCAAAACAGAGTGAACATGCAACATTAATCGCCCATAAATCGTGCAAAAATATAAGAGAATATATCATCAAAGACCCATAACACTTCAATCTGAAAGTAACATTCCACCCAGAAGTTCAAGAGCAAAAAAAATCGATAATCTGACAAAAATTAATCATAAAAAAAACCAACCCAAATCCTTCCTATCGGTCACTTTTTTCTATTTATTCGCATAAACTTAAAATTAGAACCACAAGAAATGATAGAAAGCAAAGATGAACACAACTTATGAAAACCCATCTGTATTCTACAACAACAAACCAAAAACCCTCTGAAAAAAGTGCAATGAAAAGGAAAGGGAGAAAGAACGATCTGGGTTGTTTAAGTGAGGGAGAAATTTATAGATACCGATTACGAGAGAGATGAAATACGTACCGGATAGTCGATTGGTTGCAGAAGCAGAGGCCGCAATGGGAGAATTTTTGGCGTTATCCATGGTTTACAGTACAAGAAAATATTTGGCCAAAAATATAAATTAGCTAGACAAACGGGAAATTGCAAGACATGTTTTTTTTTTTTTTTTTTACCTTCTTCTTCTTTTTTTCTTTCTTTTTTTTTTTTTAAGAATTGCAAAATATGTCTATATTAATAAAGGGCTTTCTTTTTTTCTTCTAGATTAGGCAAAATAAAAATTAGGTCCTGACACTGATCGTTTGTGCAAAAATGACAAAAACACAAACTCAACTCGTAAAAAAAAGTGTGGATATACTTAATACATACGATACATTTGATATATACTGTTAATATATATTTGATACCTTTAATTCACTCGATACAGAGTATATGAACTTGATACATTTATACACTTAATGCACTTCATACGTGATAAAGTGTCATATCTGTAAAATAAAAAAAAATGTGACACACTTTATCTTATTTCTAATTTTCCACCCACCACCTTTTCTAATAAAAATTTGCTTGCTATTTTCCCAGTTATAGCAAATTGCAAAAGTCGTATGATACTATGTGCATCAACCACACCATCAAGCGGCCATATGATCGTTAGCGATCGATCATATCACAATTGATAACTGACAATAAGTGACCGATGATTTAACAATCGTCATCCCTTGGAAGAAAAAACTCACAAGTAAAATCTCATTAGCATGACTTTCGTCCTTAGAAGTTGGAGGTTCAATTTTCTATCCTATAATTATTATACTAAAAGAGATCGGGTTTAGTGACGAGCACAATGATACGTTCTACCGAGAGAAAAAAAGAAACTAACATGATAATAAATTAATTAAGTCATTAAAAACGATTGTATAATCATTTTGGTACTTCTACTTCAACATTTTTTTCTTACTAGCCAACTAAGAGCTAAAGAATCTCAATAACTATTTAGGACAATTATTTTTTTTCTTCCAAACTTCAAGATTAAAAGGTCTCCTTTGAAATATTAGAAATAAAAAAGAATGTCAATTGCATCTTTTTACGATGAGTTTGACAGCCATTTAATTTATTTTATTTTATTTTATAAAATTACGTATATAAACACCACTAAAAAAATACTTTCAAAAGTAATTTTTATTTTAGAAAATTGACAAAAAATTTATGTATTTAAGAAAAACGTGAGCAAAAAACGGGAGAAAAACAAATACATCTCGTAACTATTTGAGTCTTTTAAAATTAAGCTTACAATATCTCTTTTACCTTTAAATTTCATGTTTTGTTATTTAATTTCTATCAATATTTTTTAAAAAAAAAAACCAAACTAAATTTTAAAAACAGATTTTAAATTTTTTTTTATAATTATATTTTTTAATTTGGCTGAATTCTCTTACCTAAAAGAAATAGGTTTAATTTAAAATACTAATAAAATAGTTATTAAACAGGGTTTTGGGAAAAAAAAAATTGTATGTTTTAATTTATTGTTTATGCTTAAATTATTTAAAAAAAGAAACAACAAATTACAAATGATAAAGTTAACAAAGAAGGTCACTTTCTTACAAATAAAAAATAAAAATAAAATGATAGTGAAAAATAGGACTTTATTAAAGGCTAGTTTTATAAAATTAAAACATATTTAAAGTTGACATTTAAATAATATTTTAATCATAATCACCAAGTCTATAATACCCTAAAACTTGGTTATATCTTATAATCACCAAGTCTATAATATCTGCAATATTATTTTAAGCTTTCATCACCTTTCTAATCCCAACAAAGCTACTTATGTTATTGGTCTCATCTTGATAATTTAGATATGGTTTTGAGTGGCTATATGTGAAAATTTAATTAGTGGAGATCACCCTAATACCCCTTTTAATATTATTTCTCCTTATAATAACATATATCGATCCATCGTCTTTTATAGTATAGTTAGAATATTATAATGAAGAATTTTGTTAGGGAAAAGTCTAATTTTGGTCTAATAATACGTGTGATATGAACGATCTGAATTTAAGAATTTAATAAGAAGATATATAAAAAATAGTGAAATTCAAGAGATTAGATTTCATACGCTAATTCTTTGAAGAAAAAAAAGATCACAAGCTAAAATTTTATGCTTAACATATATAGATTTAACGATTACAAGAGACTATTAAATTTATAATCATTCATAATGGTTGGAAATACGAGCAAAGTTCTACATTAGCTTGACAAAAAGATCATGAATATATAAATACGAACAAGTACTATCTCCAATGTTACGAGACTTTTTGGTTGAAACCAAAATCAAAGTCATGAGGGTTATGTCCAAAATAGAGAATATCATATCATCATAAAGATATTTGGAGTCTCGACAAGTGGGACTTATTAGAGTCATACCCCTAACTATAGTTAGTCAATAGTGAATCCATGGTCCTCCTAAAACATTATTAGTGGAGAACATAAAAATTAATGACTCTCAATGACACAACCATACCATAGATAGTCAATAGTGAATCCATGGTTGATCGTAGATATATAAGTAATGACATCTATCTCTAAAGATCCGAATCCGTTTTAGAACTATTTTCAAAGTGGGCTACATCATACCAAAAGCAAACTCGTGAGAATTATTTCTAAAGTAAACAATATCTACTATTTGTAGAGATATCCATAGGATTGTCCTCAACAATGATATATCAAAAATATATTTTTCTTCATATATATATCCTCCTCGTAAAACATTATGTTTTAGATTTTTGAATTATGTTTTAGAAAAGAACTATTTCTTACTTCTAAAAGAAACACACAAGTCATTTAAACTAATATATGTACAATTTAATATGTAATTTATCTACAATGGTTAATTACCTAAGAGTTAATATTTTTACGAATTTCATTGACACCCAAATATTGTAAGATCAAACAGATTGTTCCATAAGATTAGTCAAGATGCACGTAAGCTGGTCTGAACATTCACAAATATAATATATATATATATATATAATTTAAAATCATATCAGAGAGAGATTATAATCACAGGAAAGAATGTTGTTTTGTAGAAAGACAAGGTGAAGCTACTTTAATGATTAGTTTATCAACTTGATGAGTTATAAAAATAGGATATATTTTTCTAATCCATTAGAAAAAATCTTTTTTAAGCTCCAATAAAGGGTCAATTATACATGATTATTCCTCAATTGGTATATGTTGGCTTCAAATTTTAGTATTACAAAATGATATATATCCTAATAATAAATAATAAATAATAAATAAATAACTTAAATGTTAATTACATAAAAAAAGTCAACTAGTTGACTAATTTATAACCTTTGAAAATGTATGGTATATGAATTAAAATAAAGGTTAAATTTTAAAGTTTTGGTTTTTATAGTCTATTTTCCATCCTTTGTACCTTTACAAAGTGTCCAAAAGTCTCTTAGATTAATTTCAATTTTATGCATCCAAATAATTAAGTTCTAATAAAACCTAATTTTGTTAACAATATTAATATATCCTTAGAATTTGTAATTATATCTTTAACCTATTCAATATTTTATTAAATTAACATACATATATTTGTATAAGATTGAAAGTAATTTAAGGTTTAATTATAGAGAAAATTAAAGTTGATTTTATATCTATTAGATCAAATCAATAAGTGAATAAGGTTTTTTTTTTTTTAATATGTTGGAAATATATTGAACGTAGAATTGAAAGTCGTTTAAGAATAACACGGTTAACATTTGGGATCCTAAATACAAAACTTGAAAGTTAGAGATTTTATAATTAAATAATTAAAACATATGTTATCGATTTTATTAATAATGACTAAGGGATCAAGGATTTCACATTGAATTTTTTTTAAAAAAAATAAATTTTATAAGATATATGAATTACGTCTCTTATTATCTACCAAACAAAAATCTACAAACTCACATTATTTGAAGAGCTATGGTATTCGACACTATCCATAGAAAATAAACTATATGCAAGCACTCTACATCTTTTTAGTTGTTTTTTTAAAGATATGTATTGTTGGTTGTAGGTGTTGCCCGATCATTCCAACTAGGTTAGCACCAACTTAGTACTCTCACCATCTCTCACATCTCGAAGAATTTTCATTAATCATAGGGGGAAATACAAATACAAAAGCATCTATTTAGTTCAATCAATACGTATAAATTAAGAACTTCAAACATTTAATCTCTTGATTAAAGATATATTTGCTTTAACTAGTTAAGTTATATGTTCATCTTGGCAGAGTGTCAGAGTGTGCTTCAATATTCTTAATGATACATTTCGTTTTTTTTTTTTGTTGTATGTTTTTTTATTATATTTTTACATCTTTTCACCTTAAAATTGAATTGATGAGAGTTTTATTTTAATTTTACCATCCAAAAATTTTATTTTCAAATCATAATCACCTCAAAAGATTCCAAGTCTTTTCAAAACTTATGTTATCAAATCGACATTTACACATAAATTTACAATATACGTCTAAATGTTGTCTTATTTTAAAAAACGATGATTAAAAATGAGATATAATAAAGTTTCCTTAAATTTCCATCAAAAAAAAAATTTTCAATAATTCCATAAAATTGAAAGCACAATATTTCATAGACATAGATTTTTTTTAATTTTGCTTATGAGTACCATTTATTGTACATTAAACTAAAATATTTACAAAATATATCAAAATTTCAGTATATCTAAATCTAAAATTTTGTTATAATTTACAAATATTTTCAGCAGTTTTTCATTTACAACAATTTTTCAAAAACAAAGTATTTGATTATCAAACAAAACTTAAATAAATTAGATCCAACCATGTTACCGTAAGTACAAACTATGGGTGATTTTTGAAAATTTAAAAATCACACTTTTATCATTTTTAAAATTATTTTTGAAATATATTTTAAAAATCATTCTTAGTTCAATTCAACATTTAATTTTAAATTACACTTTTAAAACGTGATTTTCTTGGGATGCCCTAAAATAAAATTGATTTAAGATAATTAAAACATTTTAATGATCATCTCAAAATATATTAGGTCAAATAAATATTGATAGGGGTGGTTTACTAATGTTATAATTCATTGTCTTGACATGCCATAATTTAAATTTATTTATTCAAAGGTGGCTTGTCAGTATTAGGAACCCACCATATAATAATTAATTCTAACTTATTGAGTCATCATTTATATATTAGCTTTTAATTTTTTGACTTGACATGCATCTCATAAATTTTATCTCATCAATCATATAGTAACTCAAAGTGCTACTCTCTTAGAGGTAGATTTATTAAGTATTTTAGTTTGATAAATCATTTAAGCTCGATCCATTCGGTAATCATTTTGTCTCTTTTTTTTAATTAAGTTTATTTTTTCTTCATTTTTTCATTTCGTCTCTTTTTTTTTTAATTAAGTTTATTTTCTCTTCATTTTTTATAATTCTGTATATCCAATGATTGAGCTCTTAGTCAATTTTTAAAAACAAAACAAATTTTTAAAAGTTACTTTTTTTTTTCTTCAAAATTTTGCTCGATTTTTTAAACCATTGGTAAAAAGTAGATAAAAAAGAAGAAATTTAAAGGTGAAAGTTGTATTTATAGGCTTTATTTTAAAAAACAAAAACAAAAAAAATCAAATGGTTACTAATTCAAGCCTTTTATATATATATATATATATATCAATGAGAGTAAAAAAAATGGTCACATTTAATAACTTTTGATGTTGTTTACTTGTGTATTATGCAATTGTGGATATTAACACATGTAGCTCACATTTACAATAAAATAACGCAATTAGATTGATGAGTTGAGGGTGCTCAATTCAATTACATGCTGGAGAATTACACCATATTGTTACCGTTACAGTTATATATATTGTTACCATTATGATTATCGTTATTGTTACTGTTACAGTTGAAAATTTATCAATTTTGAGATCTTTATTGTTACCGTTACTGCTTCACCCTTAGAGGTAAAGGCAGGTAACAGTAACAGTAAATTTGACAAAAACCATAAATCAAAGAAAACGCGATCAACAACAATCCAATTACATTTGCAATTCAAGCTCATTATAGTTGATCCATCAATCGTGATCCATTACGGTTACACCAATTTTAATTAATTACACTTCGGGAAACATGGCCTTTTCTACAAATTATGCAGTAGCATTAGGGTTTTTAATCATGCAAATATAAGGATATTGTTACATAATTTGCTCTTTGTATAACGTTGGTATAATAACATTAGGAGGAAAGATCTAGGTACCATCAATTTCAAAGGATTATTTTAGTCAAATTTTCTTTTTGTATTATTATTATTATTTGTAAATTCAAAACGTCACCGTATTAGTAATTTACAATTAATTGAAGTTGTATTTTCATACATGCAAGCACTCCATATTCGAACGCTAAATTCAAAATTCTCAAATAAAAGATGGAATACAAGAAAATAATTCAAAAGTTATGGAAGAATCAAAGTTTTGATAGATTATTCCATACCCAACAAAATTTTATCCATTAAAATTCTTTGTGTATATATATATATATATATATATGATTAATTAATCACTCTCTTAACAAGAATGATATAGATTAATACAATCATAACACAATAATTGATTTCCACATTAATTAACCTAAATCATCCAATTGTGTGTATTAATGAATAAATAGTTCAAACATATGAAAAGAGAAAATGGGTAATAATAATGTATATTTATTTATGGACAGGGTTGAATTAGAAAAATGGTTGTATTAAAAAGTTAGATGTTTGAATTTTTTAAACCTTTTAGGGTAATGTTTTTGTTGTATATGCATATGTGTGTTCGTATGTGGGGTCGGTATAGACAAGGACGTGCATCCCACCATCATAAGCGCATGCCACCCCACTCACAAATAAAACCCTAGAATTCTTAATCACCATCCCCACTGCCCCCTTCTAATTCTTAACCATTTTTTTATTCAACTAGGGGAGAGAGAGAGAGAGAGAGGGGAAAGCAGGTAGCAATGACTTTGTCACACACCCATACTACTTCCAACCACTCTCCATTTAAAATCGACTAATTATTCAATGAGATCGCTACAGTAGGGTTGTCGTTATTTCTTAAATCACCGTTCATAAAGCAAATTTAGTGTAAGATCTAACACTCCGTCTCACCGTAGGCTTGAATATGTGAACGATTCAACAAATGGAATTGGATATTAATTTGAGAGAAAATAACAATAAATAAGTTTGAACACAGGATCTCGCTAAACCTTCCTTACTTTTTTTTTTCTTTCTTCTTTGTTCTTATTTTCTTTTCTTTTTTGTGGGTTTATGTGTTGTAGAGGATCTTCTACTTCATGTGTTTTCGATCTCTCTCTGTCATGCACGTAAGTTTTGATCTCGACAAGTTTGTGTTATAGAGTGAGAGAACGAGGAAACTGAGTGAGAGGGAGGAAAGAGAGAGCAAGAGAAATATATGAGAGAGATCAAAAGAGCAAGAAATCTAATCTATACGTAAGGTTTCGTTTCGATAATTTCACCCAAATGATCAAAACCCATAATTTAAAAATTTGAGAAAAAATTAGGGCAAATGTCTTCTTTTTCCTCAAATTTTGAGTCATTCATCTAGCTGAATCTCATATTCAACTGTATAAGAGACCAAAAACACAAAAAATATCCAAACATATAAATATATATATATATATATATATATATATATTAAAATAAGCACACACAACACTCACATTACCCTCACATTTCTGAAAAAACACCACTTCTCTCTTTCTCTCTCCTCACATACTTTCTTGTCCATTTCAACTCTAGGCATCTCTTTGCCTTTTCTTTCCCTCTCCTTCCCCTCCATCATCACTTCAACCTCTCCTTTCCTTAATCCTTCCATTTAATTTACATCGCCCAATACTCCTTATTAATTTGATCCTTCCATCTCTCTATTTTTTTTCCTTTTCTTTTAATATTATTTCATCTTCTTCTTCCCCATTTCAACCCCACAATACCATCTTAATTTTTCTTCAGCAGAAAAATTCAATTTTTTAAAAAAGAAATTGTAACTTTTAAATCTCTGAAAATTTTCAAGATCTGATTTTTTTGATGATGGCAAACCGGTGGTGGACCTCCGGCCAGATGGGTCTTCCCGGAGTTGATCATACATCAACAAGCTCCTCTGCCATGAGAAAACCAGATCTGGGAATCTCCATGAACGACAACGGTGGTCCCGTTAACAGTGGTGGTGATGACGATGACGATAGGGATAACGGTGGTGATGAACCTAAAGAAGGAGCTGTTGAAGTTCCAACACGCCGTCCCCGTGGCCGCCCACCGGGATCCAAGAATAAGCCTAAGCCACCTATCTTTGTTACTAGAGATAGCCCTAATGCCCTAAAAAGCCATGTCATGGAGATTTCTAATGGAGCTGATATCGCCGAGAGTGTTGCTCAATTCGCTCGACGGCGACAGAGAGGTGAAAGCTTAAACTAATAGGTTGCAGTAAATTTAATTGTTGGTTTTAATTATCTATCCATGAGTCACAAGAGTTTGTGTTTTGAAATTAGGTTAATTTAGCCTAGTTGAATTGTGATTGATTACTCGCATGTTTAATTTTGTTAACAGGTGTTTCTGTGCTTAGTGGTAGCGGCACTGTTACGAATGTCACACTCCGACAACCGTCTGCACCCGGTGCAGTCTTAGCCCTCCAGGGCCGATTCGAGATACTTTCTTTAACTGGAACTTTCCTCCCTGGACCAGCCCCACCCGGCTCAACCGGACTAACGATCTACTTGGCCGGTGGACAAGGGCAAGTGGTGGGTGGCAGCGTCGTTGGGCCACTAACCGCTGCAGGCCCGGTGATGGTGATTGCTGCAACATTTTCCAACGCGACATACGAAAGATTACCCTTAGAAGAGGAAGAAGAAGGCGGCGGAGTAGGAGCACAAGGGCACACATCGGCAGGCGGTGGCGCAGGCGACGGTTCACCACAAGGCATCGGAGGCGGAGTCGGAGATCCATCAGCTATGCCTCCACTGTACAATTTACCACCAAATTTACTACCGAATGGCGGCAACGGGCAGATGAACCAAGAGGCTTATTCTTGGGCTCACGGCGGCCGGCCATCGTTTTAAAGCTTCTGATGGAAAAAAAAAAAGGTTAGAAAATGTTTTAAGATTGGAGGCTGTTTGTTGCAGCCATGGTTTAGGAAGTTGAAGATATAAAAGATGAAAGAGATGAGTCTCTCTATATATTTCATGTCTTAGTTGATTATAAATATTCAGTGTGAAAAAAAAAACCCTTAAATTAATTGTTCTATGCAAATACAAGCAGAGTTAATTAACTTTATATTCAATTCCTCTCTTTTTCTTCTAATTTAATTTTTATTTTCTGTCTTGATTATTGGGAAAAACAATTGGAAAAAAAAAAAAAAAAAAAACTCCATAATTTGAAGCTATAAAATATGCATCAAATTGGTAAGAACTATGGCCCATTTGATGAAATGATTTTGTTTTTTTGAAAAATGGATCAGCTTAGTTTTACTAACATTTTTTTTATTATTATTATTATAATATAACCTAATTTTTAGATATATTTTTGAATTTTGAATGTCTCTCAAAATAAATTCTGAAGAAAATAATAATACTAATAAAACAAATTTGATTTCTAAAACAGAAACATCTTTATGAATGGGTTCTCTAGCTCTTAATTTGCTACTCAAGCATGTTAATTAAGGTTAGGTTTAATATAAGTATATATGATCTTTTATTCAAGTTAATTAGTTTGTTGTTGAACTCAAGGAAAATTAGGGTTTGTTTCCATTGATATCAAGGCAAAGAAGATTGATTTTCTTTAGATGCATCATTTTTAATTACTAAATCAACTTTGTTTCCTGATTATTCTAATTTCAATATTGCATTAAATTGACAGAAATTTTTTTTTATTAAAAAAATGTGTATTTTTCATATAATATATTTATTTTTAAAAAATGCACTACATGGCAATTTTTTACTTTAAGAAAAATAAAAAGAAGAACTACTATTTTAAACATAACTACCAATCATAAACAATCTCAAGATTTTGGTATAAAAAAAAGGAAAAACTCATTAGAATTTGATTAAACCTTTTTATAGGTTTTTATTTAATTATATTTTTAGACAATATTATAATAAATTTAACTAAGTTTTGAATAACTTTAATTTATAATTAGTTACTTTATAACCTCATTTATTTACTGATATCTATATTAATTAATAAATTAGGATGTAAAAATTTGATCATCATTTGTAAGACATATACTTGTTGCCATTTTAGCTTTATACCCCACCTCCCATTATCACCACATTAGCCAAAGCAATTCTAAGAGTTAATTATATAATAATATTAAATCAACAAGAAAAAAAAATAAAGTAGCAAATGGGGTGGAACTCCCAAGGTTCTGTTTTGTACTTTTATATGCAATATTTCAAACAAATCTTTATACAATAATATGTATAATTAAAATATGGAGGAAACTATGAAAATTTTAATTTAAAATTTTAAACTTTACTATTTATTTAATTAGTCTAAATTTTCATTTGATGAACATTTAAAGTTTAAATTTATCTAAACAATCTAGAAGGAGCCCCATGAAAATTTTAAGGTTTCATTTCATTACGCATCCACTTTTAAGTTGCAAATTAATTTTAGAATTTGAATTTTTCGAAAGCATATTAGGTTTAAAATTCATAAAGAATCTAACGTAAACTTTTGACATGTTAGCGACTAAAATAGATGTAAAAAAATCAAAAGTAAGAGACAAAACTTATGTGTAAACCAAATAAGATAGTCGACAAAATTGAAACCGTTGTCTTTTCATGTAGTTGATCATCAGATCAAAATTTAACCGACACAGAATTTTGTATTATCAATTTTTTAGTTGAGAGGGTTTTGATTTTCAATAAATAAGTAAATATTGAATCTCATTGATGAATTACATTATTATCATTTTAAAAAAAAAGTGTGGGACATGGGAAAGAGATAACAATTATCAAATTAAAGGTGAAAAATAGAAAGAAAAGAGAGGAAAATTTAGAATATATATTAATATATAATTATATTGGTGTTTGGTGGTAAGTTTTTAAGAAAGATAAGGCCACACATATAATATAATTTAATTGAAGGGGTTCCTTTGTTGCATAGTGGGGGAGGGGTTTGGGGAAGGTAGCTAAGCCATCATCAAAATTGATGTAATTTTTATTTTATAATATGGTGCAATTTCCCTAGACATAAATTGTTTCTTTCAATAATAACATATATCACTATACATATGGATTTGTCTATTTTTATAAATTAATTTGATTCTATGTGTAATTGTTTATTTAAAATAAAAGTAATTATATTATTTTAATAGGAAAAAAATTAACTCTTGAAAAACAAGGCAATAAAGATGTTGAGTTGATCTTGGGAAGTTATTATCTCTCCGTGGACGAATCAATCAGATTATGATAAACGCGTAGATGTAGTGTAGGGCGGGTGTTAACATCTCAAGATGGTTGGTAAGAGTTTGAAGAAAAATAATCGCTCATTATTTAAACCAACATGCTTAAGACACGATGAGGTGAGGAAAAATAGACATTGATTGATGTTTATCCGTGTCTATTATCGGATAGTATAATTTTGAAATGTTGAATTTCTAAACCAAAAATTAGGGTTTTAAAAAAAATTGATTTTGTAGGTATAAATTTATAGTTCTATTTGACTATAATTTCAAATGTGATATTGAAATTAGGGATTAGAAATGAAGAAAAGATTAATTAATTAAGCCTAATTTTTAAAACAGAAAGCTAAACAAACAAATAGTTCTTTTTAGAGTTTGGATAGAATAGCTTTGTTTTTAAAAGTCAATTAATTGTTACAATTTTTTTATTTTCTAAAAATTATTAAAAATTCAAGTCAAAATGTAAAAACGCCTAATTCCACACATATATATATA
>JBBPDJ010000019.1:14003327-14047574 GCA_037974625.1 Cucumis cinereus
TTACTGATGATTTTATCCTGCCCTCTATTCAGAAACGTCCCAGAACTGGTTCGCACCCTGTGGACATGACATTGTACAGCAAAAAATTATAAGTTTGCCTTGTTCATTGTAATTGTATTGTTCTACTTTCTACCCTTCTATCATGCTTTGTACATAACCATTCTATTGTGGTCGGTTCAGGTTGGACTTTTATCGAACCGATTTTTCAAGAACCAAACCGATCAATCTACTCATCTCACTTAAACCAATCAAACCAAAGGGAAAAACAAGTCTATTTATACTATCTTCACTCTTAGACATAATAATTCAAATAGTTAAATTATCGACCAACCCAAAAGCTTAGTCCAATGATAAATGGCAGGAACAAATGACATCACAAAGATTTGAGACCTCCTACTCTAATACTATATTAAATTAACAATCAACTTAAAAGGTTAAGCTAGTAGGTTACAGTAAAATAGTATATTAAACTTTTTTTTTTTTCGTTTTGCTTGCACCATTAGATGCAGCCACGTTTGGGATTAGTCTCTCAGTTTCTTTGGCTTTGAAGTTACTAAATCTATTCCTAGAGAGACAACTTATGAGAAAAAATTAAATATAGATTAATCATCTTTAAAATATGAGTTTAGTTCAAATTTACTCTCTTTGAGATTATTTTTTCTTGCATTTTAAATGTGTCAGAAGTGTAAGCCCCACCAGAGTTAGTTCATAGTCAATAATTGACAAGTTTCGTTTCTATTAGTGACAAGACAACAATGAAAATGACAAATACATACCTGCTATCCACACTCTTGCCAGTTTTGCTATCAACCACAGTTGATTTCTCCATGTGAGGTTTTGCAAGACTAATCAAGTACAAGCATTCTTCCTTGGACTGTCCAACACCATTCCAATATCAGCCAACCATTTAAACCAAACAAATTTTCCTTTTCTTTTTTTTTTTTCCGAAAACAAAACCACAATTCTAGAAACTTACCAAGAAATTGTGATAAACAAAAGCTCTAGGCTCCCAAGAAATTAACTCAACCCACTGATCCCCTCTCTTCCCCAACCCATCACTACAACAACAACAAAGTTACCAAAATCAAAATCAAATTCAAATTCAAATTCAGTTGCTTCCTGTGACAAACAAGCTTAAAGTGTCACACCCATTGCATTACCGAATTACCTTTGAAGGGCTGTATGCCGGACGGAAGCGAGACGATGGTGAGAAGTTTCAGGAGGAGAGAAGAATCGAAGAGCGATAAGCATGAAAAACCCAAGTGCCAAAACGAGGGCCATGATCATCTTCGAAAGCTGGAATGTGGACCATTTCTTGCCCTGTAACTTGATGTATTTCCCTTTAGATACCGCCATTGACAAAATGAAGAGGCTACAAAATAATCAAAACAACAAGGCGATTCTGAAACACTGGTGGTGGAATTGAAAGGAAGATGAATATATAGTAAGTGGGGTTTGGGAGAATTAGCCATTGAAGAAGGTGGGAGAGAAATTTTGGTGGGTAATTGGAGGATCGGATTTGTGTGCGCCCACAGACTCTGATTTTGATTTTCTCTATGAAAGCTGTTTCTTTTATTCATTTTTCTGGACGAAGCAGAGAGGAGAAGAGACTAATATGGTTGGCTGTACAAGGTTTTGCCTTTGTTATACTTGACCTTGGTCGTTTTTTTTTTTTTTAATAGAAACTTGTTTTTAAAATTACCAAAAAAAAATTGAAAATGAAAAGAAAATTTATTAAAAATATATATTTTTTTTCAAAAACAGAAAAATAAAACCAGTTACAAAACATATATGGTTTTTGTTTTTAATAAACAAAAATTTAAAAACAAAAAAAATGAAAAATAGTGAACAAACAAAGCCTAAAATTTTCAACTATGTGAGCTAAAAAACGTGTTAAAACCTATTAAATTTTAATAACGATGATAATAATAATAATAAAACAAGATGGAAATATATATATATATATATATAAGATTTTGATGAAGTAAAGATCAGTAACCATGCAAACTTGTAGGATCCAATGTACCATCAGGCTTCATGCTCCAAAACAATAAAGCATCTCCCATCTTTGGTTTTATAGAGTCTATCTTTACCATATTCAGGCAGTTTCTTCCACCATCGTGCAGAGCTGACGCATTTGTTCGCCGATGGGAACACCGCCTTCTTTGACATTATCAGACCTACATTTGTATCAGTACCAATTCAGAGAGAGGAGTAAATGAGTCTGAGAGATTGTGAAAGTAGAATCTTACAGATACATGAGGAGGGTGGCCAATTCTTTGGCTCTCTTTTTTTATGTCAACTCATCACTATGGTAATTATCATAGTGAGGTTCAAACTCTTGCACAACTTCATAATGCAGAATACCTATTCCTTTTTGGTTTGGGCCTCAAAACAAGTATATGGAGATTAGCTAATGGTTCATCCAAGCTAGTGTCCCAGACTCAAGATTTTGTACCGGCATTCCCTGCATCCACTTGCAACTGAGCAGTTCTCCCAAGACGATCCTCACAAACCAATAAGTCCTTTCAACATCCCATGTTTTCACATTCTTAGTTTACTGCCAAAGTTCGTTTTGAGAATTATGTTAGGGTTCAATAATATGTAAGTTTTGGAATTCTGTTTTTACCTGTAGAGAATGAACGTAAAATCTGCTATTCTTTTCTCTGTTGTACGGATCAGATTCATTCCTTACTAGTACGAGTGATGTGAACATGAGATTCAATTTATAAAATAAATTGAATATTTTTATATCGATACACAAAAGCAATTAGCCGATTTTCAATGATTAATATTTTTATTTGCACATGAAGAACTTTACAACTAAATAAGTAAAGAATGAGCTAACATTCACACTGAGAACTAATCAAATCAAATATCATAAACTCATTTGAGAGGTCAGGTTCGGATAACCAAAATCTAAAAATAAACAATTACATATATTAAAATAATAATAATAAAAATGAGTCTCCTTTTCATCATCTACTTACTTGAGTTGAATTTCTTTGGTATGGATCAACTTTACAGCTACCCATTTGTTCCCCTTTATAACCGGGGAAGAACCTATATATCAACAAAAGAATAATATTAAAAGTTGTGACAATGACTAATTTAGAACTTAATTATTTAATGAAATAATTCTTTAAAATAATAATAATAATAATAAAACAGGATGGTGGTATAAAAGATTTTGGTGAAGTAAAGATCACTAACCATGCAAACTTGTACGATCCAAGGTACCATCAGGTTTCATGCTCCAGAAAAGTAATGCATCTCCCTTCTTTGGTTTTACAGAGAGTCCATGTTTACCATATCCAGGCAATTTCTTCCACCATAGTGCAGAGCTGACGTATTCATTCGCAGCCGGGAACACCGTCTCGCCCCCTTCTTCAACGTCCGACCTGCATTTGTATTGATAACAATTCAGTTAGGAGAGGGGCAAATGAGTTTGAGAGATTGTTAATGTAGAATCTTACAGATACATGAGGAAGGTGGCCATTCTTTGGCCAAATTTTTTGATGTTGTACTCATCATCAGTACGGTAATCATGGTGAGCATTGATCTTCTGCCCAACTTCATAATGCAGAATAGTCAATCTTTCTCCATTCTCTGTTTGAAATTGTTAATATCAGTATTAAAATGTATTAGAACAAAGAATATTAGTGACATCAACCAAATGAATATTGACTCATTCACCAAAGCCCGCCCTGTTTGGTTTGAGCCTCAAAACAAGAATATGGAAAACAAACCCACAACATGAAATTTAGCTAATTCTTCATTTTGCACCCCATGACCTGTCATTCACTACAAACCAAGTCCTAACTTGGACTGTGCAAGGATGACACAAGAAATGGACCGAATCCTGGGCTTGGGACGTACCATTAGTCTAACCTATGGATTATGTTATATTACAAACTTTATTTTGAGGAATTATTCCTTTTTAAACTACAATTGAATGGGTTGTAAAGATTGAGAAGATTGAATTCACCAAAACGACTACCTTGTATCATTTGACAAGATGAACAAGTATTGAAAAAAAGGTGATATTCATAGTATTTCCAAACAAGCCCTAGCAAACAGGGAATAATTACAAAATGCTTGAGAAATTAAACATGGTAACACATAAGTTTAAGAAATTATCTTTTACCTATAGGAATGAATGTAAACTCTTGTATTCTTTTCTCTATTCTACGGATGAGTCTGTCATGCCCTATATCCAGAGTCATCTCTGTACTAGTGCGAGAACTGTATGAACATGGGATTGTATAAACAAATAACTGACAAAACAATTTATAAAATAATCAAGTGATATAAAAATCTAGACCTGGTCTCTACACTCTTGCGAAGTTTGCAATTAAACATAAGTGATCTCCTCATGTCATGTTTTGCAAGATTAATCAACTGCGAGCATTCTTCCTCCGACTGTTTAACAAAGCATATTGTTACAAAATGCACACAAATGTAAGTGGTTCATTAGGAGACCGTGTGTTAACTTTTCATGGAAAACAAAAGAAAATATTTCAGAATATGCAAAATGACTCCACTAGGTTTAGGGTATATATATTGCACATTTTTAAACTCAGAATCGTAAATAACCCATAAATGACCCCCAAGAACTAGAACTATGTTGTTCGTATTCCAACACATAATTTCAACTAAACACATAACTTTGTAGAGAGGTGCTGAGGTTGTAAGAAGTTACCAAGAAATTGTGGCAAATGAAAGCTCTAGGCTCCCACGAAACGAACTCAACCCACGAACCCCTTCCATTATTCTTCCCCATCTCATCATGAGAACAACACAAAATTACCAAAAAGAAAGCGAAAATCAAAATCAAAACCCAAATCAAAATCAAAACCAGAGGTGATGATGCACATGCCACAAATCCCACATGTATTGAATCCATAGATCGCATTTGAATTTGAATGATAATGTAGAAAGTTGAGCTTTTAGTGTGAGAGAAATAAGAATGAGGAAGGATTTGGCGCTTTAATTCATATATTTATAAGAAGAGTGAGTTGGGATTGTTGGGATTGCGTTTGTTGAGTAAAAATTGATTATGGAAGAATCTTAACCATATGAATTATTCCATAAATCTAATTAATTTATTAATTTAATTGGATTTAGCTAATTATACATTGGAATTTAAATGTCATACAGCTATAAACGTGAGGATAATTAATTAATGTTTATGTTTGAATTTAAATATATGGGTTTGATTAACAATTTTGTAACTACTTAATTAATTGTTTGACCACTTGAAAACAAAATAAAGGATTATTATTATAATTAAACTAAATTGGAATAAATTAGAATATTGATAAAATAATAATAATAATAATAATAATAACAAAAAATATCAATATAAAAATAATTGAAAATAATATGTTTAATTTGCTCATTATAGCTAAATCAATTTAGCATTTAATTTACTTTGGTTTAAAATTAAAATTTACGGGAAAATGGCCAAAATCTTCAAATATTTCGAATATGGCCAACAGAATATTTGAGCAAGCAGTAGATTCTTTTTTGCTTATTGTTCCCTTCATTTATTTTCTTTTTTTAAAAATAGAAAATATGGTTTTCTAGATTTTCATTTTTAAATTTCTAAGGTAGTATATTTTGATTTTATTTTCTGTTCTAGATCTTACAATTTATATTTTAAAATTAATTTAAAGTTTATTATAGTTGTTTCTGGAATTTTACAATATAAAACTTTCATTCATCAATTTTATGATTTTTTTGTAATGTACAAACTTTCTTTTTTTTTTTCTTTTTTTTTTCCTTTGGAAGATGATAATTTTGTCAATTTATTCAATATAATTTTTAAATTTACGTTTAACTTTATTCCAAATTATTATACAATTCTTTTTATATTTACATTTATCTTGAAGTAATATACACCTTATTTGAATATTTACTCCTTTTTACTTTTTTGTAAAGTCATATTTACTCTTACGTCTTACCTTAATTCTATATCAAGAGAGTTGATGCATCGGAAGCAATGGCAATTCGAGATGGTTTGGTTATTATAGACGAGCTGCTTTTCTCGCGATGCTCAGCTTTGATGCCTTGGATACATTAACCTGTAGCAACGCATTGCATGTGTTGGAACAAAAAGAATTAAACAAAACGACATATTTTTTTTTAGCTCGATAGAGGATTCAAACCTCCAACCTTCGATCGAGAACAAGAACATATAGTCTATGTCAGTTGAGTTATACTCGTGTTGGTGAACCTTCCTCCATTTGTGGATCCATGAAAACTGGTCAACTTAATCTAATAGGCATTAATTGGAGGAATTTCGCTCGAACGGAACTTTCACTACCAATTGTAACACTTCAATTTTCTAACATAACCAAGGGAACGTCGCTAAACTCGTCTGATTATAAAGTCAAAAAGCAAAAGATTCTCATAGCTCATCCAAATTCAAGATGAATAAAAAAATTTGGTTCATTTTCTTTTATAATCAAAGGTTTAAAGGGGGCTCTGGCCCCAACATTATGCTCATGACCCACCCTGAAGAGCTACTAATCCACCCCTCATCATCCTTTTAAGGAAAATTCATAATCACTTACCAACAAACGCCGAATGTTGCTCCATGCCTCTAGTTTGATTCATTAGACAGGCTTCTGGAATTTTCCATGAACCCACACCCTCTCCATGCTCTTTCCATTTCTGCGATTCAAGGACTTCACACAACAATATTCCAGCTCGAGCTGCAATGGTAATCATGCTTTAACTTTAGTTGGGGTGGTATCCGTTATTTTCTCAACTCAATATGAACTTAATAAGCCCATTGACAGTACATCATCATCGTTCTAAGCATGAACCACTACATGTTAAACGTAATTGTCATTTCATTTATGCTTTGGTTTAAATCTTATTTCATCCCTAAATTTGATACTTTTCAAAACAGAATAAGTACCTCAACAAAGCCTGCATTGGCAAACAGATCTCTCAAGGTATTTAAGCAGAAGAAATAAGAACGTGTTCCATCTAATCTGACATATTCCCTGACTCCTACTCTTTGATCTTGCCCGAATCGAAGCATTGTCATATCATATAGACCTGCATTCCATTAAACCGAACATCAAATTAGACATATTACATGTGCCTGGAAAGAACTTGGAAAACTGATATTTACTTTACTTAGGATTTAAAGCAAACTAATATATCATCATTGGTCAGATCATAATCGATTACCATAATCCCGAAATAAGAGAAGGCCTCCAGGCTTCAAAACCATATAGCATTCCCTGATTGATGCTGGCATCCTCTGGAGAGGCACTGCTGATAATGTAAATATCTGAAATAGCCAAAGAACATTGTAACTGTCATTACCAAGATTCAAGAAAACATTAAAAATGAAAAAAAGTTTGTTAATGCTAGGCTACACAATATATTATTGGTTTCTCCTTTAGTGATGCTGGTCAAAAGAGTTGGAATCTAGTTCAATATCAAAACAATAGGTGCAGAACATGTAGGCTTTTGGAAAGCACACCATCACCATCCATGCCTTAGAGCCTTTTAGCTTTTTTCTTTTTTTTTTTTGTAAATTCAAAATGTTCCACAATTAGGAATCAAAATTCAAAGTGTCTGTGTGTGTGTTTTGTGCAGGCCAACGCCTTTGATAAAATTGAAAATTACATTAACATACTAAAAGCGGTATGTACCAAAGTAATAAAATCAACCCCGCCAATGCAACATCCACTTTCTTCTAATGCAAATGAACCGGTGGCCTGAGATCCATCATTCTCTGAAAACATAGAGAAAGATGAATAAGGGTGTAAAGAAAAGCAATAATCTTGTGCTAGACCTCCCATTAAGCAGGTGTATAGAAGAAGGGGTAAAAAAGTCACTTCCGAAGCTGTCCAGGGGTAAAATAGTATTAGTCCTTGTGCTGCTCTCTGTTTATGGAAAAAATAAGGAATAGTATAAATAGATGTTGTTTGGCTAGGGTTAGTTATCTTGGTTATTGTGCTTTTGGTATGAACTGTTGTTCATAGGGAGAGAACAGCCCTCTTATTTGGCTGCTGCATTTTATCTTCTTGCTTTCTGTTATTAGTGTTGGAGAAGTAACTGCTGGACTCTTTACATATATATATATATCCCATACAGAGTACTAAATTTCTGGGCAAGGCTGTGTAACTCTTTGTGCAGGAAGCTTGGTCCATAGTATTTGTTGGGTTTTTCTGTTTGCAGGAAACCGGGAGCATAACATCTTGCATGTTAATGAGTCTAAAGGGATAGGTAAAATAACAACCTGGAGTAGTAAAACTCGGCTGCTGTTGGAAAGTGTTTCCACGGCACGAATTGCAGGCCAACCATGTTGGAAACTTACTAATAGAAAAGTCACAATAGAATGGACGGAATCGATCTTTTAAAGATGCAATGCCAGCATCGTTTAAAATGTCTTTAGCTCTCTCAAGAGTTTCCGTGCTACAGTCACAAGCATAGATGATGATGTGCTCATTCCCACTACAAAGAAAGTAAACGTGTGTAAGGATAACGAATTGCTAGCAATAAGACCTACCACTCAAAGGCGTATTTAATTGTTCAAATTTCTTCTATCTTGACCATAGAAATGCACTACAATTACTGGGATGTCCATAAAACATTGCGAAGACTGTGTTTGATTCCATATACTTTCCCCAAACAAGATGCATTTATAACACCCATTAAAGTTTCATGAAGGAATATCTAGGATTCAACTCTTGAACAGAGTTAGAAAAATGTATAGAATACACATCATTTCCATAGACTAGACCCTCAGTAAATGGCTCAACATGGGCACTACTATCATCATTGTTTTCTATAAGCTATAACTTTATTAATGAAATAGATTAATATCGATCTAAATGAGAATTTCGGATTTTAACGAAATATGAAGAGAATATGGTGATATACGGATATGAGCATATATCCTACCGATAATACAAAGGAGAACCTGTATAGAGTAGGGCGGATTATCCAGAATCAAAATCTCAAAAGGAAGTGAAGGATCAATTAACTCTTATAATGTGGCATCTCTCACACCTAACTCATGGAAAAAGGAACATGTTACGAGGTTACATTAAGGACCCTAAAACAAGCTATTGAACTTGACGTAATGAAATCGAGAAGGAGGGGTATAGATTATGTTCGTCTTTCGCCTTGTAAAGATGTTCCATTTCACCCCTGAATGAAAGCTAACCTAAACAATAATAGCATATCACATAGAAACATTGGCGAAATGTAAAGAGCAAGATAGGAAATTCGGAAGCTTTAAAAGCCCGCTCAATAACATACTTCTTTTTAATCTTCTGTTCTAAAAGACACTGATTTTTCTCTCCTTCCTAATTAATTTCAACGATAAGATTTTTGGATAATATCTCATATAAGCAAGCACAATGCAAACACAAACAGTATTTATCAACTAAATTTCTAAAAAAAAAAAAAAACAAACAAACAAACAAAATTGATGAACATGAATAAGAAGTAAAGAAAAGTTGAATACGTTGGAGGTTACCGCAAGATTGGAATAACGGTGCTTCCATTACCACAACCCACCTCCAAAACTTTACAATACTTCTTACAAGAAACTAGTTCAGGAAATTCCTTCAACAAATACCGCCTTTCCTGAATCCAAATATAAAATACTCAAACCACAACCAAACTAAGAGAAACAGCAAAGTCAGGTTGGTATGAATACAAAAACGTTCAAATACTAAACGGAATCAAAACCTTGAAGAATTTGCCGGAGGAGTGACGAAGGTGAAAGCGGCTCCATGCGTTTGAATCGACTTCTGGAGAAACTGAGGGAATGGAATTGGAGGGCTCAAATGGAAGCAAATGGTATTGCAAATTCGGGTCGTTCTCGACCCGAATTCGAAGTTCGTCCCATTGGAAGTCTTTGGAGAAATATTCACCAGCTCCCCCCATTCAATTCTTCGAAATTGAAGTTTGAAGATCAAGCAGTTCTCCCCAAAAAAAAAAGTGCAAAGAAGAAAGAAAATGGAGCAAATTCTGAAAGATTGAATTTTTTTTACTTTTTAGTTCATTGTTAAGAAAAGGTTAATTGGGCATTGGTTTTTATTTTCATATTTTTCACTTAAATTATAAGTTTAATAGTTCATATAAACTTTCAAATTTGTTCAATTAGGTTGTTAAAATTTTGTCGCCGTTGGCTACTTGATTTTAAAAATAACAAAATAAATCCAAATATTTACAAATAGAAAAAATATATATATATATATATAAAACAAAAACAAAAAACCATAAATTTCATCATGTGTATGATTGTTGTTTCAATAACTCTTTTTTGAATTCCATCATCTTGGTTAACTTTTGACAATCACCCATACTTTTGTTTCTACTTTGAACATCACGGGATTGAAGGTGTTTAAATTTGGCTTTCAAGATCTTACGGGCAAAATGGTCACATGAAATGAAAACGATGAAAATCCCTACAACTGGCTTGTACATTTCCAATGGCCACATCGTCTTGAAGTTGCAATTCCTTCGAATACTCACTTACCAACAACGTCACTGGTACAATCAACCATGATTTGTCTCACTATGAAGGAAATCCATTAAACATCTACAAGTTTCGAATGACCCATGTCGTTATCGACTTCCCTCGCATACAGCACAGCCATAAGCGTTAGGACCATATTGGATGATACAATATGTGCATCAACTATCGTGGTATTCAAATTAGTTATAGGGTACTTTAGTGTCTTTTGAACCGTTTAGAAACTCTCCAAGTTGAACGTTGTATATTTTAATTCAAAGGTATTTTCGACAATTTCACACATTTACTTTTTACTATTTATTTGAACTTACCATTTTAATAATTAATTTTTATTTTTGCTATTTGTCCAAAATAAACGTTTAGTTTTTCCATTTACCTAGTCAATCCAATGTTAAATTGGATTGTGTGGGTAAATTTAAGACTACGCTAGAAATTTGGGCAAAATAAAGGGACCTAACCTTGACCCAAGTCCAATTGTTTGATCCAAAAGACAATAAAGTCCAAGCATACCTAAGATCCATGAAACTCTATAAGTAAAGGTTTTACCTTTCATTTTCATGAGATTGAAAAAATCGATAATCGAACATTTAAAACGTTGAAGATGTAAAGAGTGTACCAAAGACCTATAAGACAAAAACTTCTCTTAGATTTTTAAGTTAGGAAGATTTAGCTACGGAAGCTTGAAGAAGACAAAAACATAATTTCTTCAACCTTCAAAAACATCAAAGAATTATTTATTTGATTGTACTGACTATATTGAAATCAATATAAATTCAAAGTTTGTAATAAAGTGTTCGTATGAGAATTGAGCTAGACTCTTAACTAATCTATCCCCTTAGCACGTAAGCCCCATGGCTCATGGCTCAATAACTAGTCAATCGATAGAGTTGGTTGGTCCAATGATTAGTCAACCTCATACCTCATACATATGAAAAGTAATTGACAAATCCTTGAATTATCAAAATCGTATCTTATACGTAGTGGACCTCTTTGACATTTTCTAAAATACATGAACGTGCTAAACATAAAAATAAAAATAAAAAATCTAAGATCAAATCAGACAGTTTAATTTTATATCTAATACATCAATCAATTTTGAATTTTTCAATAAAATCTACTAGACACATAAAAGTAAAACTTCATAGTCTATTGAATTAAACTTTAAAGTTGATCGACCTATTAGACATGCCAATATTTAAAAGTTGAAAGATAAAACAAAAAGTTCAAAATCAAAATTTGTAACGGAAAAACTTAGGGTAACCGACTCTGCTGCATCCAATTAAAATTTGACACATGGCAACTTTTTTTTTAAAAAAAAAAAAGAAGACAACTAAAAAATATATATCTTTTATAGCTAGAAAGAAAGGAGCATGAGATTAGTTGCAACGTTAGGAATAAGATTGAAATAACAAAGCCAATGGAAACCTTTGTGACATATGCTTTTGCTTTTTACAAAAAGGATTTGCAGAAAAACTCCTTAGGATCTAAATTTAAGTGCAAAAATTAGATACACCTAGGAGAAATATATGGGATATGCTCCCACAAAAGGGATATTCACCATTTTCAAAGTACTTTTTACTTTTTAAGAGCAATCCTTAGAATGAGTTAACTTATAAAAAGACTTACTAAAAAGGCTGAGCAAGTCAATGAGTTTTGCCATGTAAAAAGAGGCAAAAAGGGCTAATACAAAACACAACTTTTCACCTTTAAACCTATTTCTTAAAAGAAGTTAGATTTTCCTTTTTGAAAAAACTAAAAACAAGAATCATACATTTCAATAATAACCAAATTAAAGTACTCAAAGTTCAAACCATGTATGATGTGATATGAAAAGCAAAAGGGGTGAGTTTGACATCTACTTATAGCAAATTATGAAATGGCTTGGTTTCTAATTGGAGGAAGAAAGTGTTTTGGGATTTTTTTTTCCTTTTCATTGGATTACTGTCATCCTCCAATGAAACATCAAAGAGTCTCATCAACTCAATAGTCATCTCATTTATTGTTTATGATAAAAGTAGTTTTATGTAAACCCTGTTCTAACGTTAAACTCGTAGACAGTTACATGAGCTATATAACATCGTAAGAACTCTTAACAGCTTTTCAATCGCATTCACAAGAGCTCCAACTTACTGTCTTGTCCTAAGAGAACATGGCAACCAAGTTTAGTGAGGTTTAGTGGATAGAAGAAAATTTATAGGGTGCTTGGGACGAATAACGGAGTTGTGAAATCTGAAAAGTTGTGAAGAAGTCTTATGCATGTAGTATGAGGATTTAATGAAACATAAAGTTGATGTTTTTTAGTCGTGAGGTTCATGAACTCCTTGGGCCAAAGTTCAAACAAGGGGTGGAGTTCCAGCTCCAAGCCCCCCAACTTCAACTCGGTTGGCGACATCCCCAAACAGATTTATAGTATAAAGTCTGGAGTAAATAGTGTATGAAGTATTTCACATCTTGTAACAAAAATTTTTATGAATTAATCAATGGGGCATTGTTCATCACTAGAAGATGCAAGGAATTCTAAATCACCAGAGAGGTGTCGGTTTATATAATCAAATTGGAAATTGCAAACTGTAACAACTACAGCAAGAGCAAACTTGTTCATCTAAAGGAAAAACAGGAGAATTAGAATTAGACAGAGACTTAACAGCAAATACACCATGAAAGGTGGATGGATGGGTAAAAACTTAGGAAAGGGGAGAAAATAAAAATGCAAGAGCATAAAAACTTCTAAAGAGTTTGTTATCACCTTTACAGTATGGTGCATACTACAACCGGAATTAGCTAACAAGGAGTGAAGAGAAGATTACTGCCATTGCAACTGTTGATATTGTACATTTATCTACGACAAACTTTGCAGTCCTGTTTCGTCCCGTACGTTAGCATTCAATCAGGAATCTGATCGTAATCTCCGTTTTCGGGAGAATGATGGCTTGTTCTTCCTACAAAAGAAAAGTTCCCAATATCATAATATCACTAGTTCAGAAAAAGTAAAAGATGAAAGGAGAGTTTGTGTGCCTTTTTTATACTAAAATCATACCTGTCAAATCATAAGCAGTGTTTGTGGAATCCAGCCCTGTCCTCCAATCCGTTGATCGGGGTGATGTCAGATTCACTCCCCGAGGCTGAAGCAAAAAATGACTCTCTCCAAGACCTTGGTGTTCATCATTACTCCTTATTTGATTACCTCCGGAGTCAATGTTGGAGCCATAGCGTAGATTTGACATCGATGTCCCACCAATAGGTGAGGGCAACTTGCCAGCAGATCCATCACCTTTACCACCACCAAATTCCTTCTTCGGGTCGATTACAAAGGTTCCAACAATAACCTGATGTGGACAGATCGGTAAATGAACTAAACAAAAAAATAATATTATCTAATGAACTCTTTAACCCTATTAACTTAACAAAGTTACATGAATGCAATAAAACATTCGAGCATTAACTGAAATCTCCCACTCCCTATACAGTGGGTAACTGGACTTATTCGGGAAAAGACAGGTATCCAGTCTGTGTGTCTATTAACGTACCTGCACAGGTCCAGCGGCCTTCAACGGTCCACCAACTCCCCCTCCTATGATATGCCCTTCAGCACTTGATAGACATACACTAAGACCACCGGTCTTTCCTCCGAGGTCAGTTCGTACATAAGATCCGCATAATGAAACAATCTCAAAACGACCCTAAGTACCATTACATAGCAAATAGTTAATATTATAATCCATAATTCATGAGAAGCAAATTTGTGGAGTAAAAAAGAAACACAGATGATCATCAAAATGAGTAGCTAGTAATCCCTTGTCCATTTTCTTCAACGGCCCATAAAAATATATCAAGATTTCAACAAATTTATCCAGGAATGCTACAACGCATCATTCTCATTTTCTTTTCTTCCGCACACTGAGGAGGAAGAGATGCAATATCAAATGAGGAAAACAAAAATACCTCATATGCAATATTGCCTCCTGATGCGGCTGGCTGACGGAGAGATGCATTGGAGATCGAACCAGATGCAGAAAGGATACAAATTTCCCGCTTACATTGTTGCATAAACTGCATAATTTTCTGGCCCACATCCTATTCAATATGATCGTAGTGTGTGTTATGAGGGTAAAGAGGCCAAGGGATACCACCATAGCTCATCAAGCATATAATATAGAGTATACATGAGCCATTATTAAATGAAAATTGACAAGTAACCCTGTAAGAAGCAGAAATCAACAATGTGATTTTTTTTGTACACAATGTGACAGTCGTCTAGACGAAGGAAAAAAGAAAATTCTTTTATATCTGCCCATTAAATACATAAGGTTTGCTACGAGATTAACTAAATGACAAGAATTCCAAAAGGGAACCCTTGTTATTTATGTTAACGTTTTTACTTCTCAAAACAAGATATGTAACCAACAATAGTTTCATTGATATATGAAATGTAGAAGAGTAAAAACCAGAGCCAAAAGAGACTACTTATGCTATTCGATTGAACACCAACCAAAGATCTATTGGATTAGTTCCCTCTTTGCAATATTTTGGGTGCGGCATGATTTATGAAGAAATAGTACTTTTAATGATATCGAGAAATGGGATACACTAAAATTTAAACTCTTAGTTGAAGACTTCTCTCAAAGGCCTTCTGCCATATTTCTACTTCTCTGACTTTGACAAAATGGAGAGTTTATTTCTTTCCATGATAATCTCCTCAGATTTGGGTGGGTTTCTTATCCTCCTTCAGAAGTTTAGATTGCTTAATGCTTGGCAGCATGACTTTAGAAGATGATAAGATCATTAGAGGCTTAGAGCCAGATTGTTAAACAATGACCTAACAAGAAAAAAAAAATGCCTCCAACCTATTAAGTAAAATCAGACCCTCAAATCACTCGAGTAGAGAACCTTGATCCAATAGACTCTTCTATCTCTCTCCCATTAAGGTTTCCAATGAAATTAACCCACCAGACCATCACAGCTCCACTTTCCTAAACCCAAATCAGCAATTCTGAACGCTCATCTCCTTGTTATTGGAAAAAAAAACTTATGGAAAAGGAACAAAAAAAGACGGAGGAAAAAAAAGATGATTTTTTAAAGGGGTTTCTCAACCTGAATGCAGTTGTCTATATACAGAAGCAAACAACTATTTAACAACTCTAATCAAGTTTCAAGTTACAGCATAAGAAAAGAAAATATAAAGATAAAATAAATAAAACAAGAAGGCTTGATTTATAATTTAATTTGTATCCTTTATTTTAATGCAGATTTTCATGGTTCCCTGTCAGAAAACGAAAAACGACCAACGTGGAGTTGCATACTAGTTTGGCACTCTCTTATTCAGATATGTGAAGCGTTTATTTCTGCCCAAAAATATCTCATATGTGATACGCATAACTTAGAAACATTCAATAACAAAAGTCGAAAATTTCCTTTGTGTATGCATAGGAGCACACAAACTTGTGTGCCAGTATGTGAGAGTAGTCGTAAAAACCATCCTCATCTTCAAGACGTCCTCAATTTTTTTTTTCATCTCCATCCACTATTTATAAGGATTATCAACGTTAAGATTCTAATTGTCTATTTTCTTGTTTAAATTTCATTTCTGCTGCACTACAACACCTTTTAATTGAGACTTGGTAGAAAAGAGATGAGAAGAATTTTTTAAAAATGTACCTAAATAATTATCTTTCAATTCCCCAATATTCCAAATTATCGTGTCTATAAAGGATCCAACTAGGTATTATTGTTTTATCACTTTATGTAATTCCCTGACAAGTAAAAGAATTACCTGCACCAAGAGTATATATTACTTTTCTTATTTTTCTGCACTCCAAAACTCCCCAACCATTTTATGTTCTATATATTCAAAACTAGGACCAGCTCCACTATTGCTAAGATGAGAAAACTCTTCTTCTTTTTTTCTGTCGATACCAAAGTCTGACAGTGAATCTCGTGGATTTAAATCCAAGTGCATTATCCTTGGATAGTAAGTATAAGATTAATAATAGTAAATAGCTCTCTTTAATCACAAGTCCAATACCCTAACAGTTTAGGAAGCTGAGTCCTCTTTGGCTTACTTTTAATAGAGTTTACTTTTGGTTTTTGGGGGATGGAATACTTTTCAGGAATCAAATCGTAAATGCCCCCAAAACAAGACAAAAGAAATAGGAGAAAGAGTGAGAAACAGAAAACCATCTCCAAAATCTCTACAAGTGCACATTATGACCCATCAGAATCTCTTAAGGCGCAAACTTTACTTTTAAATTAAAAGCAATAAACATTAAAGCCTTCAAATAACATCAAAAACATAATAAGTAGAAACAATATGTCTATTATTTATCAAGATATAAACTATATCAAAAGGAAAGAGACAGGAAATCAAACTGAGAAACTACCAACTATAAACAGACGTTTAAAAGAAATCTGCACCCACATACAAATTAAAATCCAACCAAAAATAGTATTCAAGATCGTACAAATTTTCCTGAGATCCTTAATGGTCTTCGTGTCCTATTGCAGTATGATTACCATCATAAAATGCCAGGACAGCATAGGTTAAGCCCCATATTCTTACATAAATCTAAGGAAATTGTAACTTAGTTTGTATTTCTTTATTGCTACCATCTCAAATGCATTAAATATATATGACCCACAATTTCTATCCATATAATTGTATGTGTATGTGCAAGTTCCTGCACATGACATGCACTTCCAAATATATGAATTGGAATCAAATCTTTGACAGCTATGGAGAAGCATTACCTCACCAGCTGCAACATTAATAACATGCGGCGCAAAACCTTGGCCTGCATTACCTACATCTCCAGAGAGAAGAACAAAGCCTAATAAGCATGTAAGCACATAGACATAGTCATGAGTGAAATAAAAACAAAAAGTAAATGAAACTTAAACTTTTTAATATATATATATATATATATATATATATATATATATATATTCCTGATAAAACCCCATATAAGCAATTTCCAAGACTGGAAATATGATTCTATAGAACATGAAGACATTAACATACATACAAATTGAACAAGCACGATAAAGATTCTCTTTCCATCTCTTGTTCAAAAAAAAAAGGAAAAAATCCAACAATTCCCCGACCCTTGTAAGTTTGAGTATTTGCATATTTTTTCTTTCTTCCCTTTTCTTCTTTTTCTTTAGAAGGTGGACAGAGTAACAAAAAGTTTCAAGTGGTAAACCCACACTCACATCAACCTCACAAATATTCCCTAAAGTAAATTCACCGTCCTCCCAAAATATCAATTTTCAACTTTCAAAAGAGCTTTCCAATTTGAAACAATTTCCCATAATGGATAGCTACTAAAACCTTTATCTAAAGTAACCCAACGTGAATAATGAAACAATGAAATATGTTCCTAATTTTCAGCATGAACGAATATTGTTTGTTATAAAAATCATGGTGCAAGTGCAACAGAATTAGTGATCAATAAAGTTGATTATCCACAAAAACAACAAGCAAAACCAAGCAATATATCAGCCATGAACTCTAATCATTCTAGAATTATGAACCTCTACCCAAATGACTGCATTACTATAAAAACCACTGCAACCTAAATTCAATACAATTTTCCATTAGTGAAACAATGTGTGTGGGGGTGAGAATTCAAACTTCCCATAATATAATGTTTTAATCAATTGAGTTAATGTTTGTTGCCAAATTCAGATACATTTTTCACAAGTTCCAAGTAGTTTCCAAAAACTGACCAAAAACTATCATAAACCAAACGTTTTCACTAACCAAATTACAATACAGATTGAGAAAAGTCGCTAAAAGACTACAAGAGGAATAGACAGGGCTTTTGAGAGTAGGGTTTAAAACAAAAACAAAGAAAGAAATTCCAAAAACGTAAACGAGAGAGAAACCAAAACCATGATAAACAGCAAAATTGAAAATTTAATTCCACAACCCAGAAATCCAAAGAAGTACAACAACGAATTCCAAATTCCAAAACCCCAGAAAAATCCACAAAATTCCCAACAAGGGCAAAAAAAAATTAACAAACAAATTCCACAAACAAAACACAAAAACAAAAAACCCACCAAGTGCAGCCAACTGAGATTTCTTAGAAGGCGTTGAGAAGGAAGAAGAAGCGGAAACGGCATTAAGAGAAGAAGAAGAAGCGAGTTCCTTCTTAGCCTTAGAAGACGAAGAGTGAGACGAGGCCGTAGCAGCTTTCTTAGCCGCTAAAGCTTCCTCCGGCGTTCCGTACTTCCTCGGCCGACCTCTCTTCCGACGTGCGGGCTCAAGAGGAGAAGAGGAGACGGCGGCGGAAGGGACAGAGTGAGGGTATACAACATGAGGGCCGGCGTCGGAGGAGGTGGCGGCGGCGGAGGAGAGGTGGTGGGTGGGTGGAAGAAGGCCATTGGTCGGCGATGTGGTGGTGGGAGTTTGATGGTGGTGTTGATGGTGGTGGAAGTAGGAGCTGAGCTGGTTTTCATTGGGTTCCATTTTTGAGATGAGAGAGAGAAAGAAAGAGAGCGTGTGTTTTGGAAATTAAAATTATTAAATATTTTTTTTCTTTTTCTCAAAAAAAAAAAAAAAAGATTTTCCCCTTCTTTTTTTTTTCTTCTTTTCTTTTTCTTAAGTCTACTAATTATCCATATCTCTCATAAATAAATTAATTCTTTTATTCTTTTATTCATTTATTCATTTATTTATTAATTTATTAAGATATAGTATGAGATTTAATTCTCTTTTTTCTTTTTTAATTTCTTACCTTCTATGCTGTAATAATGTAATATTCTAAAAAATAAATAAAAACAAAAAACTTTTGATTTTTCTTGTAACGCTAATTAGCAATGTAGTTGACTACGGTCTTTTTTGGCTCTTTTATTTAAACATTAATTTGATTTCCTATAAATATGTGCTTAATTTAAAAATTAATTTTAAAAAATTGGTTATTGTTTCCTAATTAATCATATATCAATTTTGATTTAAAAACCAATTTATTAATTTCAATAAGTACTACTAATATAATAAATTTCAACAGTTAATACATGCACCATCTCTTCTCCTTTCTTCTAAATGTTTTAATATTATCTTTAATTTGATGGATTAAAATTTTCAAATAAGCTTTAATTATGAGTAAATGTTGAAGGAGATTTAATAAGTATTCGAGATTAAGATTGTCAAAATATGAACAAATAAGTGTTTTCTTTGAGTTAGACATAAGTCTTAAAGTCTCCGAATTTTTGTCGTCAATAGTGTACTAATTCAACTTCTTTGTACTTATAATAGATGTTTAATGATCATAATTCAATTCAATTATTAGTGATGTGTGCAAGAATGGTACTGTTTGTGGACTTGAATACAATTTATCAAAAAAGTACATGGGTTACAATAACCGTACGAACTCATAAACGACAACATTTAGGTCATCGCTACTTATCACTAATTTAAAGAGTCGTAAGTTGTGTTTTATGACATCCCAAAACTCGTTTGTCCTTCCATGCTCAGTGTCATTTTAGTACAGGTAATTGCATACAATCAAAATTTAACCAGAGTAAACACTCTCATAAGAAGGAAAAGATATTTAAATTTGGATTTTTCATTGCTTTAACTTAAAGTTGCCTCAATAATATATCTTTGAGGAATTTTGAGTTTGGTTGAACTTATATTAGTAGGTGGGTCCAACTCAAGAACAACTGAATTTACTTGCCAACTTTTTTGAATTTATAACTTCAAAGCTATATATGATGGGCACTAGAACTTTTGGGGAGCATAGGAATGTGACTAGCCCCCAAAGTCTAATTTGGAGGGTTGTGTCAAAAGTTTCACCTTTTCAAGACCCAACTAGGCTGAGTAGGTTGAAACTGTTGCCTATACAGAAAGAGACTAAACCCAAAAATTTAGGGCTACCTGCAAATCTAACAATAATTTAATAACATATTATTGTAACTTATGGTTGAGTTTCCTATGAACTTAGCTCAGAATAGTCAGAAAAAGAACTCCATAACAAGTGAAAAGAAGTAACAAAGAAAGTACAGAATGAAGGTGAGAAACAGCATCATTATAGTTTTTCTTTTTTAAGTTCAATAAGTGAAAGGAGTGAAGTTTTGGGGGGGGGGGGGGGGAAAAGGTATCACTACTACATCAGAACAAGCAAACAATCCGTGAAAAAACTCCAATAGGAGAAAAACACACGTTCCAAAAAAATTCTACTATTTGAAAATTTATTACAATCGCACAAATTTCTCTCCATTTACAAAGTGTTTCAAGTTGAGATGATTTAGGAAACTAAAGGCAAGACTTCTTTTATAGGATTTGGAACTCATCACTTCTTTGAACGTTTCGTATGTGTGAAAACTACTCTTCTAATATTTAGCTAAAATCCAAGATGAAGATTCGAAACTCTGATCTTTTGGTCGATAATATATTCCAGTTGAATTATGTTAGGTGGGCAATTGCTTCTTTGTCTCCTTTAAGCACTTTTAGGTGGTCTTACATCAAACTTGCCCAGGAAACTGAAGTGTCAATAAGAAAATAGGGAACATATGGAAAACGAATTATTCGAGTAAAATATCCCTTTCACCAGTTCTTTGACACCAATATTTGGTATTGAAGACAAATGATTTCAAGACCTAAAGTTTCTTTCAATCATCAAGTAGTAAGAACGACAATTATATCCTTCAGAGCTAAGACTTCAACATTTGTCTTAATCTGGAACGTACAACCAAAGCTTTAGCCTAAGCATAAGAAAAATAAAAAGTTATTTCCTAAATCGTGTTCCATAAATTCACAATTAATGATGATACTGGTTCTTCCCGCCAACCGAAGTGCATTTGGAAAGTAAAAGCTTTGATTAGCCTACAGAATGAATCATAATGAAGACTTGTGAAATCTAAAAGCTCTAACATTGATCAAAAGGTAAGAAAAAATCCCCATCTTCGTTGCGACCGAGAGGATCTGAGCTCGTGGAGGTTAAAGCAACTTTCAAAAATCTTAGGAAAACCAATCTCATTGTTTTCCTTGCTTTTCAAAGTTTTTGAAGTTTTTGATATGGTGATGGATCAATACTAGTAGTTGCAAAGATCTTTGGTTGGGTAAATATTTCCCTTCGCTTGGTTTTCTCATCTTTTATCTCTCTTCTTCAATGGATGTCCACTTTTGCAGTTGTCTTATCTTTCTCTAAGAATTCCACTTCATAGAACTTCAGTTTAGGGCGTCCTTGTTCGGAAGAAAAGCATTTGATGTCTTTGATTCTTTCAATATTGCATAGGATTCCTTTTTTTTTTCGAGCCTAAAAATCTTGGTATTAGATCAGCATTCTATGGTAGATTTTCTTTGGCTCTTTTGTGTGATCTTAGGATTGGCCCTCATGTCCTCTTTCCTCCTCTTGCTTCGGAAGGTTAAAAATCTCAAGAAGTTCAAACTTTATGGTTGATTTATCTATGGAAGGATTAAATGGTGTGTCTAGTGCAAATGTCCATAGGATTTGGATCACTTGTTGGGGAGACATGTTAGAATTGAAGTTTCAATATGTGATAGTTTTTTCAAGACCTTTGGTGTCCTTTCAGCTTGTAAAAGATCTTACCGTTTAAATGTAATTGTTCTGGCTATTCTATAGAATATCTAGTCAGAAAAGAGAATCTTTTAGATGGGATGAGAGTTCTAGGGTAGGTGTGACTACTAGGGAATTTTCCTTAATTTTTCTAACTTATAGAAAAGCAGCTTTGGTTAAGAATGTGAAAGAACAAGAAGCCATGAAAGAATCATAAAAAGAAGGGCCAGGCCAAACCCCGGGGGGAATGCAATTAAAAAAACAATAGAACCCAACTTTTAACCAGGAGCAATGATTTTTTTTTCTTTTAAATCTGTGAATATCTAGACTAATTTACACGAACCTCAACTAATCTCACGACAACTCACTTGGCTCTATAACATTTAAGTATTAGGAAAACTCTTATGATATTATCCTAGGTACCACTATGAATTAAATTCATTCCCTTTAAGTTATTTATTATACCCAAAAAGTACTGAAATATTACAAAATAAATATGAATTAAGTGCCAAAGAGAAGCACTAAACAACACTAAATTCCACACATCCTTCCATGTTCCAACGGCCATCTATCAAAACACTCTCCCACTCCTTCCAGCCAGATAAAGGCCCAAAAGAAAAAGGCTGCCAAATTTTGGTGGATAAATTTATTCAAATTCTCAGCTTCGCTCCCATAAAGAGAACACATGGATTATTTCCAGCTGCTTTGAGAGCCTCCCTGTGTTTTTGGATTCTTCATTTTGCATGGTGGTTTTGTTTTTTCATTTATCTTATGTTAATGAGGAGTAAAAGAAAAATAACAAAAAAAACCCCACTCTCTTATCTATCACTGCCAAGATAAATCAAGGGAAGGTTGGTCGCTGTGTCTAAACCGAGGTTTAAATAGGGAATATAACCTATGAAGATTAATGCAGCTTCTATGAAAGATGGCAGTTTCAGCAACAAAGACTATCGTCAGTTACATTTTTAAATGCACATTAAAAACATCACCACATAACTGGCATACTAAAGTGAGAGTTTTCAGCGCAAACATTGTCAAAAAATCAAAGGTAAGAAGATAGATACACACCTCATACAATTCAACTATTAAGCAAATATTTTCTTTTTTCCTCTTTAAACATGCATAGCGTAAGGTCTTCACATACCTTTAACGAATAAGATATCACATTTTTTTGTTGGCTACTATACAGAAAATCCATCAACCTCCTATGTGCAACTCCATTCGTCCTTCATAGCTTCTCATTCTCATCCTCATCATCAGTGGTATCCTTAGTAGATGTTACAGTGATGTTATGTGAGTTTTTAAGTTCTTCCAGCTGCAACACAATACATACCAATGAATATCAAGAGGCTGTACAATAGAAAAATAAAATAACAGTTCAAAATTGCACTAAGCAGATCAGGTAATTGTTAGATACTTAAGCACGTTAGAGAACCACATCCCAAAAGCTAACTATTGGAGTTGAAGAGCCAAGTCACTTAAGTACCACATTGGTCATCCCATTCTAACCAACGTGGGACAAAAGCATCCCATACTACCTGGTTCCAAAAAATACCCCATTCTCGAAAAATCGACATTTCGGCATAAGCAAAACAAACTGGTGGTTTATCTTTGTCAGGATGACTCTATGGAGACAATATTACAGTCATTTATTTTCAATTTCCTATGCTGGTAGGTTCAACCATCTTTCTTTTTTTTTTTACCTTCTCTCTGTTTTTTCTTTTCTTTTTCTTTTTCTTTTTCATTTTCTGGTTTCCCTACTTTCAACTTCTTGCTTGTCCTACAACATTTTAACTGCACAACTTAATCAACTAATCATACTAGTTGATGTGGTAGATAATAAATAAATATATAAGAAAGTAACCTCTTGTGTCTTGCCTTTTTTAGTTTATTATTTTAAAAATATTTTGGCAGAAATTAAGAAATATCTTTCAAAAACCTAATCAAATGATCACCTACAAAAGATCTCATTTATGATATTTTTCATCTTCATGCTTAAGCCTGAGAAGACCACTACATTTTTGTGTGTCTTATCATTTTAAGTCACCACTTAACCCAAAAGTATAGACAGTTTAGAATATATTTTACCCGTTACACGTATTCGTAACAATAAGGAATAGCATAGAGTCAGATAACTTCAATTCGACACTACCTCTTTACAGGTTTCCTTGTGTGTAGCTAGAAGCGCATCATACTTGACTTGCAAATCTGCCATCTCAGATTGTAACTTCTCATATTCAGCTTCAGATGGACCCCCAAGTCTTTGTTGAATAAATCTGTCAGATAAAAAGAAAAAAGAAAGTCTATCAACGGTTACTTCCAATGGCAATTTGCTATTATAAACTCCCTGGAAAGTTTTGTATAATTTTATTATCTTCAATAAAATTAACCGTTCCAGATTTTCTTTATTTAAGAAAGAAAGAAAAAGAAAACTACATTTATGGACATATCAAATTACAAGCAAAAGTAATCGATAACTTTCAAGATTTAGAAGACGAAAGATTTTCTTTTCTAGTTTTCTTCACAGTTTTCTAAGGAATCGTGATATTATTATCTATCAGTAAGTGATAAATGGATTTAAAATTAAAATAAAAGAAGAATTAAGGGGACGAAATAAGATTTAAACGCAGTTGAAAGAAACTTGTTTTGACAGCTTGTAACTAAGATTTGACGTGCTAGAAAATAAAACACACAGAATTCAAGAAAGACATTATACTCAATTAAAAACCAGCTAGCAACAAAATTAAATAGATACAACTATGGTTAACCTCAACCATTGATGATTCTCCCAACAATCGCAGCAAGCAAGCACATAAAAGACATGATCCAAAACCAAACCAAAAACTAAAAGAAAAGAACTTACTCGAGAGCAGAGGAAGGCTTGTCATTTTGCTCATACAATGCAACCAGAACTTCAACCCAGTAAAAAAATGCAAAAAAGAAAATGTATCCGAATTCAAATGCATGATAAAGAGAAAGAATTCTAAAAAGAAAACAGAGAGTCAAGAAGCAGAAAAATGGGGATAACAACCTTTGGTGAGAGCATCAACAATGCCATTTGACTCCAAGTACTTTCTAAAAGCTTCCTTCTTTGCTTCCTTTTCCTAAATCGCAGAAAATGGGTTGGAATTATAAAAAAGATGAAGCGATTCAACAAATGGGGTCGTCAATTTCGATAGGAAGAAGCGAAAAGAGGATGAACTTGGAAAAAGCTAGAGAACAAAAATGGGAAAATAGATCTTACCTCTTTGTGTCCCATGGAGAAGAAATGGGGGTTCATCCTTCACAGTTGCTTGCTGGTTGGGTGTTTGATTTGATGATTGTTTGAAGGAATCCGTCCCCATTGCCGCAAGAATATTGGTTTCGGGGCCTGCAAATGTCTGCGTTTCGACCCGCACAGCGGCCGCCATTGATTCCCTTGGCCCATGATGGTGAGTTTCAGCTTCACCATAGCCCAAAACATTACTGAATTGTTTAAATATGCTGGGAATTGCCTAAATTGAATGGCTTCCTTTCATTATTGACACTACTTTCATTGACCATCAGCGAGACCATTATTAACTACGAATGATGAAGATCTAACCGCGTCACAAAATTAGAAGAAAATATTGCAATTTGCACGATTTGATTTAAGTCATTGTTGAATTTTCGAACTCAACCATTTGACACCATTATTCTTGGTTCATCCATTAATTAATTCATTCATTCATTCATTTATTTATCCTCATAAGAACTAAGCGTAAATTTTTACTTATCTCTTTTGTCCTTTTGTCGGATGGAGTTTTCTACTCAAATACTATAGTTACTATTAGGAGCAACTAATTTAGCTAAGCATACAAGGAAATAAGGTTGGATCTCTCTTTTAGACATTACTGGCCCTTCCATTTAGATGATCAATGGAGATTTTTATGAACATACATGCTCATTGTTGTGTATGATGGTAGGAGCGTCAGAGACATTTCTAACACTCAAAGTTGAACGATGTCAGTCCTTTCTCGATTCATTTATTTCTTGATTGGTATCTATATACCAACTCCACGGATCAAACCAAACCCTTAAAGCAAGGACATTTTTCTTTTGAGGCGTACACCATATACATTTCCTTGGTACCTTTTTGGCTTACATCCACAAGTATGCATTGGGTCTTGCCATGAAACAACCTCCAACAAAATCTAAAACAATAAAAGTGGCTATCGGTGAAACAATACATTTTTTGTGTATGTGAGGATGACTTCAATGATAAATATGTAAATTTAAAATCATAATTTAAAAATATATTTTAAAAAAATATTGCATTATCTATTTTACCATACTAAAATATTACAAATTTCCTCTGTTTTTATGTATGTACTATACAAAAGATTTAAAATTTAAAGAATGATAATACGAAAACATTAAAACAAAAAATGAGTTTGTACTAATTTTTTGCATTAAAAATACTAATCTTGATTTATTAAATTTAAAAGAAAATTTGTTTATTTATATTTATTTTTCATTTTTCTCTCAGTCCCTCGTCCTAAACTCCTTCCTCTCAAGGCTACCCCTTCTTCCCTCAGTAAGGAATACTGAAACAGAAAATTTGGAACAAACATAGTTCGCAGGAACAGACGACCAAATCTAGAGGGTCGCATCAACAATTTCAACAAAATGGTTCATTTTAAAAATCCAAATGTAACTTAAACAAACCCTCCAAAACCACAACTACTTTTCCATAGATTATTCTATGTAGGTTGAATCACATATTTCTCAAGTAAAATCTAGCTTTTGAGTGTTGATTCTCAAAAATTCCTACTGCACAAGGGTTTACTTTGATAAAAATATATACACAAAATAATAAAAGCACCAATCAATTGACCGGCTTACCTTAAATATATTGATAATATGCTATAATATAACAGTAGTAACAAGTAACTCCTAGCCTTTCGAAAGGGTTGGCCTCTGCCGAATTTCCTACCATGGAAATCCCACAAAATACTTCACTCTCCTCTCAATCCAGACTCTCTTTATAACTAAAACCCTAACCAACTAAACACCAGTTACAGCTGAAGACATTCTTCACATACACACTGCTTCTCTATGTACAAATCCTCTCAGCAATTGAATTGGTCACCATTCATGTCGGTCTCAGATCTCTCACAGCAGCGGCGAAGATCTAAACAACACACGAACTGCTCATTAATTCTGTGTAGCAATTAATAAGGGATCACAAATAAGAAAACAAAACTGTCTTAGAACAGTCTCGGAATGACTTTTGTTGATAGGACTCTTAAAATGTTGAAATGTGCTTCCTCTAAAATTAACGAGGATGCCATACAGATAAAGCACAACGATAATTTTACGAACAGCAATACATTCATCAGTTTAATGGAAAAGCATCAGACTGATTGAAAGATACCCAGGTTGGAGGTGGAAGAAGCAATGAACTATTCAAGACTAGTCTACATTTAGTTGCAAGCTATTGCATTTGACAATATATTTAAGAGCATACTGTAATAATTATCTACTAATACACAATAATTAATCATCTTATCATTAGTATGATTAGAATATCTATGATTTAAATCCTATTATGCCCCTAAACCCAAGTAATACCAATTTGTAACATCTTTAAAAGTGAAGTGCTAATTATGGGTCATTTTTTTGTTCATGGCTCCTCTTCATTTAAAATAATAATTATTGTTGTTGGTGTTGTTATAAAGAAAAAAACACACACCTTGGAAGGAGCTCTACTTTGCTGCTGTGGGTGTGCAAAAAGTCCCTGAGATCGAGTGTGGTAGCTACTAGTTTGTTCCTCTATATTTCCTCGTGAAACCTTGTCTTGATGGAAGTTGGAAGATTGAAATTGATCTCCTCCCAAGAATTCAGTTCTGGATTTACTTCCCTTTCCAAAATTAGAGGAAGTATCGTCATGGACAGAAGTTTGGGGGTCCTGGTACTTTCTCGTAAACTGAGTAGCAGCTGCTCGAGCACCAGCTATCGCAGCATTGAGTTTAGATGACTTCTCCACTTCAGATCCAGATCCTTTAGTCTCGGGAGAACATGAAGATACAGATCCTGGCTTCAAGGAGAATGGATCTCTAGGATCTGGAAGTTGAAACTTTACAGGCAGTGGGCATTTAACACGGGTGAGACCTCTAACTGCTGCTTCAAATATCTGACCGAAATACAATTGATTTTAGAACATATGGAAACACACAAAACACACGATAAGAAGAGAATCAAAACAAAATTAACATTCCTACCCTCTTTTCTAAGTTATAAACACCCTGGAAACCTCGCATCTCGAATGGAATCAGCAATTTCTGGGAAAAAAATGCCATTCAGTAAACTATTACTCTGCTGAAATTTGATTTTCTGTTCAAATCAGTACACACCTGTGGTTGTTCACAGAGCCAGCAGAAATCCGTTTGAGCTTCTACTCTAACCTGCGTTCAAATAAAGTAGGTATAGTTTTGTTAGTTTTTTCTTTAAGGGAAAAAAAAAGATATCTCAGAAACTAAGGTATGGATAAGGAAACCTATGCTACCCACCCCTTCAGGTGCTTTATCCCAACTTTTCAGTTCTTCACCACGAACACAGCCTACGACTTCAACACACCCTGAATGAACAAACGTGTAAGAAATAATCATGGCGTCACTTTAATGATAGACTCCAAGCAATAACTTAATGGAACAAAATATTTCAGATGCTGGAATATTGAAATAGAGCCAGAAAAGGGAGCCAACAAAAACACGAGAATCAGCAAGTAAGTAGTATATCACGAGAAACCATCAGCTTTAAATACCTAAAAGCCTTGAAATGGGATAATGTTCTGGAAACTTAAGATCAGTAATTCCATCCAAAGCATAAAGTTCTCTATAGAAATCCTCCATTGCTTTGATAGTAGAATCCTCGGGAACCTTACTCGCAGCATGAATCCAAAGACGGCCTTCAGATATCAAATTCATAATTTAGAACAATCCTTACTAAACCACATCCACAAAGAAAAAGGTTAACTAACAAAAGATACACCACTACAAAAAAATAAACAAGACAGCTAAAATAGGAGGCACACTCAGAAACGTCCAATGTTCCACAATGTTTATTATTATAGTTTCAAATCCTTTCATAGCGTAAAAACTTGCATGGTTCATCTGCAGTACACCTAAATCAAAAACAAGACGTAAAACGTATATGGCGTAATAGACTAACATTATTTTTCGAAAAAAAAAACCCACGATTACCCTATTCTACTTCTCAATTCTACTATTCTTTTGTCTTATTATCCCAACATTCAAACAAATTAAACAGAGCCTCGTGCCAAAAAAGTAGATTTGCAAGAAGAACGTAGGATTTCGAGAGGAATGAACCTCTAAGTGGAGCAGGCCAAGACCTGCCCTCGATGCGTTTGATTCCGTAGACAAGCAAAGAAGCCCACGGCTGATGCATTGTCAAACATGGGTTCGACAAATTTCCAGAATTTCTTCCTTTCATCATCTCTTGTTTGCAAAACAAATCGTGCACTAGAATTTCTTCACGCTATGTGATGCAGAGAACTGGGTACCCAACTAGAAATGAAACGAATGGCGGGAGGTTTGTGGAGATGAGAAGTATTTCACAGCGGGAAAGGAGGAGAATCGAAAGGGAAAGAGTGAAATTTCCCAAATTGAAACGGAAACTAGGGTTCGTCCAAATTTTATATAGGCAATCGAATTCGTTTGATAAATCAAACTTAAGGAATATATTGAGAAATTTGTACACGTGGCCTGGTCAAATGAGAATGTTTTTTTACGCAAATGTGAATGTTTTTTTGATCTTATGCTGGGATAAAATTACTCAAATATCCTTCCTTTAATTTCTTTGTTTATTTGTCTTTAATTTCTTTCTCACCTCTTCGTCTTACTCACTGTCTTTCTCACTTTTTTTGTCTTCCTCTCTTCCTCACTTTTTTGTCTTCCTCTCTTCTTCACTTTTTAATCTTCCTCGTTTTCTCATTTTTTCGTCTTCCTCGTCCTCCATGTTGTGATCGCCCACATCGTCACCGTCAAGTTTTCGGCCGGACGTCCTCGTCTACGAAAAACAAAAACAGTCAGAAAAATGGAAAAAATGCAAAGAGAGATCCAAATAATTTTAATAAAATGGGAATCGAGTAACTAGGATCGAGGAATCAAGTGTCCAAAACTAAAGAACTTAGTTTTCTAACTGAGGAATTAAGGAGTGTGTAGCGTGTAGCGTGCAACGTGAGGAGCGTGTAACGTGCATCTTGCATTTTGCAGCTTGCATCTTGCATTTTGTATCTTGCATCTTGTATTGATGATTGAGAATCGGAGATCGAATCGAAGATCGAGTAAATAACATAGAACATATAATATAAAGCATAAAACATAAAGCTTAGAGAATCGAATATCGAGCAGCGTGTAGCATGAGCAGCTTGCAGCGTGTAACTTGCAGCCCACGCACGAATGATGTTTAGGGATAAATTAGTAAATTCACAAGGTGATGACGCAAGTAGAATACCAATTTTCATTCTTTTAAAAGTTCCTTTGGCAATGTCGTCTTCATTTTAACTTAAAAACGTTCACGATGGGACTCGAACCCACAATCTCCCGCTCCGGAGGCGAGCGCCTTATCCATTAGGCCACGCGAACCCCATATGCTAAAGGAATCTTCGAAATAATAATTAATTAAAAGTTTTAACATTGTACATTGCATATTATATTTTGTTAAAATATTTGTACGGAGAACACGGTTGAATAAAATTTAGGGTTACGTTAATTAAATCCCAAACTTTTGAATTAATCAAGATAAGCTATTGCGATTATTTACTTTCAAAGTCATACATGCATTTTCTAAACTTTTATAAATATGTATTTTAGTAAATTTGTATATTTGTAAATATTTTTTTAGAAAAATTATCAAAAATATAAATATTTACAAAATATTTACAATTTATAGAAAAATCAAGTGTAATTGATTTTTGTCTTTTAGTTACTTTTTTCTATGGAGTGTAAATAATTTGTATTTTGTTCTATATTTGAAAAAACCCCTATTTTTTCATCTAAAATTAGTTTCCTTTAAAATATCACAAGTTCTTAGTATTTAGATACTTAATTTGGGTTTATTTCATTTTAATCTGTATGCTTTATAGGCAATAATAAACGTGAGAAATTTTGTTTGTTGCGAAAAATACATTTTTGTTCGAAGAATTTTGGTATAATTTTCACTTGGTCCTTGTAAATTTTAAAATGGTTCTCAAGTTTATAAGGCTCTCTTTTGGTTTGTGGTTCATTCTCGTTTTTATGTTTTCAAAAACAAAAAATACAAAGAAAATAATAAAAACGTGTTTGGTATGCATGTTTTTCAAAACGATTTCTAAAAACAACACTCGAAATAACGTAATTTTTAAAACAATAAATTATCATTTTCTTTGTTTTCATAGATTGTGAACATGAGATATACTGTTGCATTTTCAAATTCGCAACCAAACAAAAATTTTGAATATTGAATCCGAATTTCAAAATTTTAAATTGGAATCAAATGTGTTTTTGAATATAATAAAAAATAAAAATTTGTTTTTGTTTTCCATAAAATTCTTTGTTTTCCAAAATAATTTTTAGATCACGAACCAAACGGGCCTAAATTTTTTAATCGAATTGAGTCGACCCAACTCAAAATTATACATTATATATCTCTTGTCTCACCTGTCGGTCTATCTCCCCCACTATTCTACATGAATTTTTAAAATTATTATAAAAATTAGTCTTTTGGAATCGATAAAGTAAATGATTAAATAGGTTTGCATTTAACATTTGTTGGAACACCTTCATATTAGATCTATTTTCCCGAAAAAAATAACTAAACAATTTTTTTCTTGTTTATATGCCACAAACATAAATTTCTCAAAACTTCACTAAATATTAATAAAGAAATTGTGATTAACCATTTTGTTGTTACTTTTTAATTTAAGGAAAATAGACTTTTACTTTACCTCTTTAAGTTGTTTTCTTCCTATTTTTCAACCCAATCCGAGGGTTGGGTTGGTTTGGCTTGGTAGGGAGAGTTTGATCAACTAAAAATTTTGGATTGATAAAAAAAACTATTCTAACCCGACTCAGCCTGAACTGTGAACATCCCTAATTTACATTTTTGAATCTCTATTATTTATCAAATACTCACTTTAGTAATTGGTGTCCATAGAAATTTAAATTAATTACGCAGTTATATTTAAATTTAATTTTAACAGTAATAAAAATAGTAGAACTTAATTAATTATTACGTTTTTAAATTGTTAGTGAAAAATATCGAGTAATAAAAAACCAGCTTAAAAAGTATAAATTTCAAACAAATCTTAACATAAAATTATACCATTTTGAAATTTAAAATTAAATTTAAATAAAACCAAAATGTAAAAACCAACTACCAAACCCATATTATTTAAAATTACTATAAGGTATTGTTTTTTAAAAAAATAAAAATGAAAATAAATTGTTTTTTTAAAAAATAAATTATAAAAAGGTTTAAACAAGATAATTAATTAAAAACATAATTATCATTAGGAAACATAAAATTAACATGAAACAGGAAAAGAAAAAAAACATATTTAAATACACCTACAATAGCCTTGCACTTTTCAACTGGAAGAAGCTTGAAAAAAAAGCCAATGGCTGATAATAATCGAGAATCCATTGATCCACCGAGGAAAAACAGGTTTGTCTCAGATAGATGCAAGATATTTATGGCTGTCACTCAGAATATTCCAAGGAAGAAGAGAACGGTCCATTCCTGCGACTATCGAGAGGGGCTGCCAACAAACAAAGAAGTTAATTCAGAAGCCGAGTTAACCCTGTTGAATGGCGCCGACTCAGATGCTAAGATGATGAACAGAAACGATGGCAGATTTTCATCGAAAAACAACGGTAGCCCAATTGCTAACAATGTGAATGGGGATGTCCGAGTGGGAAGAATTTTGTTGGTAAATAGAGTCAACTCAGATGCTCAAATAGTGAACAAAGGCCTCCGAAGTCGTAGGGGCAGCCGACCAAAGGTGATGGTGAACAAAGGTCATCTAACTGACAGAATTTTGCAGGCGTCGGAAAACAGGGGCAATTCAAGTGCTGAAATGGTGAACCGAGGTGAATCAGTCGGCAGAATTTCGCGGGCTTTCTCACACACAGTCAACCTAGTTGCTAAAATGGTAAATATAGGCAACCGAACTGGCAGAAATTCATCGGCGTCCGAAAACAAGGGCAACCCAAATGCTGGAATTTCGCCAGCGTCGGAAAACAGAGTCAACCTAGATGCAAAAATAGTGAACAAAGGTCGCCAAACTGGCAGATTTTTGCCGGCATCGGAAAACAGGAGCAACTCAAATATTGAAATGGACTACCTAGTCGACAAAATTTCAACTGGCAGAATTTCATCAGCGTTAGAAAACGGGGGCAACCCAAACATTGAAATGGCTAACGGAGACGACACAGTTAGGAGACTCTCACCGGAGCCGAAAAACAAACTCGACCCAGATGATAAAATGGAGAACGGAGGCTACCCAGTAGTCGAAATCCCACAGGCGGTGGTAAATGAGACTGACCCAGATGCCGAAATAGAGAACGACGAAAACTCATGTGCCGAAGCTCTTCTGGAACTGGCAAACAGGGTAGAGCCAGAGGCAGAAATTGAGGAGATGCCAGTGGAGATGAGAGATTATATAACACAAAGAATGGGGGGTTACCGTGTGCAAATGATAATCGAAAAGAAATTGACGGCAACGGACATGAGGAAGGATCAGGGTCGGTTGTCGCTGCCAGTGATGCAATTGAAAGCGGAATATTTGACGGCAGAGGAGGAGAGGTTTTTCATGGACCGGAGCGAGGAAAATAATGAATTGAATTTCATTGAAACAATCGTTGTGGGATCAGATTTGAGAGAGAATCCAATGCAATTCAAAAAGTGGTTATTTGGGGCAAGATATACAGGTTTTTTGTCAAAACATTGGAACTGTTTTTCTAGAACTTATGGACTCAGGGCTGGAAATAGGGTTCGAATTTGGAGTTTTAGGGTTGATCGAAGAGACGAAGATAATGATGTTGTTAGATCTGAACTACGCTTCGCTCTTGTCAAGCTTTGAATGAAGAAGACGAAGGAAGAAGAAGAGCGCCAAAGTAACCTACGAATATTTATTTTTGAAGTTGTCATTTTTTAGAAATATTTTGAAAAATTAATAGGAAAAAAAAATATTTACAAAATACCATTTACTTTCTAGACAATTGTAAATCGAAATAGACTATTATTTATATTTATGATATTTGCAATTTGTAAATATATTTAAAAGTCTTATTGTTTAAAATAATTATTTGAATTTATTAATATATTTTTTTTAAATTATGAGTATTTAATTAATTGTAAATATTTTAGATTATTCTTTCTAATAGAGTAAACTAAAAAGACAGTCAAACCAACTAGTTACTCACCTAGTGATGACAAATAAAAGAGAATACAATCAAGAAAAAATATCTTTTCTAATAAAAAAACAACGTCACGATACAAACAGTTTTGTTATCTCTAAGAATGTGATCAAATTTGAGATATTAATAATAAAAATGAGGTTCTCAGTGACAACCGTGATCTTAGTTAGAGGTGATACAAAAAACGAAAAAAACCAAACCAATCCAAAGTAATCCATTAGTTTTGTTTGGGTTTTGGTTTGTATTTAGAGAAAACCAAAAAAATATTAGTATTTGATTGGTAAAAACCAATGAAAATCGAACCGAACCAATGTTATAAATAGACTCTTAAAACTAAATTTTCATTAAGTTTCTTTTAGTATTTCAATTGTTATGGTGCATGTATATTTTTTGTTTAGAAAAAAAAAACAATTATTATGTACGATGCATATTTTTTTACTTAGAAAAGTGCCCAAAATATAATAAAAATGTCAAAATGTAATTTATTAAAAAGTAAATAGACATAGTTTAAATTTAAAGTTAGCAAAAAGGATCGATTCAAAACAAAGTGGATAGTAAGAATGGAAATTTGGAAGAAAAAATAAAATGCATAAATCGAGAACCAAATCGATAATAACCAGATCCAAATAAAACCAATCCATTAGTTTTGTTTTTTTATTATACATTGGTTTGGATTCTTTGTGCGTAAAATTGATTGGTTTGATTTGGTTTTTTGTTGGTTCCAAGACCGAAAAAATCGAACCGACTATCACTGCTCTAAACATGAGAGAAAAAGAGATTTGATCATTTTCATAATCATCCTCAAATATACATTTGATTCAATTTTAAGTAGAAGAGTTGCATTATTCACTAAATTTAAAAAACAAAAAAAAAAAATTTAAAAAACTATTTATTTTTTGTTTTCAAATTTTGACTTGAGTTTTCAAAATACACGTAAAACACAGATATGAAAGTAAGAGACTTAGAGGTAAAATATGCGGTTTTAGACTTGATATGATTTTCAAAAACAAAATAATCGAAATGATTACCAAACAAGTTCTTAATTGTAATATTAATTTAATTGCTTTTAAACTTAATCATCACTTTAGTACCATACATGTCTTTTAAGGTTAAGTATCACATTGTCCTAAAAAATAAATTAAATTAAATTATCATTTGCGATTTTTTCAATTCGAGTAATTGTAACGTAAAGTGTTTAAATTTTTAATCATATTTTTCTATTTGGTTTTGAAATTAACTTCAAACTAAAATAATGTTTAGCGAGTGTTAGAACTTTTTAAAGGAATCACAATGTGTTTTGACACATTTATGCATTCTACATGTAAAATCGAATTAAAATATTTTTTTTAAAATGTAATAAAATTTATAATCGAACAATTTAGTTAGATGCTCGAATATGTGTGCTACCGACTGTATTCTTTTTGTTGAATATTTAAAAGTTGTTTGCAACTTTTTATTTTTTCTTTTAATTATTATTTTTAGAAAATGAATTTGAATTCCCTATATCAGTTGAGAAAGATTCTTGTAAATGTTGTACAAACTCAATTAGCACGTATGTTCACGAATTAAATAACATTTTTCATCGTCGAGAGATTATAAATAAAAAAATGCTAAAACATTAGAGATTAAATTGACACTTGATGAACGTTATATACTAAATTGAAAAAGAAAAAAAAAATCTTCTCTATAGATATATCGTCTCTTATCTTCAATAGGAACGTGAGTACTAATGATAAAAAAATTTAAGTATCAAATTTAATAATTTATATATTCATAAAAATATTTTGTTAATGTGCGATTGACATGACCTTTTTATCATAGAGGTAAAAGATTCGAATACCAAACTTTCAACCTGTTGTAGAGGTAATCTGTGTATTAAATCGTATAAAAACTGAATAAATTTAATTTATTAAGAAACTGTTATAAATTGTTCGCGTGGCCTAATGGATAAGGCGCTCGCCTCCGGAGCGGGAGATTGTGGGTTCGAGTCCCATCGTGAACGTTTTTTTTCCATTTTTTGAAAAAAAAAGAACAATTTTCTCTATTTACATATTTTGACGAAAACTATATGATATTTATCCATTTTTGTCGTGTTAGGCCATCGTAACTAATTGTATTAAAGTTGTTAAACGGAGTATAACTCAATACTCTTGATTCTAAACGTTTAGTAAAGTTCAACTAAATTATATAACTAAACTAAAAATATAAAGACTAGATTATTAATCCATGCAAGTTTAAAGACTAAAAGTGATTTTTAACTTATAGAATCACATCGATAATTAATTATTTTTTAGAAGATACCCATCTCTATAAAGGACAAAAAATTGGGCAAATAGTATGGCAATCTTTGGGAATTAAACCCCACATTATTTAAATATGTTACTATCATGAAAGAATAATATGAGAAGCTTTTCTACAAGAACACGAAACTTTCTTCAATATGATGAACAGAGGGAATATGGTATTTGTGCATTACTCGAAGAATTTTCATTTCTGATTGCATCCGATGATGTGGCGAGTACGTGGCAGTCACATCAAATGACGTGGCAGTTTTCATACCTTCGATCAGACTTTTTCTCTGTAATTATCTCACCAGCTTTCCTTCTCGGGGTTTTCATCCATTAGAATCCCATTATTCATATTTTTACGTAGAAACTCAAACAAGGGGTGTTAAGCTGCTCACTCACCTGCTTCCCCTTGTATAAATCACCGGCCCATTTCTTCTTTCAAGTCGTGGAGAAGAGAAACAGTTTAAAAAACAGGTATCAATTTCTTTTGGGTGGTTTTTAAATTGCTTTTCAATTGCTTCAAATCATTATACGAGATGGGTTTTCTTTAAATTTGTGAAAAATCAAAGCTAGAGTGCAAACCCCTTTTTGTCTGAACTGATTTTTTTTACCCTTTCTTGTTTGTTTCATCAGTGCTCTTTCTAAAATGGTGACGAGAACTGTCGATCTTCGTTCAGACACTGTCACCAAACCAACCGAGGCGATGAGGGCTGCAATGGCGAGCGCCGAGGTTGATGATGATGTATTGAAATATGACCCAACTGCCCTTAGATTGGAAACAGAAATGGCAAAGATTATGGGGAAGGAGGCCGCTCTTTTTGTGCCTTCCGGGACTATGGGCAACCTCATTAGTGTTCTTGTCCATTGTGAGATTAGGGGGTCTGAGGTTATTCTTGGGGATAATTCTCATATTCATATTTATGAAAATGGAGGTATTGCAACTATTGGAGGGGTTCATCCTAGGACTGTGAGGAATAATGGAGATGGAACCATGGACTTGGATTTGATCGAAGCTGCCATAAGAGACCCAAGAGGAGAGATTGTGTTTCCAACTACCAGGCTTATCTGCTTGGAAAACTCACATGCCAAGTAAGGACTCGTTTTCTTGCTCGTTTCTCTATTTTGACTATTTATTTATGAAATTTCTACTTCGAGGGTAGTTTTTGAAACTTCCATGAAAAGTTCAGGTAGTTTGCAAATTTTTAAAGAATAAGGGTATTTTCTTTTAATAATTTAACCATCTAATTTCAAAATTGACTATTTGACCAAATACCATGGAAAGTACTTCCAATTGACCAATAGCACTTTTCGTCATCCCATGGATCACACCAAACTCATTAGTGATTCTTATAATTATCATCAACACTTCATTCTTAGAGTATTTTTCTACAATGCAGCTGTGGAGGTCGATGCCTCTCTGTGGAATATACAGACAGGGTTGGAGAATTAGCTAAGAAGCATGGTTTAAAGCTTCATATTGATGGTGCTCGTATTTTCAATGCCTCAGTTGTACGTAGATTGACTAAACACCTTAATAGTAATAATTACAAGAATTGATGCTTTCTAGTATCTGGCAACCTTAATCTGCATGTTTTATTCAATTATGCTCAAAGTTGAATGTTAAATTCAAGTTGCTCCTGAATGATTAGGAAAGATAATCTGGTCAAAAGTGCATGCACCTCTGGTTCTATATCCATCGAAAAATAGTAGCGATTCCTTTTAGTTTGCTCATTTGTATTAGGTTGTAATACTTGGCAGGAAATGAGTTCAAGCTATAGTGGTTACCTGCGTAGGATTTACTATAAGTTTTCTTGGCAATCAAATATAGTGGGTCAAATGGTTGTCCTGTGAGAGTGGTGGAGATGGGGTCAAGTTTGCCCGGATACAAATATCTAAGAAAAATAGTCTGTATAGGGTTGTGAATGTATTTAGTCCCTTGGATGATGATCTTGATAAAGATGATGAATACGTTGCTCTTCATTTGTTTAGAATTGTATGTTTTAAACATGGGTGGCTTCCAAAATCCTTTATGGCTTAGGGTTTAAATGTCGTACCATGGCTTAATTCAGGAAACCCGTGGTATGATATTTAAAGTGAGAAACAGAGGTTTGTATTAGCAGCTATCATTGAAAACTCCTGTACTAAATTTGTTTTATTATAATTGATTCTTTCCCTTTAGATGTATCATTTTTTCCTTCTTGTCCTTGCAATGCTTTACAACGTAAAATCTGTATTTGTATGTTTTGTTCCTTCACTTGTCATTTTTACCTTGTTCTAATAAGTAATAACATTGTGCATGCCTAGAGTTACACAAAGCGTGGTGCTATTCACTGATATTCTAAAATGGGCAATGCCACTGCATATATATCATTTGGGAAATCTCTAGCCTTCAAACTTCACATGTTCGAGGAGTGGAATCATGTAGATTTTTTTCCCCTGAAACTTCTTTGACGATAACCATTAATCCATTGCTTTTGTGTATCCAGGCACTTGGTGTTCCTGTTGACAGGCTTGTGCAAGCAGCTGATTCTGTATCTGTATAATTACCCACCCGCTTTGTTATTCTTAGTCATTTTCATTCTTAAAACTTCATTCCTTAATTTTCTTCATTCATTTTTAATCAGATAACATATAGTACTGGCAACTTCAAGGAAGATATCTATTAAATCACCTGTTAAATTCATAAGTTTGATCTGATAAGAATACATACATTTAATCTTTCATATATATTCTTAAAATTACCCCTCCTCATCTTCAACTGAAGTGAGCGTTGCTAATGCATACTCGTTAATTGAATCTTTGCTTCACTGAATTTTTTAACTAGGTTTGTCTATCAAAGGGTTTGGGAGCTCCTGTTGGCTCTGTCATCGTTGGCTCAAGAGCCTTCATTAACAAGGTATGTAGATATTCACATTTTGCCCTCAAACTTGACCGCGAAGGATTTCGAACAACTTGTCTAATTAAGACTGTCTGTGCTTTCTTTCCAGGCGAGACGGCTGAGGAAAACGTTGGGAGGTGGGATGAGGCAGGTTGGTATTCTTTGTGCTGCAGCGTTGGTTGCAATACAACAGAATATTGTGAAACTTGAGGGAGATCATGAGAATGCTAAGATTTTGGCTGGTAAAACCTCCTTTTTGGCAATTAAGTTTCTTCCTCCTCCCTCTAATTTCTTTGTTCTGGCTTCTTCACTGCAAGTGCAAGCTTATGGACATTATTTTCTCTGTTCTTCTTCCCTTTTTCCTATTTGGTGGGAGTTTGTGACTTTTGATCTGTGCAGATGGATTAAATAAAATCAAGGGATTGCAAGTTGAAAGCCATTTGATTGAAACAAACATAGTAAGCATCTGTTAATTGTATATTCACTGCTTTAAAATATTATTTTGCTTATATAAATATAAATCAATCATCATTGTCATCCTCCTCTACTATTTTTAAGGTAAAATGATGGACGCTTCAGATTTCAACCTTCTGGATATATCCATAGGATTTTTAAATTGCTGACTTGTTTGTATGATAGCGGTTTCTTCTTTTATTTCCTGTTTTTGAAATTTAGGTTTGTTTACTAACAATCTTGTGTCATGTAAATGACTTCAGAAAAATATTTTTAAGATCATAGGAAATTATCATAAACTTAAAAGTTCTCTTTTTATTAAGCGAATCTGTTTTTTTGGTTTTTGTAGTTTAAAAAGGCTCTTAGATCAACAGTGAAAATTAGACAGAAAGTATTTGTTTTTCTAGTTCATGCTTCAAAATTCCTTTTTTTGCACTCTACTTTTCAATCTATATTTTGACATTAGTTTCTATGATTGCTTTCCACCCTGCTATATTACCCCAGATATTTGTGGATATAAAAGAAGATTCAACAATAACAGGGGAAAAACTAAGCAAAATCTTGGAAGAACATGGCATACTTGTCTTGCCAGAAAGTTCATCAAGGTTTGTTCTTAGTCTTTTGATGTCCCATAATTTTTATGTTTCGTTGTTGTCGCACTTCTGAAAATCTATAACTGTATAAACTTGTATTAGAAGTTTGTGATGGACACTCGCAAATAAATAATTCGAACAAGAAAATATTTGAGATGCACAAAATTAACATAATAGAAACTAACTTGGCTCACCAATTAGTCTAAAATGGATGTGCTAATATATTTGTCTTTTCAGGATTAGAATTGTTCTTCACCACCAAATTTCAGCAACTGACACACAATACACCTTATCCTGTTTCCAGGTGATCAGAACTAAAACACTATCAAATGTTGTTTGCATTTTCTTCTTATTGTTTAAATTATATATATCTTTGAACTTGTTGATCATCAAATCCTTCGAATATTTTGATTCTTGTCGTCATCTTTCTATAAATTATTCAAATGAAACTTGACAAAAACACATGTTTTGTTCATTTATACGTTTCGAAATTTGACATGTGATTTGAAATAAATACGAAATCACAGGAACTAAAATAAGATTTGATTCCTCTCATTCTATGTTACAGCAAGCAATGGCAGGAGCAATTACAAATGAAAATGGCGTGTAAATGGACGACGTGTTCTCGTCGAGCCTTGCCTTTTCTTATCCTCTTTCGACGTAATTTCTCAGTAAATAGTTTGTATACAAAATAGTAATACATAGCAATCTCTGAAAAAGCTTCATGACAACCAATCATATCTGAGATGGTTATGAACTTGTAAGAAGAGTAACTCATGAGTTGCTTGTTGTTCTCCTCCTTTATCGATGATGTTTAATAATAAAATGCCAAAAAATGGTGTACCTAAATTACTATTTCAATGGACCATGGGGAATCAAGAACTACATTATTTTTAGTTGCACTTAAGTGGATAAAGGAATATAAAGCTTTTGGCTAATGGTATAAGGATAATAACACCACCACCAACAATAATAGCAATGATAATAATAATAATAAATAATATATATTATTAAAGGAATCCACTAAATCACCATCTTCTAACTTATACCAAATTTATCTTAAATATAGCCTTTTTCCAAACTGATAACTTCACATTCAACCCATACCCATATAAAAACCCTCAATTTTCCAATGCACCCTTAGTTAAGCTGTTCAACAAATTCTACCTGCTCAATTGCTTAAGACATACCTGTTATTAATCACGATGTTAAAAATTCGAATCTCAATTTCATGTGACATGAACTAAAAAAAACCCTAAATTTCATAGTATAGATTCCACGATATTAGAAAATGTTTCAGGGCAAAAACTATCACAAGACTATAATAACTACTTCTTACTGCAATAAATGTTATTTTGTAGTTATGATGAACTACAATCAACACTATTTAAAAACTCAATTTACTATAGTATTTATTATTAGAAACTCAATTTACTCAATTTACTATCGTTCTTTTTATTTTTTCTACGTAAAATAGTTTACATATCAATCACATACTATTATAAACCAAAATAAAATAATCTACGCTTCAAACACAAATTATTATAACACAACTCTAACAACAAACTTCATGTCTGTAATTATTTCTACAATTATCTAAACATTATTATTGTTACATTTAACCCTTGAAATGGGAAGAGATAATTAAATAATATATTACAAATATGGTAGGCTTCATGTTGTCCTAATTTGTACAGAACAAACCAACCTTAAACAATTTCTTTAATGGAAAAAAAGAAAAGGAAAAAAAAAAAAGAATTGAAAAATGAAGATACCTATCTAAATAGGGCACTAAAAATGAAGTGTGTTCCCTTTTTTAGGGTATCCCCCATATGTTGTTGTTAAGGGCAGCCCTACACTTTAGGGTTAACATTTCCAGGTCTACAAATTCAATAGCCTTCTGTTTCTTAACACTCCTACCTAATCACATTTCCCTCTTTTCATTGTTCAAAAATGGAAAATTAAATAAATAGTTTTTTTTTAAAAAAAAAAAAATTATTTTTATTTATTTGGAATGTCACACCTTGTAGTTTGTAATTAATGTATAGCTATAGGGTTCTTCAAATGCAGCCATATTATTATTAATTGATATTTACCTATCTCCTATATTCTACCTACATACCTAATACCCTCAGTCCTTTCATCTTTTTTTTTTACTATTTTATATAAATATATGTTTCGGTATAATAATTGCACGAATAGAATATCAAATATCTGAGTTTTAGAGAACAAGATTATACAAATTATTGATAGACTTTTCTCTAGTTTATCTTTTTTTGTATTGCTTGTATGATTCTATGAGACAATCTCTTATATGTTTGAATGAAATCATATACTCTTGGTTTGAGGTATGATGAGAGTGCTAATGAGATGTCAACCTAGTTGAGATGTTCGGATGCATCTACTGATATTCTTCTTCCTTTATACAAAAAGGTGGGAAAAACTATTATGGTGATGTAATAAGTTTTTGGTTGGGAGGAAATTAAGTGGTTGACAAAGAATTTGCAAATATCTTGATTAATTCCCACTATCATAATATTGGTATATAATTCCCATGATGTATTCTTCTAAGTAATTCATTTTACAAAAAAGGTTTCCAATTCACTATTTTTTTCCCATATCAATTAATTTTTTCTTTGTCATTTTAACCAAAAAAGGAAAATGATTTAGCTTTGGGACTAAGTTTTAAGACAATGTTAGTGGACATAAATTGTTTATATTTATCAAATTATTACATGTAGTTCTACAATGTAATGGTCTATTATAGATTTATAATTAATATCTTAATACATTTAAATTGTTATGTATATTCTTGCATCTAAAATTATGATCGTATGAATTTGTGCCTTTTTCTTTAAACATAAAGTTATAAACTTGACACATTAGTTCCAAATATCTATTAAACTTCACATTTAATGTTTGGTCTAAGGGACAAGCTCAAAAAGGAAAGGAGAAACTAGACGCAAGGTTGAGGAAAATGAGTCAAATATCGACCGAGCCCACTTGACAAAAACTCAGGCCTTGAAACCTAATGTCGAACATCACATTGGGGGTATAGCTAGGTTTCTAACCCGGACTCTATGTTATATTGATTTTCTTTCACAATTCCAAATCTAGATGAAAACAAAAAGAAAGTAGGTCAAACCTCCTATCTATAAAAACCTTAATTTCATTAATAAAAAGAAGACACACATAAGTGAATCGATCTCTCGTTCTTTAAACCCTTAATACATCCAAAACTCTTTTCCGTTCTGACCAACTTAAACATTTTGAAACCAATAAAGGAACAAACTTTCTTAACCACATGATCTTCCTTAAACTACAAATCTATCGTGGAAACACGTGCATGTCAAACAATTTAGTAGAACAAAAACTAATTGATTATTTTTATCAAATGTATAAGCTTTAAAATAATAATACATCATTATCAAACTCCTCCCCCCAAGTGTCCTCTAACAACCTAGAAAAGTATAAACCCTTGTACTTGTTTTAAATATACATATATATATATATATATACATATATATATATATATATACATATATATATATATATATATA
>JBBPDJ010000019.1:14052608-14101766 GCA_037974625.1 Cucumis cinereus
ATTTAAAATAAAAATAGAAAAAATCAAATAGACATTTTAGGAAGATTGGCTATAATTATGATTATTCTATGTATATTGTTCCTTAAATAGAGTTATTCATAATTATAACAAATCTAAATTAAATTAAAAATAAATCTTGGAAGATTAATCTAGATTTGCTATTATTTCTTTAATTATTATTATTATTATTATTTATTTTTGTGAAAGTCGTGGACGGGGTCCACGACTTCCTTCATCTAGTCAACTCATCCACGCTCCACGTGGGCGTGACTGGACATATGAAAGTCGTGTACCGGAATTTTTAGATAAATACCACACTTTTGTTTTTCTTTTCAACTCTACCTCATTTTTGTCATTTTTTTAAAAAAAGTCTATATTCTTGAAATTACTCCCTTTTTCTGATATGTTATGATTTTGTTAGGGCATATACAAAATAAATAAATAAACTAACTCTTTCAATTTTCTTTTCTTTGACCCATAATATTATTTGTTATGTTAATTAAAAAAAAAAGATTGTGCAAAGATTCATCACTATGCAGATCCAAAAATTTAGGTGACGAAGTTTAATAAAAATAATATGAAAAAAATTAAACAGTAGGTCTAGAAGAGATCGAGAAACAACTTTACTACTAGGCTACATTCTGAAATGATCATTTTTAAAGTTTTTTCTATATAAATTATATAGAGAGCATAAGGTTGAGGGAGACTTGAGCCCCTCGAACCTATACTAAATCAGCTCGTGTACGTATGGACAAACATAACGTCTTTATTAGTATGCGATATTTTTGGATAAAATTTAGATCTAACAAAGTCTGACGAGCAATTTAGCTTAGAAGCGAAGAATGCCATAAATTGTGCATGCTAACAATATAAGATAGTTTCTAGTTAGATTTACAGTGGAATATAATTAAAAAGATACTTAAAAATACAAAGAATAAAAGAAAAGGATAGATAGATTTTTCATTTGAAGTCAATTAAAGGACCCAATAAATACTTAGGGTTTGTCATTTTATGATTAAATATTTAAAGGTGTGAACTCTAAAAATTTGTTCTAACTCGAGGGCAAACAAATTTTATAATTTTCTTAAAACAATCCCAAAATATATTTTTTCTTTTAAAATGAATAAGCATACGTGATTTTTTTAGAAACGTATTTTGTGGATTTGAACTTGTGTAGATGTAGGTTTGATGTAAGTGTGATATATGTAGGCTTGATGTAAGTCTGGTTCTATCTCTAGAACTAGCTCCTCTTATTCTTGAATGTGTATGGTATGGTTGATGTTTTCTGATTGTTGGAAGAATTCTCTCTAAACTATCGAGTAAAATTTCTCCCCCAGATGAAAGAACTCTTCTATTTATAAAGTTCTTCGGTGGGCTTTACGGGTTTGGGCTTGGTTGATTCATGAATCAGACCTCTTAGCCCAATTAGTTGGATTTGGGCACTATTTATTGTTCGGGCTAAATTAAGCCTGCTTTTTTAGCTCCATTGAACTTTAGCCTAAATAATAATATCAAATTGGACCAAATTATTTTATTTAACCCAACGGTCATGATGAAAACATCTGCCATCATAAAATTTATGTCTTCAATTTCAATTTGGGACTCATGTCCACTTTCAATTAGTCTCAAATTCAATTAATTTGTAATTTATCATTAATTTGATAAAAGACGGCAATTTGCAATTGATTCAAAATTTCTCGCTAAACACTATGCAAAATTAAATGGTGTAGAAAAATATATCGTCACATAATGCCAAACAGTAAAATATTTAAAAATTAAACCACCTAACTATTGTTCGTTTCTTTAATAATTTTTGTAGCCATCATTGAGTGCAGCTCAATTAACATAGTGTTTATACTATCTATATCAAAATCATAAATTTAATCTGATCAACTTGCATGTGAAATATTTGAGCTCGTGGGAAGGAACTAACTTTTTTTTTTATCTTTTAGTCGTTTTTTGATCAAATTGTCATTTAAACCTATTCTTCCTTCTGATTGACGTCAATTCGATTTGAAAATTTTAATTTATAAATTATATTAGGAACTCAACGATCATAATTTTCAAATTACAGTCTGTAGTTAGAGGCTCAAATTAAAAGTTTGGTAGTTAAATTATAAATTTTGTATCTAACTTATCACATATTTATATATATATTTTCTTATCATATTATATTTTATACGTTTCTATCATATATACAATCTAAACTTATATTTAATTGATAAACTAATATTATTATTTTTTAGATTTTTTCTAGATTTTATTTGATATTTTTAAAAGTTTAAAAACCAGATAAACACAACTCTCAATTTTCAAAGAATAAACTTATATTAATATTTAAATTTGGTGTTCCCATTTTGAAAAAACTAACATTAATGTATAATTAAGATCAAGAAATTTGTAATTTGAAGAATTCGTGTCAATTTGTATTAAAAATAAATAAATTTTAAGCATAATTAAAAATATTTAATTAACATTATTTATTAATAGAAAAAAAGATCCCAAATATTTGGGGGTGGAAATTAAAAATAAATAAATTGCAGGGTGGGTGAAGCGAACGCCCAGACCTGGGGACACACAAGAGAGGGAAATGAAAAATAATAAAAAGGGGGCAAAAAAAAAGTGAAAAAAGTCCGTACAAAGATCCCGCAATCTACGGTCAACTGGATGGGACGTCGGTGGTTGACACGTGCGCTTCGAAGTGGTCCCCACGGTCCTCGTGATCCCACGTGGATTCATGTACTCCTTGTCGGCAACCGAGACGCTCCCTCGGCTCAGCCACGTAGGACGGGTGGGAGCCGTTGATTACATCGAATCGTACGGTCCAAACAGTGGCTTCATGTTTCCTTCCGACAAGGCGATGTTTTCCATCTTTGGTCTTTGCATCCTTTACTATTTTTAGGATTCAATTTCCTCGAGATTTGCTATTTTTAGAATTTTAATCAACATAAATTCACTTTTCCCATATCTAATTTACATGTACGATTTAGATTCTTATTTTTCTTTTTATGTTCGGTGTCTACCTAAACTTATATACTTTCGAACTAATCTTACGAGATATCTGTATAATCATATTGATGTAGCTTGGATAATCTCAAAATGTAATCTTCTAAGAATCAAGCTTGTAAATTTTTTATTAGTACGATCATATGTTTCACACAATAGAAGAAAAATTTGTGTTTTAAAGAATTTTATTAAAGAATTTGTGTTTTATCATATGTTTAACTCTATTACTCTATATTATTTATTCGCCAATAACTTATATGAGGATATGTTTGTATTATCGACTTTAAGATTAAAAGTTCGATTCTCACACCATATTTATTATAATTTGGATTTTATCAGACAAAACTGATCTAATACTGCAATATTTTAACCTCTAAAAAAACTCGTATATTCTAGAACTATGAAATTACGTCGATACTTCCACATATTACAGGTAACGCATGAGACATCTCTTTTTTTTTCTCTCGAAAATTCTTAGTATTGTCATTGCTTAGCTTTCAATTTAGAAGTAATTACAATATTATAACTTGCAAGTTGAAGAACAAAACACACTGTTAATGAAATTCACAGACACTATTACAAATAAAATTGAAGTAATATATTTAGGGTTTGACAAAACATATAAAAAAAAAGTGGGTCAAAATATGAAACGAGTGTGCACAATACTATATTACCGAAATGCCCTTCTACTATCTCTCTCATTGTCTACCAAATAAAAGGCAAAACCCTTGATTCTTAATTTTGTATAGAGGAACCCCAAACTTGTTTGTAATTTTGGAGGAAAAAAGAAATCCAAAGTTGTTTGCAAAAAAAGGGTTTTTTTGATTTTATAAAAGTTGAGAAATAGAGAAAAATCATAATTTTTTTCATAGGAATTTGTAAACTCATGTTGTAATTAATAAGTATTTGATTTAATCCATACATTGATTTTGTCACATGTACTTAAACAAAGTATAATTAATTGTGACAATAATAAATAAGATATGAGATTTTATTTTTTTACAATTAAAAAATAATAATACTACTTTCAAATTTCCCGTCAATGTCAGTCTTCAAGAAACTCATTTCACAATTTTTTTAAAAAAATTATATTTAATTGTTTTTCGTTGGCTCGTGACCAATCATCATCTTCGGTTGATATAGATTTGCTCACCATTGGGGGATTTTATCATTTATTTATTTTTGTTTAAATTCTCTTGTTTATTTTTCATAGTACAATAAAATAAGATTATTAAATGGATGTCTGTTTTCCACGTAGCTCTGCTGCCTTGGCTCCAACATACTCATTGGTTCTTGCTAATTATTATTTTCTATTTCTCCCTTTCACAATTATTTGCTCGGATTTATTAGGTTTTCGTTAATATGTCGATATTTTTATTAATATTTTTACATATTTTCTTGTGTTATTATCTAAATAAAGGACGGTAAATATCCATCGATATCTTATCAATATTTTTGTTAACATTTTCATGACATTGAGATCCTGACATTTTTGTTGAAGTTGACGTTTATTGATACTTTCTATTAGTTTTTGTTGAAAATATCTTTTAGATCCCTGAATTTTGAGGATTATATTTAGAGTTTTAACGGATAATTGTATCAATTTAAACAATAAAATATTGTAGATGGATTGATTTGCACACTCATACATATTTCGTTTGAAAAGTATCATGTAATATTTGTAATTTGTATCAATTATATTCTCATAAGCGAATCAATTTGGACTTTTCACTTGGATTATCCACTAAAATCTTCTATACGTTTTTTCTAATTAGACAATCTTCTTAATGGAATTCAATAAACAGGATAATTAAAGTTTTGTGGGTGTGCACGTGCTTTTTTTAGTTCTCAAAACTTGTTGTTCGAGTACAATAAATGTAGAAGCATATTTGAACGTTTAATTCTAAAAAATTGAATGAACAACCAAAAGCTATGTTCGTGTTGGTATTTATGTTAGGTTTGTTAGCATGCATCATGGAGGAAAATTTCAATGAAAATTTGAAGTTTTTTATGGCCCCAAAATTCCCGTCGAGAAAATTTTCACTTTTTTCTCTATTCTAGGAATTAACCGCATTTCAAGTTTTTTTTTCTTCAATTTTTCTAATTTTATGGTCTTCACGTCACACAATTATATAGTTTCATGAACCAATATTATTTTTTTATGTAGGATGTAGCTTTTTCGATGTTCTACTTTTTATAATTTTCATCCGTTCTAAACAAAAAAAAAAGAAAAAATTAACCCAAATTTTTTGTTTTGTTAAAACCTATGCTCTTAGATCGACATTTACACAAATATTTACAATATGCATATAAATGTTGTCTTAGTTTATAGAATCAGTGATTAAAAATGGTTAATCATAGTTCAGTTAGCTTAATTAACTTATAATTATGACACTTTCCATCTATTTTCACAAGGTTTCAAAAAATTCTATCAAATCGATATTTACATAAAATTAGGACCTTGACATTTCAAATCGGCTTGGTTAGCCCATATATTTTGGTGGGTAGAATAGTTAATTAGTTTTTCTTTCAACTCTCAATATATACAACTTTGTAAATGTGGATTAATGAAGATTTATAATTTATAAAAAGTATGTAGTAGCAAGTGAGTTGTTGAAGCTTGAACTTATAAACCTTACTTTATATTGTAATGTGACACTAAAAAAAAAAAACTTACGATTACATTTGTAAGTATTGAAATTTTTCCATATAATATTAAAAAATAAATAAATAAATAAATAAACTTAGCCCACAAAGTATTCATCGGCTTTCAATATGGAAGAAATTGGGCCAAGGCCCATGAAGTTGGATAGGCTAAGGAAACATAAATTTTGGGAAGTTTTTTTTTTTTTTTTTGTTTTTTTAATTAACGTTGATACATAAATAGTGGAAAATTATTGTTAACGACAAAAGTGTTAGAAAATATCTGTAGAATATAACAAAATTTTATAATCTATCGATAATAAATAATATAGGCACCTGACATACATTTTATACATCTAAGTGATCTAAGTGTATAACAAGTATATATCACGTGTATCAAATGCGTATTGAGTGTACGTCATGTGTGTATTAAGTGTACCAAAGTGGATATCAATAGTGTATCAAGTGTATATTAGTAATGTATCGAGTGATGTGTATATGTATCACGTGGGTTGATTTTTGTTTTTTCTTTTTTTGTCATTTTTGTATAAGTAAATAAGTATTTAGTATGTGCTTAATTTTTTAAACCTATTTTGTTAGGGATACAAGAAGTCCATTTTTATATTTCGATTAGTCTTAGAAATAATTGTTATATATGACTTTTACATTAGTTACTTTTCATCTTATTTTAGCAAAAAAATCAATTAGTTACTCTACTATGACCTCAATAGAGAGTAGAAATATGATGGAAATAAGCTAAGAAATCATGAATTCGAATATTACTTGACGAGAGAATTCAACCTCTTGTAATCCTAACAACAAACACACACATTAAAAATAATAACCTCTCACCCCATGTTGTTTAATATGTCATCCAAAAATTTAAAAGATCAATAGATGTAGAATTTAAAAATCTATATCAGTTAAACAACACTTAATTTTCCTATACTTTTGTCGTTGGTTCATCTTTTATTTCTACACTTTCAACGTCTTTTGTTTCATTTTGGTTTATGTACTTTAAAAATGTTCATTTTAGTTATTGCAATTGAAGTAGAGATTAATTTTATCCACAGTGGATTAGAATGACTACTTTCTAAAAGTTTAAGGACCAAAATGAAGAGATGTTAAAGTTACAACAATGAAAATGAATGTTTTAAAAGTCTGGTGACCAAAATAAACATTTTAAAAGTATAAAGATCACAACGAACCAAAACCTAAAGTATATAGATCGAAATATTTAAACAATGTATGTATGAATTTTAAAAAATCAAATAGAATAATTACTCACTAGACACTAGACACGAAATTGAAACTCTAGGCTATTTTGGATAATTAAGTTCTTGAAAATTAAATTTACAAAAACTATTCCTACTATCTTTGTAGATTAGATTTATTATTTATTGTTATAATAATAATAATATTATTATTAAATTTATTATTATTATTATTATTATTATTATTCATACAAAACATTTGTAGATTAGATTTTGGTTTACTAAAAATTCGATCTAATCGATCCAATTGAGTCCAACCGAACCGAACCGGTCAGTGTAAAGGGCAATAGTCGTAAAAACTCTACCCCGACTCCCTCTTCTGTCATTTCTCCGGCGATGAACCGACTTCGCGCAGCCCTCCCCCACCGTCGCACTCATCTTCACGCCGCCCTCCTCCACTACAAGGTACCAAAGTCACCGCAGCCACCATCACCGGCGGCGCCGCCGAAGCCTCCAAAGAAGCCACAGAGCTTCACAATGCACGAGATCACTTGGGAGGATCCTTACAGTTGGATGTCAAGCTTGAACGACAAGGTAGCGATGCGCCATATGGACGTTTACATGGAGCAGGAGGAGAAGTATACGGAAGCTGTAATGGCCGGGACAGAACGCCTCCAGAGTAAGCTCCAGTCTGAAATGGCTTCTCGCTTGGCTTTCGAACTCTCAACTCCTCCACTTCGCTGGGGACCTTGGTAGGTTTTTTTTTTAATTTTTTTTATTGTGAACTCTGCGTTATTGTTACTGTATTTTTCTTTACCTCAACTACTGTTGATCTCTTTGAAGGCGAATGTCAATCGCCGCAGGTTGTATTATCGAAGAGTTGAAGAAGGAAAGCAATATCCTGTTCTCTGCCGCAGATTAGCGAGCTTACATGAAGAGTTTATTTCCAATAAATCTCCTTCTGCTGGATTTGATTACGTTTCTGGCAAGAAAATTGAGCAGAAGTTGATTGATTATAATCAAGAGGCTGAGAGATTCGGAGGTTGTTGTTACATTTCTTTCTGGCACTGTTCTTTTTTTCCTTTGGTTCAAAATGTTATTTTGTGGGGTTTTAGGATTATCTTTGTATGAATGTAGAACAAATTCAAGATAGACATATGAAGGGCTTTATCCATTAAAACTACGTTTCGATCTTTTTTACAAAACACTTAAAAGTGCTTCTTTCATTTTGTGTATATCTCAAAATTACTATTAGGCTAGTTCGTGGAGAATGAGAGATTTCTATTTCTTACTGCAGCACAATAAATTTGTTTTATCTCATAATATGAAATGAACCGTTGTCTGCAAGAAAAAAAACTTGGATTTCTGATTTTTTCCCTGCACGGTCATCTTGTACTCCCCTCTTTGTGTTCGGAACATTTTAAATCACATCCTCTTAATTATTATGGTAGGTTATGCGTATGAGGAACTATCGGAAGTGTCTCCAGATCATCGGTTTCTTGCATATACTATGTATGACAAGGACAATGACTACTTCAGATTATCTGTAAAGAATTTGAGTTCTGGTTCTTTATGTAGTAAGCCTCAAGTCGATCGAGTTTCTAATTTGTCATGGGCCAAAGGTGGTCAGTCACTGCTCTATGTTGTCACCGATCAAAATAAAAGACCATGTAGGTTGGTACATTAGTTTCTATGCACAGTTCCTCCTTATTAGTATTTTTACTCCTTCCGTGTTAAATATGATTGTGAAGCTGAGATGGAATGTGCTGTTCTTGTATTTTTTTAGATTGTATTGTAGCATGATTGGATCAATCGATGAAGATACTTTGCTTCTGGAAGAACAAGATGACGATGTTCATGTTTACATTAGACACACGAAAGACTTTCGTTTTGTTACTGTTAATCGGTTCTCTCCTACATCTTCCAAGGTAAGTGACATCTGAAGAACTTCTTAGTTTGTACTTAAGTCTGTTGAAATTATACTTTTATCATCCCACATTTCAGGTCTTTCTGATTGATGCTGCTGATCCATTATCGGGTATGGAGTTAATTTGGGAGTGTGAAGAATTGGCCCATTGCATAGTGGAACATCATCTTGGAGATCTTTATTTGTTTACGGATGCTAGTAAAGGTCATGAACCCGTTGATTCTCATTATCTTCTTCGAAGCCCTCTTAAGGTTAACTCTACCTCAAGAACATGGGAGGTTGGTTTTGTTCATTGGGACTTGTTTTCCTTGTTGATCCCGTTACTCTGAAGGATCCAAAAACTTCAACATTGCAATGAATGTTGTTTTTCTTTTCTCTGTCTTGGCAATTCTTAGTCCAAAACAATTTCTTAAGCAACCAATTTCTGATGTGGTGCAGCATGTGTTTGTTGATGACCCCGACTTGGTGATCGTGGATGTTGATTTCAGCCACATACATTTGGTGCTTATACTTAGGGAAGGCAGGAAATTTAGGCTCTGTGCTGTTCGTCTACCCTTGCCTGTTGGTGGAAAGGTCTGATTTCTGGAACTGTAGGACTATCTATGACTCCTGTTGCATACAATAAGCAGCTACAGTTACCATATAATTAAGCTGGCCCTTGACTACCAGTACTTATTCCTTCATCTGTCACTTTCGATGTGCCAGGAACCAATCAATCTCAAAGAACTTGAACTACAATATCTGCCTCTTCCGAAGCATGTATCTCAGATTTCCTCAGGACCGAATTATGACTTTTATTCATCGACAATGCGATTTACTATTTCGTCGCCTGTGGTATGTGAATTTCTGCCAGTCATTTATTCTTAAGATTGTTTTTGCGCACAGTGTTGCCTATAACTGTATGGTGGTTGTGGCACAATTTTTTTATGAATATTTTTTTTGGACACGAAATAAGTTCATTGGTCAAATGAACTAAGGATATACAAAAATAGGCCATATTGAGGCATACAAAAGATGTCTAGCCTAAACATCCCTCCTCCCCTTTTTTGTTTTCGTCTCAGTTCTCCAAAAAGCAGTTCCTTCCTTTCTGTAACTTGGGGTTTTCTTACCTTCTTACCTCTGTAAAGTTGTCTAATTTGCTGTTTGCATCTCAACTTGTTTCATAATTGTAAACCTAGGTTTCTCTCTATGTTCTTGAGCTATTACCCATGTTAGCGCTGGCTTAGCAACTTATCCTTTGGAATGTAGTGATTCTAAGAACTTAACCTATTTAGACTTCAGGACGGATGTCTGTCTGACTGTGTGCTGTCCATTAATGTTTGTTTATATTTCAAACAGATGCCTGATGCTGTAGTTGATTATAACCTATCAGATGGGAAATGGAATATCATTCAGCAGCAAAGCATTCTTCATGAAAGAACACGAATTCTATATGGAACAACTTCCTCTGCTGGAGGTTCAAGAAAAATATCTAATGCGTTGGAGAACTCTGTGGGTGAAGCCAACTTTGATGATGATCAGATGTGGAACAGCCTTTCTGAATACTATGCTTGTGAACACTTCAATGTCTCATCAGATGATGGACTTTTGGTTCCTTTAACCGTCTTATACTCTTACAAGTGTAAAAAAGAAAATGAAAATCCTGGATTACTTCATGTACATGGATCTTATGGTGAGCTACTTGACAAACGGTGGCGTAGTGAGTTAAAAAGTCTTCTTGATCGTGGTTGGGTTATTGCATATGCTGATGTTAGGTTTGTAAGCATTTGTACTTCCTGCTATTTTGTGTGCCTTGTCCCTTCGTTTCATTGATTTGATGATGATGAACAGCTTGCTTGTGGAAATTGTTTTTGTTCACCATATGATAGTTATAAGTTATTCAGATTCCATCAAAACTTCTTTATCTCGAATTTGACATTTCATTTCCTGTTGTCTGGCCCTGAAATATAAGTTCATGCTTTGCTTCCAGGGGTGGAGGTGGAGGGGGTAAGAAGTGGCATCAAGATGGTAGGCGTATAAAAAAGTTCAATTCAGTTCAAGATTATATTTCATGTGCGAAATTTCTTGTTGAAAGAAAGATTGTAAATGAGGAGAAGCTTGCTGGTTGGGGCTATAGTGCTGGAGGACTTTTGGTTGCCTCTGCCATCAATCAATGCCCAGAATTATTTCGAGCTGCTATTTTGAAAGTATGCTTCCATCTTCTTTCTTTCTTTCTTTATTTTTTGCATACTAGTTGCATTTTATGTTACTTATGAAGTTGGATGGAAGGATTCCCTTATATAAAGACTCTACTCTTTTACTATGATCAATTTGTTTTCTTCTTTCTGCCTCCTCTGGTTGTTTTAGAAGAATTTTCCTTAAGAAGAGTATGACTAAATTTAGTTTTATTTCATTTTTTTTTCTTCTAAATCTTCCGTTTTGTTCCAGGTTCCATTTCTAGATCCAATAAGCACACTCCTTAATCCCATTATACCACTAACTCCTGCTGACTATGAAGAATTTGGATACCCTGGAGTTGAAGATGATTTTCATGCAATACGCAGATACTCTCCCTATGATAACATACAGAAGGATGTCGCTTACCCTGCTGTCTTGATAACCTCTTCCTTTAATACAAGGTTATCGTCTTTTCTTCTGCTAGTCAAAGTTCATATACTTGAATATGTCATAGTTGCATCCTTGTCCATTTTTCTTCCTTAAAGACTCAAATCTGTTTGCATCAGTGTTCAGGATGTTGCACTTTGCTGAATTAATTGTATTAGAACGTATATTAACATTTCCTATTTCAGCTTACATTCATTTTTCTTTTCTGATCGTATCATATACTCATCTAGTTTTATTGTTCATAGTCCAGTCATTATGCGATGTTCAACCTTTTTGTTTGTGTTGCACAGATTTGGGGTATGGGAAGCTGCAAAATGGATTGCTCGAGTGCGGGATTATAGTATTTATGATCCAAAACGTCCGGTAATTCTCAATTTAACAACAGACATAGTGGAGGAAAACAGGTATTTGCACTGTAAAGAATCAGCTTTAGAAACGGCATTTCTTATGAAGGCGATGGAATCGTAGAACTTCAATGTTTAAGAATTAAAGATTATTCACATAAGCTGTTGTGGAGACATAGTTATCAAGGTTAGGTTTAGATTAGATTATAATAGAATAGAGGTGAGGGCACATGTCTTTTTCTCATTTATCATTATTATTATTAATTTCTTTGTTTATGTCTAAATCTGTCAATGGGTAAAAGACAGACATGAAATTACCTTGTTAGACATTGTAAATTACCAGAAACACATGCTTTACAACCATGGGCTGTTTTTCTGTTTATTTGTTGTTTATAATTGGTTAAGTTACAAATTTACTTCATATTGTTATGAAACAGGTTAAAAATTTAGACCCTCTAGTCTAAAGACGTTAAATTGAGTTTTATCAAATCATTGATCAAATTGGACTAAACATGGAGATTCTATAATAGACCCCTTTTTTGGACAAAAACTAGAAACACCTAACCTAAGAAAAAACAATGATGGGTTGCTTTTTGGAAACATGGAATGAATTCTTTTGAAAAAGTCTTGCAAATTGAAGTTCTACGCAAGATTTTGATAGCAGGGATGTGACCCATACACTTTGCATCTAAATTTTCCTTGTAGGGATCTGACCCCTGCCTAATGCATTAATGCATTTACATTTCTTTGTTAAATCATGTGGTACAACTAATATTGATGTTGAAGTAAACAGTGCATTGCGAGATTAGATTCTTCACCCGAGTTTATCGTGCTAGTTCAGCCATTAAGAGGTTCTTTACAGTCTTGCATCTCTTTATATATTTTTGGCCAATATTGATACCAAATATTCAAAATGTGAAAGCTACAAATCGAATTTCTGAGTCAAATTGTAATTTGTCTATGTCAAAGTATTTTATTAGAAAGATGTAGGGGAGGTGGATTATTCATTCAAAATTGATGTGAAAAAAGCATTACTAGATGAAGGACTTCAATTTGAGTAATTATAATTAGGGTTTAGTGATGGGACTGTCTTTCATTTCATCAACTAAAAGAAGGTACCAAATAAACAGTTCTTATTAGAGGATAAAAAGATATATATATCAGATATCACAAAGAAGGATGAAAGTTCCCACAAAAACTGGTAAAAGGAATTGACATTTATCAACACAATCTCTCTCTGATTACACTCAATTAAAGAGGAAAAAGGAAGAAAGAAGAGGGATGAAAATAGACACTACCATAACTAACTCACAACCGAAACTTGCTCGGAAACTCAATTTGCTTCCCAAACTCAGCTTAATCTCATCTGCTTAACTCGTTGCGTGTAATGGAACAGGATTTGTCTAAGGTTGAATGACAAACAAAGGCTGCAAAGAAACCAGAAGACAGTACCAAGTCCATAAATCCAAGCAAACAAATAATGTAGAGTTAAGCTATGCATTACAATTAACTGTAATCGTTCGAACTACTTACTGTGTCAATGCTAACGGGTTTCCCATCCTCTGCAATAACCTCGACTACGGTCCCCGATTGATCAGCCTGAAGATTAATTTTTATAAGAGCAGACATTAACATATGTTGTGACTCAAATTCGTGATCTGAGTAGTAGCTGACAACGAGACATTATTCAGCTCTATATTAACTTTAGGGTGGCTCGATAACAGCATTCTAGGAATTCAAAAGAATCAATAAAAGTATTCTCAAGTGCAATTGACGAAAGTACAGAAGTACATGGTCGAATGTATGCCTTCATTGTGGGCAGATTATTACCTCTTTTTATGTAATGGATTGCAATATACACTTCATACCATAATGTAACTTCAAAAATTAAAATGATTTTACAATTTTTACTGAACTTCTAAACTCATGTAAACATACTTCCTAAATTTTCCCGTACTTTCAAATGCACTGCAACCCATCAACTTAAACTAGTTTAGTAGTTATTTAACATAGTATCAAAACAAGTGGTCCTACATTGAAACTCTAACAATATCGTTTCCTCCTCAATTAGGTTAACTCTATCTTTTGTAGGCTCACTTTTGTATGCCTTCGTATTCTTTCGTATTTTTAAGCTCACTTTTTTGCATGTCCACTATCGTTGCTTATTTATGCTTTAAGAATGAGGAGGATATACTTTTCTGGTTCTAGGTTAGCTAAAGAATGTGGACTACTCTACTCAATCCTTTTGGTGTCTCTAGGTGCTCCCATGCGGATGGTGTTGGGTCCTTGGACCAAAAGCTTTATGGTTTGGATATGAATCATAAATCTAAAATTTATTTGGATTGCAGCCATTAATGCGACATTTTGGGATATTAGGAAGGAAAGAAACTGTCAACTTTTTAAAAATAGAGAGGATTGGGACCATGTGTGGGAGGCTATTCACTTCACGGTTTCATCTTGATGCTACAATCTTACTTTAATAGGATCTGTTACATATGTCCAAATGTGTCCTAGAGTTTTAAGGCTTCTCCTTGATGCCTCTCTTCCTTCTCTCCTTTGTTTTCCCCTCCTTTTGTAATTAATGCCAGTGGGAACACCTTTGGGTAAGTTCCCTTTGTAGTTGTTTATACATTGTTGTATGAAAGTTCGTTGATCAATAAATGGAATCACTAGAAATGATCAAAGAACCAAATATAGGTTGTGGATTGGGCAGGACTAGTAGGAGATTTACTCTGATTCACATATATATGTGGGGTAAATTGTTCTCATGGAAGAATAAGAAGCTAAAATGGCTGATCTAATTCTGTTCCCCGTATATTGTTTTTATGAATGTTAACTCATAATTAGTGGATTATTGCTCCATTTCCCCTTTATTAAGTGATTGTTTCATCCATAATCAGGATATTATAAACAGTGAACGTAAAATTCACAATCTATGTGAATCCAATAGTATTTCGAGTACATTCACTCACCAATAGACAATACAATAGTAAGTATAGAATATACTGGTAGCTAGGCAAACAGGGAACAGTGCATAAAACTGAAGGAAGACAGTGAGTTAGCAAGCAGTGGTAGAATACGGATCGACTCTATCAACGGTAAAATTCAAAATAACTTTTCACATTCATAAGATTAAGTGGAAGCAGGTGGGAAATCTTACTTCTATTTCGTTCATTAATTTCATGGCCTCAATGATGCATAAGACTTGTCCCTTCTGAACTTTATCGCCAACCTATGGGAAGAATTTCACAAATATTCCCAATAACAGATTTACCATCAAATAAGGTGTTGCGGCAGAACCATTCAAATAAATTGATTTATGAAATACTATTTAGCATTGCCCATAAAAATTTACCTTCACAAATGGTGGTTCTCCAGGTCCTGGACTGCGGTAGAATGTGCCAGCCATAGGACTTTTAAGAGGTGAAAGAGAAGAGTTGGCTGACTTGGCAGGCGGAGGTGAAGATGGTGGACTTGAAACAGAAGCAGGGGCTGGTAGTGCAGCAGGCATAGGGGGAGGAGCTGACTGTGCTACTGACGGTGGGGGTGCATACATCATTGGAAAGGCAGCAGGAGGTGGTGGCTGTGGTAAGGCCTCCTTTTTCCGGATTACCACTTCACAGTCGAGCTGTTTCAGTTGCAACTCTACAATATCTCTGGAATCAACCATTCTGGGAGCAGGTAAAAGAACATGTTATACCACATCCATTTGTAGGTTACTTTAGAGGAAAAGTTCACAGATTAAACTAGCTAACTTGACAAGGCTTGAAACTTGAGTAATGAACTCAGAGATTGACTCTTCCGTTGCCAAAATTTTAGAAGATTGATCACCCGATGGCTTAGCACTTCCATCTGATGCTAAAACATCAGATTCAGATGTAGTTTTTGCAGCGGTAGGTACATCAACAGGATCCTTCAATGAAACAGACGACTTCAAGAACAGCACGTTAGGAAGGAGTGAATACTTCAAGAAAATAAAATCCTTTTACAATAAGAATTTGAAGTAAGCATACATACCTCGTTCAATTGTGCTCGAATGAGAGTTGAATGCTTACGAACAGGCTGCACTCCCTGCAACATAATGCTTACATGTGTCACATGCTCTAATCATGAGAGGGTAACAGCACGGAATGGAAAATAGATTTTCAGCTGAAGTGGTATAGTTCAATACAATCATTAGCATTGATAGAACTCCAAATAAATAATAATGGATCTCAAGTAAAAATTGAGTAATGAGTCTTAAGATCACCAAAAGATTCAGTTGTTATTAAGTTAGTTCATTGGTTGTTCTACCTAAAAAGCTATGACAGATGGATTTCGAACCTGATAGACACTTGACAGAGATGAAATACACTTCACTGAAGCTGAACCATGGCCATTTGTGAAAAAGGAAGCACAGAATACTCCGAAAACTACTCACAAACATATCTGTGATGTATGCTTACATCACTAGTTACAGACTAAAGTAACCACCAAAAAGGACACTTTCCCTTTCTATGCATAACTACCCTTTTAAAGATTTTATTGATTTGGGAGCTTCTGATGATATCCTTGCTTCTCTCTCAAACTACATACCATTACAAAAGTTGGAGGAGTTTGTTTTGTATACGTTTCCAGTAACATAGCCCCCTGAATTATATGCTATTTGTACCCAATTTACACCAAATCTACGTCTCTTTCACTCTTTAAAATCGCTGTCAAACTTCAATATAACAACAAAACAGTCCAAGAATTCCATTCAAAAGAACCCTCCAAACACACTCGTCCAGAATCTTTCCAAATCACAAAACCAATCAGCACCCAACGAAATTCAAAACCAACGCAGAAATTTTTTTTGCAGGAGAATCATAAATCAGAAACGCATCACATCAAATGACAACAATTGGGAGAAATAAGATAGAAATTCTAGTTAACAGTGGAAAAAAAATGAATTGGCGCATACCCTTGTGAAGATCCGGAGTTTGGGCTTGTGGGGTAGGCGAAAAGAGAGCGAAGAAGGAGAGGTGTTATAGTTGAAAGTGCAGCGAGGTAGAGAAGTGGAGGGAGGTTTGGCCACTGCGGAAGCAGCTGAAGCTGAAGCAATGGAGGAAGCCATTGGATGATATGAGATGGAAAGAAAAAAATGTGAATCTGGTTCGATAATGAAAAACAGAATATTGTGTAAGAAGAGAAAGAGAGAGAGCTTAGGAATGTCCGCCGGAGAAGATGGAGGTGGCGAAGGGAAAGAGAAAGACGATGAAACCAATGAGACGGAGAGAGGAAGATGAGATTAACTTGCTCGCCCTTTGTTGCCACGTGCCTTTGGTAAAATGGGGTCTATTTTCTTAACTACCACGTGACATTTCATTTTCCTTTTTGGGTTGTAATTGTGTTCAAACCTATGCATCTGATAAACTATCTTATCTTCTATTATTGGTATAATTTCAATAATATATATATATATATATATATATTATATAAAAAGTATAAAGTTAAAAGGGGTTTGAATTTTCCCTAAATCTATACTAAGTCGTTCGATTAACATATCTAATGATCTATCTCAATCTTTCGTAGTCTATTACATGCATATTTTAGTATTTTACTATATTTATAAATATTTTTATTAATGTCAACTTATTAATTATCATGATGTTTGGTAAGCTTACTCCCAACCAATTTTAACAATGATTATTCAAAATTATACCATTAAAAATAATTTGAAAAACAAGAGACTGAATTCTATAAATTACATTAAAACTCTCGTAACATAATGTTTATACTATCAATCTCAAATGACTTCGACTCTTTCTACCTACATCAATCCAAAACATTTGCAAACAAAATAAATAAAATTGTATTTTAACAATTTCTTAATATTTAACATAGTTATGCATTTTAAATACGGTTGTTTAAAAAAATGAATCAAAATAATTATAAGTATAGCAAAATGTAGTAATAAACAGTAAAATTTTATTATATAAATATCTTTAATAGTTATGCTATTTAAATAATTATCTTGTTAAATTTAAAAATGTTAATTTTGGAGCATTAAAAATATAAAAATGTTGTTTTTAAAATTTACAGTATTTAAATCATAGCAAAGAAAATATGTTTTAAATGACAAAACTGTCATATTATCAAAATTTTACTATCTATTATTCGTTGAGAATAACATTTTGCTATATTTATAAATAACTTAATTCATATTTGAAAAGTAACTTTAATTTGAAAATAATTTGCGAAAATGTTCAATGCCCAGAGTTAAATGTTGATTAGAAAAAAAAAGGTGGCAATGGCGCCAAGGTTCGCGCCAAAAACATCAAGAAGATTTTCCCGTAGGGTTTATGATGTTCTGTTCATAATCACAATTTTCACAAACACTTAGTTAAAATTCTCCAGAAAAAGTTTCAAATTTCCACATCCGATCGGGTCGAATCGCTCCAAGCTGAGGGATCGAACATGGAGAAGGACAACAACGCCGTCGCAGCGCCGACGGGATGCTACAAGTGCGGGAAGCCGGGCCACTGGTCTCGTGATTGCCCTTCCTCCGCTCCAAATCCCAATACCACTTCCAATTCTTCCAGACCTCTCTCCTCTGCTCCTGCTGCCCCTTCAAAAGCTGTAGAGAAGCCAAAGAAAGCCCCCAGAACCAGGCCCAAGCTCACTCCTGAACTACTCCTTTCCGAGGATGGTCTAGGTTACGTCCTTCGCCATTTTCCTCGTGCTTTCAAGTATCGCGGCCGTGGACACGAGGTTATCTTCTATTTTCCTTCCGATTGTGACGTAATTAGTCGATTTGTTCTGATCTGGCATATATGAGTTTTGTTTGAGATATATTTCGACATTGCTGTTCATGAACAAAGGGGGTTTTCGAATACACTCTGGTGCGTTTTATGGTTTACGTTTTTGTTACGAAATCGACAATCAAAGGAAACAGTAAACATAAATGGTAGAATAATCGACACATAAAGGTGGTTCACTAACTATATAGCGGCCTAATCTAAACCCTAGAGCCAAAATTGTAAATACTATAAATACAAATACAACTAACATCCCTAAACCCCAACCGAGACTTGTAGACCCGACTTGTTAACCGGTTAGCGAGATCTAGTGATTGGTCATTCAAAGCAGCAAGTAACAAATGTAAGACATTCCCGTATAATTAGAAACAATTTTAATCTGCATACATATTTCATTTGAAGGATTGTTTGAGAGAGCCCAAGCTTCAACAAGGGGAATCGGTATTTACCTTAATGGTTTGTTTATTGGAAATCCGGTTTCAAACCTTTTTTCATTGACTTATAGCCATCATCAACAATGTGTATATGTATAATTTTTCTTATTACAGTGTCCTCCTCTCATCCATTCTCATTTTCTAATGATTTGATTATTGTACTAATTGATTTATACTTTTGATCGGTGTTTTTCAGATCAGTGATTTGGAAAATCTTATTGGATTATACAGGGAATGGCATTCTCATATTCTCCCTTATTACTCTTTCGACCATTTTGTACATAAAGTGGAACAAGTAGCTGCTACGAAACGTGTAAAGGTAAAAACTTTTTTTTTTTTTTGGTCTTTTACAATTAACGTTCACAGAGGAGTACATTGGCTTCAAAGTACATAAATTTAGCCTAATAGCATACTATGATACTAGTAAAGATAGAATTTGAACTAAAGGAACTGCTCTTAAGAAACGCAGTGCATCTGGAGGGAGTATAGACAGAGAGTGTGAACTCCGTAATATTTTAACTGAATCCTTATTTTTTAAATCAAATGAACACGGAACAAGTTTCTTTATTACATGATATCTAATTTGGAATGAATTGGCTTGCTTACTAAAAAGACATTTTGAGCAGATGTGTCTTGGAGAACTAAGAGAGAGGGTTGCCAGGGGAGGGGATCCTACAAAATGGCGTGAGGCACCAATTTTAAATGATGATGATGATGTCAATAACGAAAAAGGTACCTTCTAGTATTCTCATTTATTAAAAGACACTCAAATTGTTATTTTTATCAGCTGTTTGGTCTTGATAGAATCTATATTATCAAATTGTGTTTGTGTTCAATAAGTTATGCATTGCCCTCTAATTCTACTAAAAACAATTAAATTTGGTTTAGATAAATTTGAAGTTGACTGAACTGCCAAAATAAGTAAGCAAGAAACAATTATTATCGTTGTTTTTCATGTCCCACTTTCACCAGACAGAGTTTCATATAAAATTGTTGTTCTCAGATTTGCTTTGGAAGAACGATGTTGGCTAACGCTCAATTTATCTGAATGTATTTAATGGGCTGGTTGATATCAGTAAGCTTAATTTTTTTTTTTCCGACGATAGAAAACACACCCTCTGGTGAGGAGTTGTATGTGGCTTTTGTTTGTCATTAGCCATTACTTACCTTCATCTCCATCAATATATTGCCTCCCTCAACTTCTCAACTTTCTCAGGCAGTGGTATCCAAATCTTATTTTTCGTTGAGTCACATTTTACCAGACTGGAGCTACTTATAGTTGGCTCTCCTTTTTGTGGGCTTCTCCTTTTTGTTTTCCTATGTATACTTCCATTTCTGCTCGACGAAAGTTAACTTTTTTAATTTAAAATGTTGTGGATCACATTAGGAAAGTGGGGAGACTTCACAATCTTTCAAAAATACATGAGTTACTATCTCATTGACAATTGATTTTGAGATGGAATAAAAACGAACTTCTCATTTTTTTCTTAAACATATGCATACGTCTTAGGGCTTTCGATAACAATATAAACCTTTGCCAATTGGGGCTTAGTTCTAAATACCTCTAACCGTTTGGCATCTGGATGCCCACTTCAGTATGTACTAAGCAGTGGGGCTTGGGATGGGTATATTGTATCAGAATGTAGTCAGTAATTATGTTGCATTCTTAATTTTGTTTGTACTTTGTGGCCCCTCTGCTTGAAACTTAAACCCATCTGCCAGTCCTCGCAGAAGCCAGGGATTCGGAGGGTGTATTCGATAATCAGGAAGAGGCGTCTTTGAGGAATAACGTTGCTGATGACATTGAAGAGGACATGCTTCAGGAAGTTTATGAGAAAGCTACGGAAGTAAGTCTCTGTTCAATTTTTTTTCCTTCAATGATAGGATTGCCTTGAAGATTACATGAAACAGTTCCAATGTGATCTAAGAGAACTCAAAATTTGTTGAAACCCAACACCATTTACTGACATTTTAAACGAGGATCTGCAACTGTTTCCTGATTTTATTTACATGACTGTAGGAACCGTTGCAGAATGAACAAAGTGATTCCTTCACCATTGGTGGAACTATGGAAGGTGTGGCCAACCAAGAACCCAACAAAGAACCAAAGACTAGCAATTCAAGTGAAGCAAGTCAGCTCACAGAGGAACAGAGAGTTCGAATGGAAGCAAACAGGTTGAAGGCCTTAGAAAGAGCTGCAGCCAAGGCCCGCTCATTGCCTACTGTTTAAACCAACATTCAAACTGATGGTTTCTGGCAAAGCGAAAGGTTCAACCACCTTAGGGAGTTTCTTCCTCAAATCTCCATATTTTCCCTAAATTTGGACGAATGAGTCTTTACAATGTCAATTAGGAATTTTATATGCTCATTTTGAAAGGTTTACATTAAATTATCAATCAATTGAGCCTGCATTGTAAATTAATAATTTGAAGTTCATAAATTTTTCTCTTTTGTATTTTTCCATCCTTCCATTTTCGTTCTTATACATTTAATAATCTTAAATTTACTCCCCACTAATAAACTTTGATTTTTTTAATTTATCAATATTTGAAAATATACTCATATATTGTATTTTTCTTGTATTATTATTATTATTTAATCAATTTTGGTAAAGATTAAAATTGAACTGACTTAATTTATTGAACAATCAAAAGTATAAGAACTAAAAATCAACAAAGTATGCGGCCTCAAATGATATTTTAAAGTGTTTTTTTCTATCAAAGAAAGTGGGAGTATGAGGTTTGAATTATGTTCATGTTTGTATTTTTTTTTATTAGACGTTTTAAGAAAATAGATTGCCTATTATAATATTTTTTTTATATATATAGTTGCAAATATATTAATTAGATTTAAAATATTAACCTATATAACAAAATATATATATATATTTAAATTTCAAATATAACTCTGTTAAAGTCTATCAAGGATAGAAATATATCACTGATAGACTATACAAATTTATCAGTGATAGAAGTTTATCGCGGACCATAAAAGCCAATCATAGATCCATATAGAGACAATTATTCTTCCTAAATTTTAGAAAATTAGTCAACCTATCCTAAAAACCTTATAAGAATAATAGTTTTTTTTTTTTTTTTTTTCAAAAAGGAAAAAAGTATAAACCCTAACATGAGGTCCACAACTATAATGGTTGTCCACAACATCAATTTCCCTTTGATCAATTTGCATTTAAAATTAAAACAAAAAATTGAAAAAGAGAGCCTAAAAAGTAAATGAATTAAAGTCTAGGTCTTTTGTTTGTGCCAATGCAATATAAAAATTTTAAAAAGTGGTCAATTTTACATTTTCTTAATTATTAATCTCTTTATTACATAATTTACCCCTTTTCTTCATCATTTGTCATAATTACTATTGTTTTTCTTTGGCAAAATAATAATGTGATGTCATAATACATTTCATTAATTAAGGTTAACACGACATTAATTGAAAATTGTTAATTTCAATACACTTTAATAGATAATTCAATCTCATATTCATATTGTTGAAAAAAAAGTATACAATTAAATTTTTTAAATAAACCCTTCAAGGAAATGAGGAATAAAGATGGGAAATAAAATAAATAAAAGAGCACAAATATCAAAAAGAAAATTAAATAAATTTAGGCATCATTGATTATGTTGGGGATTAATCAATATTAAATTATGATTGCAGTATAAAGTGGTCAATTATGCACTTTCTTTTTAGTGTGCACGTTTAATTAAGTTAATTGTTAATTATTATGATTAATTATTAATTATGGTGTCCTAATCACTATTATTTAAATTCCGATCAAATGTGTCGGTGGAATTGAACCTCAGTGAGCGTAAGAAACGGCGTCGTACTGCCATCCACGGCCCTCTGTCGGCCTCTCTCGACCGTTGCTTCTCAATTATTTTAAAGACAATATGTGATTGGAAAATTAGAATTTCGAAAAACAAAACTCGAACAACAGATCTCGTAGTTACTCATATGTTAGCCAGTTAAATTATTTATACATGTCTGGTTTTATAATTAAAACTTTTAGTTTAACATCATTGCAGGCAAATGTATGCTCGATACTTTAATTTTAAATAACCATCAATATTGATAAAAATAAGTATGTTGATTTACGACATGTCAATATTTTAATCCTTTATTCTACTTCAAAACTTGACTTCATCTTCCTCTTATATTTAAATACAAACTATGTTATTAGTGAGAAATCTTAAGGCACACTTTCAAATTTAGTGATGATGTATCAATATATCAATGCAAATGAAAGGAGTTGTTAGTTACACTTCACAAACTATATAAGTGAATGAACATTCGTGAATGTTTGGTATAATCGAAATAAAATCGAAAAAGAAACAACAAGATTGAAAAAGTAAGAAAGTTTGGGCCAAGAATAGCATCCTAGGACCGAAACGAGTGTTACTTCGTGGCTAAACCCAAATTCATGTGCTAGACCTCAGCCTCAACCAAGGGTAAGGTTGAGGCTAACCCTAACAAAATAATTAAGGGGGCATGTCGATCCAAGGCATTGTCCTAGAACCAAAATAGACTTAGTGGCAATGCTCTACCTCAGCCAACCCAACCCAAACCAAACTTAAAATTGGACACGCTCTTTAGTCAATAGGTTATATAATTATCTTAAAGTGCTTTGGAACCCTAACGGAACAACCTAGGTCAATCACCTCTATAAATACTTTATTAATTCGCATGAGATAACTTGAATTTTACTCTCGGAGTTCGTGTGATACAAGCACAATACTAATGTGCACATGTTATTTTTACAGGTCACGTTCTTCTTTCTTCCAAACAAATTGATTATTGATGTCACGTGAATGTGAAACGTTTTTTCTATCTAGATCCTGACATCAACCTTTGTAATTGTTGTAACAATCAAATTTCATAGTTAGGACTTAAAAATGACTAATCAAATTAATTTTATGGGAATTATGGTACCAAATCCATACTTTCGGTTTGGTTTATATAATTCTCCCTTTTTGTTTTCATACATATATATATATATATATATATATATATATATATATTAACATGTGATTTTTACTCAAAATAATTTGTATTTATTTATTTGGAAGTCTTCTATGTCATATAGGTTGTGTGAACAAGTAGAGGACATCATGTTGGTTTGGTGGTAGGTCAAATTTTTAACAATTAAAAATAATAAACATATTTATTTTTTATTTTTTTAAAAAAAATTCTAAATAATTTAAACGATGATAATTTAGTACATGTTAAATATAGTAACACATTCGTATATTAATTGAATTACAATTTACCTTATAAAATACGGGTAAAATATAATTTAAAAACATTATTTATTTAAAAAAAAGAATATGACAATTTAGAAATGGAGACAATAAAATAAACTTGTTTTGAATAGCTTTTTTTCCCCCAACTTTTTGCTTCTTTGCATGTGGAAATGGCCATCAATCCTTTCAACACTTCATTTTTTATAATTTTTTTTTAAAAAAAGAAAAATAAAAACTTCACAATTATTTGTTTTTATTTTTAAAAAAATGTGACTTTTTTCCTTGAGAATAATAATAATTACCCCACAAAATCCCCTCCTTTTGATAACACCCAAAATCACTTCCATTTCTCCCCCATTTTCACTTTTCTTTCAGATTCCCAAGAACAAAAATTAAAAAATTAAAAAAAAAAAAAAAAAATTCAAGAATCAATCCCAGCTCTTCCTCAACTTGCCACTTACCATTTGGCATCATAAAAACAAAATTCTCCGTTTCTCTTCTCACCGCCACAGGGATTCTCTTCTTTTTCTCCTCCTCTCCGCCATTGTTCCTCAGCTCCAAACCTTCCACTCCCTTCCCAACACCCACACCCAACTGGGAATTTCTTCTTCTTTCCCATATTCCCATTTTTTTTTCAAAATCTACTAATTGATTCGCCATGGATTTGAGCCGTCGGAGGGCGGCCGTGGCGGCGAGGGGGAACGTGGTAGCTGGGTCTGTGTGGGAGAGTAGAATCAGACTCGATGAAGTCAGAGGTGGGATTAAGGTTTTTAATGGAGACGACGAAAATGCTGAATGTGGGATTCCGACCACCGCCGCTTCCTCTGCCGCTGGCGGCAGCGGAAGGAGGAAGACCTGGAAATCCGATGAGGGTTTTAACCCGATTCTCATTGCGGAGGAAAAACCAGAGTCGTCGCCGAGTAGCGGCGATGAACAGAGTCGGAAAAGTCCGATTCCTTCACGGAGATTGAGATCCAACGGCAGTCCAAACAAGCCAGTTCAAATCTCCGGCGAGAAAACAGAGAGAAACTCAACGAGGAAGAAGACTGATCAATCTCGTAAATCGGCTGTTGGGTATACCAAACCACCGATGAATGGAATTGGAAAAACCCCGTCGGAGAAAAGTTTGAAAGAGGTAAACGAATGCAGAGAGCAAGTGATTTTATCTTCCACATCTCAGGATTTCTTCGATGCATTTGAAGAAGAGATTGAGAATGAAAGCTTCGATGTTAAGGAAATCAATTTACCAGAACGGAAGAAAATCATTGCACAAACTTTCCCGGGAAACAAACGGAAATTACAGACATTAAGTGAGAAAACTTCCCTTCACTTCATATCCCAAATTTCGATTTCAAATATCATTTCACTTAATTCATGAAATCTTTGATGTTTTTCAGTGGATTTGATAATGTGGAGGGATTTTTCAAGATCCGGGCTGGTTTTTGGAGTGGGAAATTTGGTTATAATCCTGTCTTGTTTTATCAAAAACATGAATATCAGGTAGAAGAAAAATTCCAAATCCGCCATTGTTGAGAGGAAGAAGAAAATGGGTTGTTAAGTTTTTTGTTTGTATGTATTCTTGCAGCTTTATCAGTTTGAGTTCACATATGGGTCTTCTTTATCTGACTGCCATTTTCGTCCATAGTTCCATTTTTGGGAGGTGATGATCTTAATGGGTTTTCTTTTGTTTCTTTCATAATTAGCTTCTGAGAATTGAAAAGAAGATCTATGATTTTGTATATGATTTTCCCGGGAAAATTACAGGAGAAAAAGGATTGATTGTGATGATGAAAATTTTGCGGTTGAAGAAGAAGATATGATTCGATTTGCTAAACGGTTAGTTCCTTTTGTGAATGAATTGCTGCAAAATCTCAAGGTTCTGTTCCATGGAGATCCCTCTGCCACCATGAAGGTAATTCTTTTCTTTAGTGGCAAAATTATATTGGAAATAGTTCTCTCTTTATTATGTTAGGTAAGCTATTATAGTTTCTAAATAACAATAATAATAATAATAGCCAAAATGAACCTAACTCAAATTCGTTTAGTTCGTCATAGATAAGGTGAAAAGTAAGAGGTTCGATCCCGATCGTCTTGTAATTTTGTTACTAAAAAAAATATAAATTACTTATACAAAAATAATAAAATATTTATTTATTTTTTGAAATTTTTTATTTTATAGTTTTTCCATAATAAATAATAAAAGCCATAGATGGTTAGAATTTAGCATTTAAAATAGTTATGGTAAGATTTAATAATGAAGAGACAAAATGGAATGGTGATTTCTAATCGACTGTCGGTTATATATAATATATATATTAAATTTATATGTATATTAAAGTTATGCATATGATATTTAATCACACAAAATGCATTTTTTTTTAATTTTCAAATATATTAAAATTTTAAATTCTATTAATAATACAATATGTATATATAAACATCTATCTTTAGCAATTTTATATTTACAATAATTTTTTTTATTGAAATAAACAAAATATGCAAGTGGCAATTCTAATGCCTAAACTTGTTTAAAGGTATGTCAAACCTAACTTAACTTTATTGGAAAGGATTTAATATTTTAAGGATAAATAAGACTTAAGATAAAGCAAAAGAGAATAAAAATAAATTTTAATAATTACATCAAATATAATCGGTATCTTCTTCGCCATTATAGATTGATTTAGTGATAAAAAAGAAGTCATGGTTTCAATAATTAACTAAAACGTCATAAGCCTACTTAGGAATTAATGAGTTTTTCTGTGAGATTAGTTGAGTGTACGTAAACTTAAAAAAAATCGGGTCGAATTATGAATAATATTATAATATTACATAATAATATTGTTTGATGTTTGGTATGTGTATGTGTAGGTGGGTGTGTTGCTGTTTGTTTTGGCAAAGTGGGGTAGCTTCATCACCCTTTGGAATGTCCTCAAAATTGGTAACTTTTTAATTCTCTTCTTTGTCTTTTCAAACTCAATCCAATGCCATCAAATGATTCAATTCTATTTTTTTTTTTAAATAAAAAAATTTACTATTTTAGTCGTTTTAAATTAATACAACTCTCATAGTCTATTTGCCGTAATATATATTACTAAGTTTTGCTTCATTCTTGGTTTATGTATGTATTTATGAAATTGTCTCTTTTAGTCATTGTGTACATCTAACTTCTAAGCTATTTTTGTCCACCATACTTTACCTCCCATTCAAGTTTCTATATTAGAAGAATTTTATTTCAAAGTTGCAATATTTTCTAGAAATCTTTTAAAATCTCAATAAAAGAAAAAATTGTAAATTTCAATTTTGTATTAAGAAATAAGATTTTTACTTTGGAAGGAGTAATATCCCAATTTTTGGGAGAACAAAGATATTATTTTGAAACATTTGATATGTAGCTCAAATTTTGTAGGGTAAGGTTTTCATTATACATAATTAAACATGCCATTTAGCGTTTAATTATTAATATTTTTGTTTTTATAAATTCTGACAAATTAATGTACGATTTGACTGACAGGATTCATCGGGGTTTTCACACTGCCCAAGTTAATTACCCACGGTAAATAAACTTTACCTTTTTTTTTTTTTTTTTAACTCTATTATTTTTTTTTTGTTTGAGACGTCTTGTCGGGGTTAGAATTGAATACGTCCGAGTCGAACAAAACACCGTACGTTTTGGCTTTTGGTTCGTCGATTTGTTTGACTGGTCTGACTCCCTACCCACATCCTGACCGTCCGTTTTTGCCCCTTCAAATAACGCCTACGTTTCCTTCCACCTTCGCATCACAATCACAAAACTGAAAAATTCCATAATTTCTTTTTGACCCCAAAAATTAAGAAAAAAAAAAGAAAAGAGAATTTTCTTTTACTCATTTTATACGTCACCTGGGTCCCACGTCAACCTTCACGAGATGGTTTCAGAGATTATATTTATTTATTTTAATTTTTGGGAAAAGGAAATAATTTATTTTCTTTTGTCGGTGATTTCTTTTTCTTTCCATAGGTTTTCTTGTCGGATGGTTTGGATTTTTTTTTCCATTGTTTTTTTCCGACAGTATTTTGTCCTCTTAATTATCCTTTTATATAAAATAAAAAATTATTGATTCTTTGAATTTGGTCCTTTTTGTTTTAAACAGGTCCAGTCGGTTCGTTTGATAATCATTTGACTTTTTGAAAATTAAATTTATTCCCTCTCCATTTTTATATTTTCTTGAGTAAATTAGGTGAGTTTATAGTCAAATTTCAATATAAAACAATGGTTTTCAAATTTTGACTTGATTTTCAAAACATTGGTAGAAATTTGTAGGCTTAATTTTCAAAAACTAGAAACAAAGTAACAGGATCCAAACTTTTAACTTTTTGTTTATAGGTTCTAAAGCTTTTAAAGTTTGAACTATCTATTTCGTGTTCGGTAAGTCATTGACATGTACTTGATCGTCCTAAAGCTCTCAAAATTTCTTAAAAATTTTCAAACTATCATTTTTGGTCTCTTCCATTCTCAAAAATAAAAAAAAAAAAATTAAAAAAATAAAGAAAGAACCTGTCCTTACCTCACTACTTAGGGAATTATTAAGCCCATAGGAGTGGGCTGTCACAAGCCAACCACCATGTGACCCTCTTTTTTAGCCATTACCTAACTTTTGAGAGTTGTTTGGCCTTCTAACCTAAGGGAATACCCTCCACAAAGTATTTGCTCTATGAACACTTTAATTTTAGACTTTGTTCATATTGTGAACCAAGTATTTCTTTTAGTTTTTGGTAGGGATACCTATTAAGTTTTGTTAATCTAGAACATTACTAGGAACTCATCTTTTGTACTACCAAAATGCAAGACTGTGTGGCTGTCTGAAAAATCACTCTCATACTTAACTTAGGATACAAAGGGTAATTTAACTAGAGTTAGCACACCGAATATCGAAGGGTTTGCAATTCGGACGACCTGAAATCAAAGCCATACGCTTCTTTTACATCACTGCTCAAACCTTTTTCTATATGGCTAATACTTTCCGTTTTTAAGAGTGTAATGAATGACGTGGTGTGCTCTTTTGTGAAATTAGGTGAACACTGGTTGAAACTTTGTGGGAGTTCTTGGAAGTTATGTTCTCACAAGAAAGGTGTGTTCGTCGCCATCTTCTTTCTCGTATGGAATTTCTCGTCAATTCTATATCGCGTATGGGCAGGTAGCCATTCTGTACTTAAAACCCGTCTTTTAGATCATCAAATGACTTCCGTAAACATAGTTAAGACATGGTACGTTATGTTTTATATTGAAATTGGAAGTTTGATTTTGGCAGCTTTCATAGTGTTGGTTAGCTTTCGGTACTACCAGGAGTCTACAGAGAGAGATGTTTGGGTTAAAAATGGAGAAGTAGCTTCAAGAAACGACACCGTTTCGACAAGTTCAAAGCTCAAGAGACAATATTGAGCAATTTTGAGGCTTTTTTTTGAGATAGTTAAAAATTACCGTGTAAATTCATGCACACTATGGTAGAAATCCATCAGCTTGTATCTTAAGAGGGAAAGAATGGAAAATATCTCTCTTTTTTTTTTTTTTTTTTTTTTTTTTTCTTTCTTTTCAAATTCAATAATTTCATTTTCTTTCATCCCAAAGTGAGTGAAAAACGAAAAGCTCGTATAAAGCATAGTTATACCTGTTTCGTTGGTGCTTTCTCTCGAACGTTTTGTAAGTTTTAAGCCTTTCAAATCTTCTTGAGGCTTCAACCTCGAAATCTTCAGTAACTTCTGAAAAATTTTAGTTTTCTAAGTCTTAGGTTATCTACGTAGGTTAGACCTTCGGTGTTTAGTTCTTTAAAACTCGAGCGCTTTGTTTCTCCAAGCTTCCAAGATTGAGAGCTTTGATGTTTCATCTTTTAGATCTTGGCTTCCAAGATTGAGAATTTTGATCTTTAGTCTTTATGTTCTTCCTCTCTAGATAAGATCTCTATTTATAGAAATTTCATTGCCCAAAGTGGGCTTATGATTTTGGACTTGTCCCAACCCATTCTTTTGCTTAATTTTCTTATATATGATCTTGTTGGGTTGGTCCTTGAGCTCGATCGACTTAACTCACTCAACCCAATTCAACTTACAAATTTTAGACCCAATCGGGCTTCTAGCCAAATTTATGGATTATATGGTTTAATTTAACAACGGTCGAATTTGGCTAGAAGACACGTGGCATTTCCATTTATTTTGGTATGCATTATCTCCAAATTTTAATTTAGAGTCAGGTCTACTAAATATTGACCTTTGTTACAATGACATTACAAAATTTAATCGGCTAAATTCTTATCGAATTTCTTTGACTTACGAAAATATTCATAGAAAAGTTGATGAATGGAAAAAAAGAAAAAAAGAAAAAAAGGTTATGCCTGAGAAGGAGATTATAGAATTGAGTGAGAGAGAAGATTCCAAATTTGCATGATGTAATTTGAAATTATTGATAAAGAAAGATACAAATTAACATGTGAAACATTTAATTAATGCTAATTAATAGGTTTAATGCAATGCATATACTCTAATTTCTTCCTTTTCTTTTTTAAATTCAAAACTTTGTTTCCCTTTTTTGACTTTTCTTTTTTATAATTATATTTAGCATTCCAAATTGTATATTTTTATCATTCTTTTCTTGAAAACTCACTCCAATTATTATTATTATTATTATTATTCTTTTTCTTTGTCTTTTACTCATTTCTTTTCTTTATTTATTAGCATTAACCCATTGAAGTGTGATCAATTTCTTGTCCTTTTAAGATGGATAAACATTAAGTTTATTGTAAAAAAAACAATAATTATAATATGAGGAGAGAGAAAATTTTAATAATTTTCTATTATATATATATTTGCATGAAAAGATTCTTAAAAGATGATAAGATTATGCTTTAAGATGAGTATTAATTTAGGTTTATTTATTTTAGAAGTTTGCCTTTCTATTTTATGGTTTGGTTAAATTTTAAATAAATAAAAAAGTTTGGTGATTGGTTGTCAAATTATTATTTAAAATCATGTTGTATAATTTCAATAGAGAAAATGGGGTTATAGTAAATACAAAATTCATTTAATATTTATGCATGTTTAGCAAAATTAATAATAATTGATACTTTTGAAACCCATTAATGAGAGGAATAAATGTTGCATATATATATATATATATATAGTAAATTAGGGATGGCTCTTTGTTAAAGGAAGAGGTCAATCTAAGTGTCTATATATTAATTCTAATATCTTTTTTCATTTTGTGGTTTTAAAATGGCTGTTGGACTCTTCTTGACTTTATATAAATTAAAGTTATATATATATATATATATATAGACAAAAATCCAATTGGTTTTTCAAAATTTGAAAGTTCTTGTCTAAAACCTTCCATTTCAACTAAATCAATCAAAATTGAACTCAAATTCTCTTCAAGTCAACAAATTCTATTCAATAACCGAAGTGCGGTAATTGATACGTACTCTTTTTTAGGTGAGAGAATTTCATTTCTCTATACCTCGATTTTGTCGTATCAAATAAAAGAACTGAATTGATTAATTTTTTCTAGAGGTTAGTATTGAGATGGTAAGATGATAATAGGGAAATAAAATATTAATTTATTAATATACATCCCTAAGATTTATTTATTTATTGAAAATCACATTCCTAAGAAATTTAACCATTGAAAAGTATATGACTAATTTTATTATTATTGTTGTTGTTGATACATATATATGTAATGAGTGGAGAGGAAAAATTTGTCCGGTAGCGGCCGACGGGGGTGTGGGGTCCAGCGGCAAGAGAGTTTTATTATTATTATTATTATTAGAAAATGGAGTAAAATTGGAAATTAGGGTTAGCCGCCGCCACAACACGTGGACAATCACCTGCTGACGTGTGGCCGCCACTTGTCATCGGCGTCGTGTTTCAACTTCTCTCCAATTACCTCCATACGTTTCTTTTCCATCTTTTTATTTCACTATTTTTAACATATCATATATTCAATTAAACTTTTTCGCTAAACCAATTATTAATTTTTAAATTATAAAAAAATTGGAAACTCTTTATTAAAAGAAAAATAGTGTAAAATAATATATTCTTTTTTTTAAAAAAAGTTCATCCATTTTTATTTTATAAGTCGATAATTGAATTTTGTGATGTATAATTATTGAATTAAAATAAAGATAGCTAACAACATAATTAAAAATTATATATATGTAGGTGAAAAGAAGAGCATAGGCATACCCTTTTAATTTAATTAAATTAAATGTGTGATTGATTATAAGAAAAATAAATAACAATGTTGATATTCTATCACATCGTTGAATAATAAAAATTATATAAAAATTGCTTTCAATGCCACGTGACAGTCCCTCGTTGGGTAGGCCCAATCTCCACTGTTCCCCTAAAAACATAAATTCTCGACAGAACAGCCACATCACACGAATTTTAGTTTATGGGATATGAATTTACAACTTTACCCTTCCCCTTCACGAGACCCACACCGCACCCCCCCCCCCCGTCAAGAAGAAAACGGGACGGTGATTCCATATTTTTGTGGGGCCCTATCTCTCGACCAATCATATCCGTTTCTGTAGCATCTAGTGGCAGAACAGTAAATTCCACGTTTTTCTTTTTCCCGTGTGCTGGTGGTTCTTGGCAGTTTCGCGAAACTTACGACGTCGTTTCTTTGTTGGAATATCGATAAATATTACACGTTGTTAAAGATTTCATATTTATCTCAACTTTCATGCTAACAATTTCAATTCCGATAAGCTTATCATTATTTAATATTATAATTTTTTTTAGAAAAAAACTTTTAATCCCCCATTTAGCTGGAGTTTTTGTTATTTATTACAATTTTTATTAATAATTACTCCAAACTAATGTTATATTTATAAAATAAAAAGAATATGTGACACATTTTAAATATTGTATTTTTAAATGGCATAAGTGTAATTTTCATTGAATTTGTTTACTATTTCTATAATTAATGAATACCGTATTAAGTATTTATACATAAAAGAAGAATATACAGTTCAATACACTTTTGTTTTTTTGTTAAGCCATAGAAGGAACGAAAAGAGGAGGCAACGTCATTCAAGATGAGGGCATAAGTGGAATTTCACATCGAAATTTCCATTATTTAATCTTCAAGGCGGTTTCAATTCACGAAGAGAGCAAGAACAAGAAAACCCAAAAGAGCAGAGGGAGAGGGAGAGAAAAAGAAATCAGAAAATCCCCATTCGAATATTTTAGGGTTTCAGAACTCTGCAGGGAATGCGGAGAGATGAAATTTGCTTCGTCGATTCAGTTTGAGTTGATCGGAAGATCCAAAACCTTCATCATCGGCGGCAGAAATTGCCACCGGAAACACGTCGAAGACGGGTGATCTATCTCCTCTCTCTTTCTCCTCCCCATTTCCCCTCTTTTAACTTCATTTCAATTCAATTCACTCTGTAAACAAAAGTCACCTAACCTCGATTCAATCGAGTTCAAATCCGGCGGCGGATATGACGGATAAAGGCAGAGACGGCGGTCACTCCAGTTTACTCGACGGGAAATATGAATTAGGCCGTCTTCTAGGGCATGGTACCTTCGCTAAGGTTTATCATGCTCGGAATCTGAGGACGGGGAAGAGTGTCGCGATGAAAGTGGTTGGGAAGGAGAAGATAATCAAAGTCGGCATGACGGAGCAGATCAAGAGAGAAATCTCTGTGATGAAAATGGTGAAGCATCCGAATATTGTGGAGCTTCATGAGGTAATGGCGAGTAAATCGAAGATCTATTTCGCGATGGAGTTTGTTAGAGGCGGTGAACTGTTCTCCAAAATCGCGAAAGGTCGGTTACGAGAGGATGTAGCCAGGGTTTACTTTCAACAATTAATCTCTGCAATCGATTTCTGCCATAGCCGTGGAGTTTACCACCGTGATCTGAAACCGGAAAATCTCCTTCTCGATGAAGAGGGTAACCTTAAGGTGACCGATTTCGGCCTCACCGCTTTCTCTGAACACTTGAAGCAAGACGGATTGTTGCATACAACGTGCGGAACTCCGGCGTACGTCGCACCAGAGGTCATCGGAAAGCAAGGATACGACGGCGCTAAGGCCGATCTGTGGTCATGTGGAGTCATCCTTTACGTTCTTCTCGCCGGATACCTTCCATTCCAAGACGACAACATGGTGGCCATGTACAGGAAGATTTACAGAGGCGACTTCAAATGTCCGTCGTGGTTCTCCTCCGAAGCCCGTCGGCTCATCACGAAGCTGCTAGATCCAAATCCAGTGACCAGAGCCGGTATCACGAAGATTACATCGTCGTCTTGGTTCAAGAAATCGGTACCGAAAACTGTGATTACGAAGGATGAACAAGAACAAACAGAGGAGAATTTCACAAAATCAAAGCCACCGGCGGAAACATTAAACGCGTTCCACATAATATCTCTATCGGAAGGGTTTGATCTGTCGCCATTGTTTGAAGAGAAGAAAAGAGAGGAGAAAGAGGAGATGAGATTCGCAACATCGTCACCGGCAAGCAGTGTGATATCGAAGCTTGAGGAAGTGGCGAAGGCGGTGAAGTTCGATGTGAAGAAGAGCGAATCATGGGTTCGATTGCAGGGGCAGGAGAAGGGGAGAAAAGGGAAACTGACGATTGCGGCGGATATCTTTGCAATGACGCCTTCGTTTGTGGTGGTGGAGGTGAAGAAGGATAACGGAGATACTTTGGAGTATAATCAGTTCTGCAGGAAGGAGCTCCGGCCGGCATTGAAGGACATTGTATGGACATCTCCGACGGGGAATTCGACGGCAGCTTGAAGTTGGAGTAAGATTTGAGTTTTTTGTTTTGTCAAAATGATAATTGGAATGATGATGATGATGATGATGATGTCTTGTAGTTTGTTAATTTAGGGTTTGATGATTTTGTGATAAAATCATAAATGGATGGTCCTTAGCCAATTTGTTCAATTTGTGATGTGGGCATTTGTGTTTGTGTTTGTTTTTTCTCTTTTAAATTGGGATTTAAGTATTTGAAATAAAAATCTTTTAAAAAAATATTTGCAAAAAAATAAATATATTTTAAATATATATATAGAAAAAAAAATTCACAAATCATTTTTTTGTAATAACTCTTACAATTATTTTGTTTTCATTTTTTTTTATGGTTTCCATTTAAAACTTTCTATCACCAAAAAGTTTGAGGGAACTAAAATAGAATATATAAAAATTTAGGAACTAAAATAAAATAACTAAATTGAACCATAGTTTTGTTGAGATAAAATTGATTTTGAATTTGTTCGTTAAATCTACAAATGAGCATCATATAACAAAGTCTATCAAATTTTTCGTAACCCATTTAATTTTTTTACTATATTTTATAAATAGTTTTTTTTCTTCTATCTATAAGAATTTTTCATTTATTATACTAAAAATGTTTGGAGTATTATATAAAAAAATATTTAAAACACGTTTAGAGTAGTTCTAAAATATCTCTTCACATGCATTTGATGATCGTTTCGATTGTTAGATGAGTGAGTTTAGGTAATCATGCTTACAAATAAATAATATTTTATTTATTTATTAATATTGAGTAAAATAATGAAAATTACTATTTTTCTTTTTGTCAGTGATTTATAATTAAATTAACCATTATAACATTAGTTTAAGTTTTTGGGTTGGTTGGTGATTTAACCATCTAAATTTATTTTAATTTCAAAATTAAGACGTAAATTAATATAATTTGTTTAATCCTAAAATGTAAATATCGTCTCAAAATATGATTGTTAGATTTGAATATTTTTTTCTATATTTAATTAAAAACACTCGTGAAAAATATATTACAAAATTTCGAAATTAAAATCAAACAATGAAAAGAAGAAAACGTAATATCTAAAAGTAAAATTGGAAAAGAAAAAAAAAGTAAATAGTAAGTGGTCCATACTTTTATCTCTTAAACAAGCAAATGATTCTTCTATAGAGACATGTGAGGGATTAAGAAAAAAAATATTTTAGGGTTCGATTCGAAAATTATTTAACTTTTTTCTAAAATTTTTGAAAATTATTTTTTCAAAAGACGTTAGAAAAAAATTGGTGAAGAAAACTCACCTAAACTTCACACGTGTCACATGAAGTTGTAATTTGAAAGAAGATATCACTTGCAAAATAATTAGAGTAATACATTAAAACTCCGATGCTTTAAGTAATATTTAGCAATTGGTAAGAAGAAGCAGAAAAAGAAGATGAACCTACTTTATGTGGAGTTATCATATTCTATATATTACAGAGACGTACCAAACTTATAGTTTTCCTATACGATTTCTAATATGACTTAGTAATAAAGTTTAGGTCGAGCTTCGGTTAGGGGAATAGATTGGTGCCCACGGAGAATGGGCCCCTCATAAGGTAAAGCTTGGCCTCAACCTCAACCATGGACTCCTCTTAGAACATGTTGTCTACACTTTATGTTGAAATATAGTTTGATTTATATATTCCAAATCTACCCTTTGTCTAAAAACTACCCGTAACATTGATTAGGATTTGAAAACTATACAAAAACTAGTTCTTTATAATACGACGTGAAGCAAGAAAGTTCCAATTAATCGTTAATACATACTTCATGTCAGTTGATCTAAACCGATCACTTTAACTAATTAAGAAAAAAAAGAAGAAATATCTCAATTTCATTACTAAAAAAAATCAAGCACTTGCTACTCATAGCATATATAACTCCAAACACTTGTCTATTATAAATATCCACACATATCAAGTTAATGATAAAAACAAATGTGTGGTGTAATTATATATATATATATATATATATATATATATATATATATTGAAAAAGGGTGAATAAAAGAAGGAATCCAATGTTTCTCAAATCCCAATATTATTATTGAGAAAATAAATAGATGAAAAGAAAAATGGGCATAGGGTTGTTTGTATGATTGGAGAGATAAAGAGTTCAAAAGTTTTGGCCATGGAATTGCTATCTTCAAAAAAATGCTATCAATTATTGTCCTCTTTTGGGACAATCATCAAACATATTATTTTTCCCATTATTATTTTTTTAAATTCATGAAAAAACATTAAAATTAAAATAAAACTTGCGAGTTAAATAGTAAAAAATTAAAATTATTTACAAAATATAACAAAATTAAACGAATACATTTCAATCTCAAAACTAATTAAAAGTTAATGGATAGCAAAAATAGTGAATTTTAAAACTAAAAATATAGCATAGAGGCTAAACTTTTATTATTATTAAAATTAGGTAGGGGTCATTACACAAATTAAAAATGATTTGATGTAAAAAAAGATGGATTGTTATTCCATAGCTAATAAAAAATATTATCTCTAATATTCATTTTCAATAATTCAAATGATGTTATATATATAATTCATAATTATATTTATTAGGCAATAATGAGATAGGTGAAAATAGGCATATATGACCAAAAGTGCAAGATGTTCCCACATGATCATTATCACCCCATTATATTTGTTAAACAAATACTAATTTAATTAAGTCGATTTTTAAATATAGTAAAATAAATCGAAATATTTACTAAGTTTAATTTATGAGGGTATATCATGGATAAAATTTAAAATTTTGTTATAATTTATAAATATTTTCGACTGTTACAATAATTGAGGGTGAAATAACTTAAAATGAAAATAATATTTTGAATTAATTTTACAATCTTATATATACCTAATATGCATGAGATGTTGAAAAGGGACAAAAAAAAGGAAGGTGAGTGATATGGATGATTGTTTCATGGTCTTGTATTGTTATGGGGGAGGTATTTATGGTCCTAAATTGGTAAAATAATTAATGATTAATTTAGCAATTTATTTATTTTTTAATTAGTAAAGAATTAGTTTTGCAATTGATTAATAATTAATAGCTTCCACAATGATTGAGTTATATAGCTTTAACTTTAAGTCATTACCAATGGCTTCTCTTTGTGCTTAATATGTTTAAATTCAATAATAATGATTTGACATTTTTCCAATATAATTATTTTATTCCTGAAGTCAAACCCAAGTTTGTAAAATGTTATTTTTTAAAAAAATAATCACAAAAATCAGAACATCTCAACTAGGTTGACACCTTTTAGCATCTTCATCACGCTCCAAAACCAAAAGAGATGTATTTGTAACGAAAAACGAGTACAATAGCGAACGAGAGCGAAGCTCCATAACTGGGAAGAACAAAACCAAGTTTTGTAAAAAATTCCAAGGTCCCATAGCTAGAACACATTTCCAAGAAATTTATGTACTTTTTCTATTTACAATTTTGGCCCCTAATTGCAAAATATAATGAAAAAAGGCCCTTTCACTAAAATTAGATATACCCTAAATTTGTTGCAGGCCCAAAAGTTCAAAGAGCCACATTCTTTTAAAAGTTGTTTGCATTTTGCAATAATAACCTTTTTTAATTAGATGTGCTAATTATCGTTAAGTACTATATCTTATATCTTAAAATTTGTATAATAACGAAAAGAATAATACTTGAATGTATTTCAAGATATTTAAAGAAGTATGTGTAGATATTTTTGGACATCACACCTTAATCTTAACTATAAAAATAATAATTAAATATTTAAAGAAAAATAAAATAGAATTTATCACTATTCAACCTATGATGGTTGAATATTTGGCACTAACTATTATTTTTTAAAAAATCTTTACTACCATTAAAGGCATAATAATAACCTAAATACACATAAATTTAACTTGAAAATAATATTGAAATTAATTAACAATTTTAAAAAGTTAAAATTATTAATTGATAGGATAGCAAATACCACATAAACAAACTAAGATATAAAATTGAGGGAAGATTTATTTTGTAAACTTTAATTTCATTGTCATAACTCTCGAGGGGGAAATCGTAACGACGTTGATGTGTTAGATCCCACCACAACTCTAGTTAAGCATGCTTAATCGAGAAAAATATTAAGGAGTGATCATTTAAGAAGTTTCCGTATTATACCCTTATAAAAATCAATTAGTATAACTTTGAATTTAAATAATGGTGCAATTTTAATTTGAGAAAAGACTCGTGAAAATATTTGGAAACATAGCAATCGAAAGAAAGAAGTAAAAGGAAAAAAAAGTGCACATACCTCCCCTTGAGAATTGAGACACAAAATTTTCTTCATTAGCCATGAGCCTTCACGTTATGTTTTTCTCCTTTGTCTCCATAGTCATTTATGATCAGCTAAACCCAAAAAAACATGTAATAATTATGAGAACTCAAAATCACTTTTCATTTCTTTTATTGAAAAATGGGAGAAGACCCATCAAAAGTCCTCTCACTCCCAAAACAAAACAAAAACATATGATTCTAACTGTTATATGCAGAGAAATGACAGAGTAACCAGATTCAACAATAATATTTAATGGCGAAAGTTAAAATAAGAAGAAGAAAAAATGAAGAAGAAGAAGAAGAAGAAAGAGAAGGGCCTGACAGAAACAGAAATGAGCACATACTAAGTAAATGTATGAACTTTAATATATATATATATATATTTCCTATTTTCTCATACAATTAGGTTTAGTGTGTGCTCACTCTCTTCTGTCAGCTCTTTCAATTCTCTCATCATCTTTTCCCTCTAGCTCTTTTCTGCTTTTGGAATTAGGGTTTTCTTTCTTCTTCTCTATCTAGAGATAAACAAAACCCTAATCTTTCATTTTATGGGAAACCCTAGATTTCTCTTTCTATCAATCTTGATTTGTCTTGAACCCATATGGAAATTAGGTATGTATATGTATATATAGAAGCTAGATGTGAATATGGTTCTTTTCATAACCTTCTATGCCCACCACTCACTGCTCTCATTGATTTCTACTATGTAAAACAAAAAGGAGAGGGAGGTGGGGAAGGGAGAAATTATTGAAGGTGCACCGCTTCACAACAACTGTTGGATGTAGATTTTCGAGACCGTATATGTGTGTTTTGAGATTTGTTGTATTTGAGTTTGAGATACGTTATGTGTAATCTTTTTTTTATGTCTTCCAACGATTTATCTATTGCATTGTTCTGGTTTAATAATTGCTTTGTGGGGAGAGGGAGAGGGAGAGGAGATGAGTAGTACAATGGAAAGGCAAGTTGATGAACTAAATTACACAGATCTGTCTAAGTCGTGATACTACATATTTGATAATACAATAGAAGTCATGCATGAGTGATTGAGGATTTTGCAAGTACTATATAGTATATACATATTTTTACTAAATTGTGAATTCATTATATTGTTTCTCTCACTCTCTCTTTTTAGGGTTTAATTGGTGTGGATATTGAGTACTCTTCCACATTTCTATAGAAGAAGAAGATAGATTTTGAATTTTCCTAGCAATGATGCACTAATTATGGCCATGAACAAAATCCTACACACACCACACAAAAGGAAATTAATAGATAAAATAGAAACAAATAAATAATGCCTTTAATTTCCCCATTCACTTTGTCAACTTGCCACTAGGAATTGTGAGTGGGATGCTAACTTATAGTGTTTTCAGCAGAATTTGGCATTAAATTAAATTTAAACTTAGGATGTAACTTTTAAATGTTCTATTGTTGTGAATGACAAAACTTCTAAATTATTTATAAAATATAGTTAAATTTTAGATTTTATCAGTGTTTATGATAGAAGCCTATCAATGACATTTTGTTATCTTTAAAAATGTTATACGGATGAAAGAAAATATTTAATCAATTTCTTTTTACAGTATGTGAGTGTGGAGATTTGAATCTCAAATTCAAAGTTGATAGTACAGACAGTTAGTTCCTCTTTTTTTTTTTAGGGAAAAAATAAACACTATTAATTGAGTTGGCTCATTTTTAGCATTTTAACTATTTTTTTAGTTAGAAAAACACCTAATTTTTATAATTATTATTTGAAACTATAAGAACCCTAGATCTAAAATAAAGATTTGTCATCAACTAAAGAATTCATTAACCTTATAAGTGAGCATTTTTGTAGCTCTATGGTTCTTTCAAAGGAATGATTATTACATATGTTTAAAATCAAATGTTGAGGTCAAAATCTCTAAAAATGTTACCAAAATTCAAACTTTAATTTCCTCATATATATATATATATATATATATATATATATATATATATATTCATGTTTTAATACATCAATTATCCACTTAAAAATTAAAATAATGGTAAATCCTCCCTTGTTTGACTCTTCATAAATCCTTAACATATTGTTCTTGCAACTATATATATATATATGTATATATATAAAAGAAAAGGAAGGTACCAAATAGTAAGTTCCACCATGAAAATTGGTAACTTTGGTCACATTTTATTAAAGTCACAAATTTAAAATGGAATTGAGACCATGTAGAGTTGGATCATAGTGTGGTTTTAGTTGAGTTTTATTTTTCACAATATTAATTATAAATGGCCTACATTCAAATTGCCTCCCATTAAATGCACTTGTAATATTTATAATATTGTACCAATCACGTGGACGTGGAAAGATTTGAACCTAAGAACTAAACATTAAACTTGGTTGGTTGAACTGTTATTAATGATGTCCTATTCGTGAGACACTTAGTTAACTCGAAAAGAATATGGACAAGACATTATTGTCTATAATGTAATATTCACTTAACTTTTGTATATTTATGTTCATACTTATATTTTATATTGTAGATTATGCAATTCAAAGAAATTTGATAGATATTTTTAATTACAACAAGAAAAAAAGTTATTAATACTCATTCAAATTGCAATGATGGAAACATAGTAAATTGGGTGCAACCAGACTACATCTAAACCTTTTTTCCATTTTTTTTTCTCATTTCTTCGACGCTTTTCGTATACATTTTCTAAGTATTTAATTGGATTGGATGGCTGAAATGTAAATATGGAACACACTCGTCATTTTGAGTAAAAAAAAGGGCTAATTGCAAAAGACCACCTCTAAAGCAGCATAGTGGTAATTGCAATCACAACCCTCAAATTTTTAGTAACAACAATTGGTCTTATAAACTTTGTAATTTGAACCCTCAAGCTTAGAATAATTGTAAAAGTTGGACCTCGTATAAAAATTGAAACCTCAGACTTATATAATTGTGTAAGTTTGGGAGTAAGATTTTAAATTTTGAATAAGTTCGAAGGTTTAATTTTTAATTTTAAAATTTTAAGAGTATAATTGCAACAACCACTAGAAACAATTTGCCATCGTACATTTGTGAAATATGGGTTGATCCAATCACAAAAGGACTAAGTTGTTTCATGGTTTCCAACGACCCCCTTCTTTTTTGCCATATATCCGAATTTCTCTATATTATAAGTAAAAATGCGTAGTAAGCAATATTGGTCCACCAATATAAGGGCCCAGGAAATTGTTTGTGCTCGTTTAGGAATTGAACTGAAAACAAAGCCCATTATTTTCAGCCCAATCAGGCCCACTTAGAATTAAGTAAAATCAAAATAAAAAAATAGCCCAAAAAAAAAAGTAAGAAAAATTATAGCAAAATAGCACAATTCTGGAAATAAATTTAAAATATAGTTCAAGGATAAAATATTTATAAAAAAATGTAAATATTGACCGGTCAACTAGTAAATTCTTTTAAAATGTCAAGTCTCCTCTTGGTGACTATCAACGATAACAACTGATAGCACGTTTTTCAAATTAAAAGTTATTATTGATAACTTTCAATTTTGAGGAACCGAGTAGAAACCTTTGAAAGAGTAGTTGAGCATGAACTTTTTAGTCTTTTACTAATTTTTGTGTTATATATGCAATTATTTTATTCTTATAATATATACAATTATTTTTTACTTAAACGTCCAACCTACCCTAAAAATAAATATTCTATCACTCTATAAATTTTTCATAAATGAAAAGAAAAACTACTTTTTTCTCACTACTTTCAATATTCTTTCAATATTTCATTTATTAACATAAATCCAATATTTCCAACCATTTTATATTTTAACCAACGTCATAAAACTTTCGTTTTAACAAATTTGCATAATAATAACAAATACAAAGTCATAATCAGTGGAGGCTTTCATAATTAAGGTCAAAAATCCAAGTATTTAATTTAAAATGGAATCAAAATTGGTTTAAGTTTTCATAATTAAAGTTTAAACAATGATTATATCATACCAAAACACACATCAGCTTTGTTTATTTAAATCAAACAAATCAATGAGAATCATTGTAGAGGGTTGACTTAAGTCCTAATCTACATCTTAAATTTAAAAATAATATAAACCAACCTAAACTTACTAAATTAATCCAATTATGCTGTTTAATCTTTATATATATATGATCCACACAAAAAGATTATGTTATGTTTAAGCATAATAATTATATTTAATTAAGCCCATCATTACCCAATATTTTATTTTATTTACTTAATTCCATCATAACAAACAATAATTTTTCATTAAAGCAAAAAAAAGGGAATATACATTGAAAACAAGTTAGAGAGAGAGTGAGAGAGGGAGAAATTCATTGTAAAAGTAAAGGGGTTTTTTCTTCCTACTAAAGGCTAAGCAAATACGGCGTCGTAATGAGAGGAGCCATATTTTCTTAGACTTTAGTGGGGGCATTTGCTTACCAGGTCAAACGACATGACGCCGTTAACTCACGGCCGGGAAACGGAGAGGGAGTCTCTGACGGTTTTGTCGACGGTGCCGTTACCCAAGGCAGTTGACTGAACGGTCAACGCCGAAAGGCTGGGAGAGGTGGGGGGATCTCCTCCGCCCTTGGACGCCGTCATTGGGCGGCTGTGACACGTTGCGGTGGAGATAGCGGTGGCGAGAGAAATGGGCATGAGGCAGAGGCCTTTGCCTTGTAAGTACTGCATGGCAGAGCCCATGTCCTCCTCCATTAACTTAACAACCTGGTGCTCCGTCACCGTCATCGCGTCGTTACTCGACGGAGCTCCGGTGGAAGTCTGTCCGGCGGCCCCATTAGTTCCGTTGGACTGGTTGCACTCAGTGCCCCCCTAAAAAGACAAGAGGATGTTAAATGTATATATGATATAACCCATGTTATAATGGAATTAAGCTAAATTAGCTCTTAGTTAAAAAGAAAATATCCATAATACTTTAAAAAATTGTAATATTATGAATCTCTTAAAATTATCTTTGGAATACAAATCTTCAAAAAAAAAAAAAAAAAAAAAAATGCAAGTATCTTTTCTAAAGTTGTAATATTACCTTATATACACAAGAACGATATAGAGCTGAGCTAAACAAAAAATTAAAATCAAAACATCTCATCATACAATTTCAGTCCTAATTTCTATATAAATAAAAAAGGCAAATGAAATAATAGTAACTTTCAAAAGAAAATAGATATTTTTCAAACAAATGACAAACTTTTAGGGTCCTCGTAATGAAGTATCTTCGTCGTGTTTAGCTCAACTAGCACCTGTAAATATTTGAGTATAAGAGGTTTCGAGTTCACCTTCAATTTGTTGTAAAATAGAAAGGATAATGGACAATGAAGAAGAAAGGGGAGAGTGAGTGGATATGAATGTGGACTTGAAAAACATCGTCTTTGTTTTTTCATGCTTGTACCTACATTAGCTAAGTTTTTATTCTTCTATTCTATTTTCAAATCTCCAATCCAATACATATATATGTATACCCTACAACGCCATAATATTCTCTCTCTCACTCACTCTATTTATATATAATATCAACAACCAAACTCATATATATATATATATATGTATATGTATGTATATGTATATAATTAATATTTTTTTTCTTTATATTTATTACACTAACAAACTACAATCTCCATCCCTAGTAAAGTAAAGCCTAGAGTATTTTTGACAACAAGGAAACTTTGTTTATCTATCATTGTAATTTTGTTATATTTTATAGACATTTTGGTTCATTTTCCTTTATTTGAAAGCAATTCTCTCTATATATATATATTTAACCTAGCTTTTCCCTTTTAGAAATATTTGTTGAGAGGAGACTGTTTTTCCTCCAAAGTACTTTTTAAGATATTGAGGAAAAAGGAAAACATTTATCAAAGCAATTAGGTGGTTACTTGAATTATGAATCTTTAAAGGGATGAAAATGATAATGAAGTCCTATGTTACGAATATTCATGAATTAAGGACTATTTCATACGTCCTTTTCCACGATGAATGATGATGGTTGTGTGTGAATTTTTTTTTGTGGAGAGTTAGAATTTTCTTCACCTAAAGTAGTTTCAATGGGTCTAATTATACCTATTCTTTTCATGACCCCTAACAAAAAGTATGGATAAGGTGAAAATAAGACTAAAATGTTAAATTACAAATTTAGATATCGTTTAATAACAATATGATTACGATGGTCATGGCCATTACTTTTAAAAATCAAATAGTTATGTAAGGAAGATATAAAAATTTTGAAATATAAGAAAGTTCAATGGAACTAAATTTGTAATTTGAAGCAATAATGGGTTACCTGAGTGGAAAGATCGGGTAGACGGGAAGGCATGGCAGCAGTGGCACCGCCCAACCTGCTGACACTCAGAACCTGCAGCAAACCACACACCCAACAATAACAAAAAGCAAAACCCACTTAATATATATATATATATATATATATATATATTAAATAAAATTCATATTCCAATCCAGATTCTTTAATTTAACTTAATTTATCATGTTTTTATGCTGGAATTATTGTGAGAAACAAAGAAATAAATTAATTATAATACATATAGAAAATTAGAGAGATTATTTACTTTGACTTGAAGCTGGAGGAACTTCACATAGTCTATGATCTCATCCAGCATTGAAGCCTTGTCTGTCTGTCATTCCCAAAAAAACCATATAATATAATTTAAACTCACCCATCTTAATTACCAGATCATTAGCTCAACTGGTTCTACAAATTAAAGATTCAATTTTTCCACTTCGTCTAAGAATTATACTGAGTATATATATTATCTTTTTTAGTTCAACCATCATGGACCTTTAGGGTGGTAATCCATATCAATTATTATTAAAGAAAAAAATCAAATTATTAAAGTCAGGGGTTGGTATAAGAAGCTTGTATGCTATTTAAAATCTTATGGTGTACATTATAATTATTTCCATAAAGAGAAACATGATTGACATATTTTATTTAAAGAAATTGAAGTATGAGAATGTGTTCTAAAATTATTATTTGGAGGTTTTGTTCATTATTGATAATATGCTAAATCAACCCCACATCTTAAAATGAAATACTTCATTCTTTTTTCTTACCTAACACACATAAAATCATCTTTAAGTGCATTTTACATATGATACTTTCAACTTTGATTTATTGTAAAATAGTTATTTATTAATAAAAAATATAAGAACCTAATTTAACAATAACTAAAATGAACCAAACTTAAAAGTCCAAGCAATATTTAAAAAAATATATAATTGATACACCACACACACATATATATATATACACACACACAATTTAAGCTTATTTTAAAATATGGATCCATTATAATAGTTTATCTTAAAATTCAATTACGAATATATAAAATTTAGGGCAGCAAAACTAATAGTACGGTCGCCGGCCAAGAAAACAAGATGGTAACAAAAATTAAAAAGAAATACAGAATGTTAATTAGACGTGGCAAAAGAAGAACCGTCAGATGAAGAAAAGGCATAATCTTTTGTTGACACGTGTAATCAAGAGATAACCTCAATTCAAATTACGGAAAAGACCCTAATAAAGTGGAAAAGACAAAACTGACCTTGTTAGCGTTGGGAACCAGTTCTTGTAGGGCTTTCATTCTCTCCGCAATTCGCTCTCTCCGTAACTGTCACAAAATTACAAAATAAAATTAAATAAAAATTTAACATTACAAAAATTATAAATGGATTTTGTAATTTATGTAATTAGCATTAATTAATTAATTAATTAATTACTCTTTCGGCTATACTGTGAGGATCTGTGGCTTGTCCTCTCCGAGCTCTGACTCGCTGCCGGGGCTGAGCCGGTGCTGGTGCTGCAGCACCGCCGCCGGAGCTAGGCCCGGCTGGAGGTGGTGTACAGGTTGATACCGGAGCTCCGAAGTTCTGTTTCTGAGAGTTTGAGTTCCCCTGCAGATTTGTGAATTGAAGTTTTTAAAAATTTGGTGAAGTTATTGTTTGAACTGAACGATCGAATCGAACTAATTTGTTGCCTGAGATTGAGTTTGATTCTGGCTGCCTGAACCGGAGGAGTTCAGAAATCCGGAGAATTCGTTGAAAAGAGAAGGAATGATGGAACCATGATCGATCTGCAGGATTTACGGAATTAAATTTGAGGAATAGAATCGAAAAACGGTACCAATTCGTAACCTAATATTCGAATTGAAACGATTAACAGTTTGAATTTTGAGTACCGGATTAGGGCATTTGAAAGAGGAAGAAGAAGAGCCTTCTATTTCAACGACGTTGTTACCAGGCATTGGAAGGAGACCGGAATCATCGCCATCGGAGGCAGGGGCGATTCCTCTCGACATGAGTAACTGCTGTTGAAGCAAGGCCATGGCCATTTTGGCCGCCGGAGGTGTGTCGCCGATCTGAAACTCGACATTGTCGGGATTAGATGGCGGCGATGGTTGGGGAGGGAGGCCGGCGGGGAGTTCCCAGGGAGGTGGGATGGTGGAGAGGATTTGGTCGAGGAAATCGTCGGAGGAGAAGGAAGAAGGATGGAAGAGGGAGGTTTGAAGTTGGTGGTGGTGGAGTTGAGAAGCGTCGGTCTCCGACGGCGGGTTACGTCGATGGCTATGGAGGTCCGGGAGAGAGTTGGTGAGTCTCATATCAGTCCGGCGAGAAATGAAGTAAGAAGTGAGTGAGGAAGCCATTGAAGGTGGGATTACTGAAGTTTTATAGATGAAGATGAAGCGCGTGAGCTTCATTTTTCTTTTATTATAATTTTTAACAGTTAAAAACAATTAAATATTTATATAATTGTTTGATGGGCTCTTGATATTTTTCAAATATTCTCCATTATCAATTAAGTTTAAGTCAAACTAAACAAACATATAATAATTTATTAATTAATTATTATCTAATTAATATACTTAAACAGGTAGACACAAAATATTGGTTATGGAGTCAAATTTTGCTAATTACACCTATTTAATAAATTCACATTTTAAATAAATTATTCAAATAATCATTTAATCGTCTTAAAAAATAAATAAATAAAAAAACTATTGTTTTATGGTATAAATTAATAGAATAAGATGAAATATTCTATTTTGAATGATTTTGGATTTATAATATTTAGTATCCTAAATTTTGCAATAATAGTAGTAATGGGATTACGAGCGCGTGGGGAAAATTAGCCAAGGAAGCGAGTGGAAGTTGAAAGTGTGATGAAGCAGGGCTAAAAATAGAGACCACAAACTTCATTTTCCTTTTAAATTTATTTAATTTTATTTTCCCGCTAATTTTGACACCAATCTCGGTGAGACAGTTAGGTTAACGAAATTCAGGAGCGTCCAATTTTCAAATAAAATTAATAAATTTTAATTCATAAAAAAAATGAAAAGAAAGCCCAATTTCAATTTTTTAATTATGAATTTCAAGACCAAATAAAAAAATTAATAAATCGGTCTAATAATACAAATTTTATGTTAGTACATTCATCCATAAGTATCTTATATTCAAATACAATATATATTATTCAAATATTTAACTTTTGAAATTAAAAATATATATTTAAATAAATTGAACTATGCTTAGATTGTCATATATACCACCGTTAAAAATTTTATAGCAATAAATGTAAGTATTTTTAAAATAATACATCTAATTAAATACAAATGAAGAGATAATGTTGGTTTTTTGTTGCTCTAAGGTCAAACCACAATTTTCTAATATTCATATTATTCACCAACACATTGTTTAGCTTATTTTTGGGCATTAAAATATTGATCTTCCTACTATATTATATCTCTTCCTTTGCATTTATTAATGAGCCAAAACCATATAGCAAAATCAACAACATTATATAT
>JBBPDJ010000019.1:14114935-14141190 GCA_037974625.1 Cucumis cinereus
CCCCCCCCCCCCCCCCCCCCCCCCCCCCCCCCCCCCCCCCCCCCCCCCCCCCCCCCCCCCCCCCCCCCCCCCATTAAAGTCAATGCTAAGAATGTTTCATGTGAACAATGAAGATGGAGAAGATGGCCAAGGTTTCTCATGCAAAGTTCATATTGCACATCCGTGAACCGGGTGAAAATGATCGCCTAATGCAGAGTGTAAGTATATATTCTTGTTGATATCAAACAAAGAGTTGAAAAAACAAAATGTACTGGTTCTGATGTAAATTGACAGTGAGCTTGCTAAAATGTTCATTGGAGACTGAATATGAAATAGATGTCCTCGTGATACATTAGACATAAATATGTTTATGGATCATTTCAATCTATCAAGATATGCAACTTGGTTTTTCTTTGGGTTTAGCTGCTAGTTTGTTATAGCAAATTATCTTTTCTTTACTCGACATGACAGGGTACGTGGTATTTCTCATCACTAAAAGTTCCATGGTATAAGATCCATCCTTCTCAAACCAGTTCTGTGAATTTGGTAAATTTGTGTCTCATGATGTTTGTTGTATAATCTTTTGAACACTGATGTTATTTGCATATTCATATCTTTGTGTTACTTCCCTTCATCAGAAATTATAAATGTAGGCACAGCATACAAGCGTCACGAGAAGATGATGGAGATCACTTTATTGAGCGAATCAAGTTACGATATGGGCAAACATTAGACATCATTGCCATAGATACAGGATTGTTGCAGGTTTTAAATTGCTTCACATTTCTTTATTTTTCTGAGTTGTCATGCATCCAAGAATTAGAGCTTCCTTTTCAAGCTTTTAGTTGTATGATTTGTAGGTATTTGGAATTTTTCGATGCTCTAACATGTTATTATCAAACCTTTAGGAGCCCGTCGCAATGGGATCAGCAAGTAAAACGTTGAACAGTCATTTACTATGGCTGAGAAGGACTCTGCAAGAATCAAGCAGTAACTGGTAAAGACATTTTACAATTATTGTTGAGTAAGTTAACATTCAATAATTATTGTGGTGTTCCGACCTCTTAAATCTTTCAACTTCTAATCCGACTACTTAAGCCTTTGAGCTTGATGTCGAGATATTAATAATGAATTCATTTATATTACACGTTGTTTTCCTCCCTGCCGTCCTTACTTTATGTGCTCCAAACTTCTCGTTCTCTTTCTAACTATTCTCTATCTTTTGTTTCTCTGGAATGAAGGCGTATTGTTGTTGGGTTTCACCCATTAGTTACTTGTGGAAACAATACTCGATCGCTGGAGACAAAGCATTTGTTTGAGTCAGTCCATCAAATCTTTGTTGAAAATGGGGTGGTAAGTAAGTCAAGTCGAGGGTTTGAATTTCCACTATTTCAAACTCTTACTATACATTTCCATTGAGTCAGAATGCGTACCTTAGTAGACGTGGTTGCGCTTACAATGTTCGTATCGGTAGCATAGCTTACATTGGGATTCCCAGTCCTATTCAGAAAACACACTTCCAATCTCGAAAATCCTCCTTCAGAGAGTATGTTCCCTCAACATTTGGTTTCGAGCTGATCGATATTACCAAAATCCACCCACTCTTATATCTATATATTGTTCTCATTTTCCTCATTGTGATATCACTAAATCCATCTTTTATCTACTACAGATTCTTACTTCAGCGCGTCAGCTCACTAGAGATGGTGGGTACCAAGTGATAACATGTTTCGATCGAATATTAGTTGATTTTCATATATGTCATGCAAATAAGACATTTATTAGGAGGTTATATAAGGAGAATGTAATGCAGGCATTTTCAATGGAACTTGTAGGAATGGTTTGACAAGTTCTAATGTATAATTCTTTCCATGGCAGGTGTTTTACTATGTAAACACAGAAGGAGATGTTGTTCATAAAACTGAACTCCAGCAAAAGGGTAGAGAAGTCATTTGAAAAGACTACTCAGCTTGAGAACACAAAGTAAAGAAGTCCTCCCACCCTCTCATCTGAGAAAATGGAAAATTGGGATCGAAAGCATATGTCCTCGATCAAGACATTCAATGTTCGCGAGTTTCATAGGTTCAAACACAAAGAAATTTGAGTTGTTTTTCCTCCAAAATTTTGACACTCCTATGTATACCACTTATTATTTTCTTGGTCTTAGTTGTTTTATTCGAGAATATAAGAGAAATAGAGGGTGTTTGGTTTAACTTTTTAAGTGTTTAATTTTGAATACAAGTCATTTTGAAAAAATTAAAGTATTTGACAATTTAAACTTGCGTCTTCACCCTAAAATAAAAACCAAAATGCTACCAAATTCGAATTATAAAACTGATTTTTTTTCCTTTTTATTTAATTAGTAATTAAAAAACATTTTAATTAGTAGGTTAATTACCAATTAAAAAATTTTACACATTTAAGCGGGTAAAAAAGTGTATTTTTTCTAATTATTTTTAAAAAAATTAAAGAGAGAGGGAGGAGATTATAAATAGAGGCAGAGAAGAGCGGCGAAGAGTTAGGGTTCGGCCTCACACTCCGACATGAATGAGGATGCTCCGCCGTTGCAGAGCGATTGGAAGAGCAGAATTTCCTTCTTTTCCTCGCTCTGTCTCGCCGGCTCCGGTGATTTCCCCTCCGAACTCTCTCCTCTTCTTCTTTCTTTTTCTTTTTCTCTTCCATTCTGTGTGTGTGTATGTATGTATATATATATATATATAATGATGCCTGTCTCTCTCTGTCTCTCTCTCTCTCTAAACGCCCAGGCTATGATGATGGTGTTAAATTTGGAGTGTGAGGATTTTAGGGCAACGACAATGGAAGTCCGATCCATCGGCTTGGCTATCTAGCTGTTCCGCTAGGTTTCGCCGCCATGGCCGGCCTCCTCTGCTTTGCCCCATTTTCCCTATCTGAGCCGCGTATCTTTTGTTCATCACTTTCAGCTTCTGCTTTTCATTTTGTTTTCAAGATAAGAGAAACAAGGCTTTGTAATTTCTTTATTTTGATTGAACTTAAAATCGAAGATCAATCTTGTAAATGAATATATCCCTAAAGAACAGTCCACTAGAAAGTATATCACCATGTTGGAAAATTTACATGTTTACAGGAACATCATTAGGACAACAAATTCTTCAGCTGCGAACAAAGAGCTTTGCGGAAGAACATTTAGCTGCACAGCTAAACCAACAAGACAGAAATCCTCCAACACCAACAGCTGGTTGTGAAGAACTCACTTCTCTTCTCTGTATGACTCTTACGAACTCATCCGAGCTTAAATCCCCATCTTCATTTGCATCAAATATATGAAATATTATGTCCACAACATTCTTAGTGATGGAAACTCCACACACCTTGTACAGAAAAACGAAACCCACATTTTGTATTAGATTGATTTTAAGTTTGTTGACTTGAAATGTTTGGTGTGTACTTACATGGGAAGCTGCTCTTTGGAAATCTTGTTTTGTTAATTCTCCATTTACTTTACCATAGCTGAAAATAGCCAAAGAGAAGGGTTCTAATTGCTTGCGTAGCTCTGCAAAGTCTTTGAATTCTTCATATGTGATTCTGATGTTTCTGAAATGGGGTTCTTTGTTTAATGCTTCAACTCTGTCCAGTAGTTTGTCTATGTGATTTATGTCTGCTGAAGCAACTATTGATAGGGCAAAGTCTTTGGCTGATATGCTTCCTTGTGATTTGAAGTCATAATGTGAAAACTCTAATAGAAGTATCTGCATTCAGCCAATTTTTATGGAGGTTTTGAGTCAACTATAGGAAGAGTGACCTCACTTGAATTTGAATAGGATCTTTTTTATAGTTTCTACAACCATGTTTTTTTTTTAATTTCTAAAGAGTTAAGTATTGGAAGGATTTGAATAGGATCTGTTATATAGATTATATGCTCGTGTCTTTGAGTTGTAAACAGTTAAGTATAGGAAGAACAACTTTACATAAATTTGAATAGATCTGTTCTATAGCTTGTACAACTGTGTCTTTGAGTTTAAAGAGTTAAGTATAGGAAGAACAATCTTACTTGAATTTCAGTTCATCTGTTCTATAGGTTGTCCAGCCATGTCTTGAGTTCTAAAGAGTTAAGTATAGGAAGAAACACCTTACTTGTGAATTTGAATAGGAACTGTTCTATAGGTTGTACAATCGTGTCTTTGAGTTTTAAAGAGTTAAGTATATGAAGAATTGATATTGGGGGAATGGCATACCTCATCATGAAGTTGTCTTAGGAATTGGACAAATTTGTCATGGTGAAGGGAGTTTTTTCCGTCTTGACCAAAGAAGTATTCTACTAAACCACCATTTTCAACACTAACTTTCATCCCAAGCCTTCTGCCATCTCTGTGGTGAGCTCCCTGTCTGTTCTGTTTTCTCATCAAACCCATCACTTTCTTGAACTCCTCCCTGTCTATTTCACTATTTTTATCAACAAAGACAAGGACAATATCCATTACCCGAGAGGATTATGAAGAGAAGGGGAAAAAATGTGGAAAATGACGAATTAAAGAAGCCAATTACTTATCTAACCCATTGTTATCAATGTCAAACATTTTGAATGCCGCTGAAAAGCTGGATTCTGGTATGCTGAGAAGTGTAACAAAAAATATGTACCTGCAAACCGTGAGGAATCCAAAAGTTTAGGTTAGACGAGGGCACAATGCTTGAAGTTGGAAGAAGGGTCGAATTCTTACTCTGCAAAAGAGATGAGGCCATCATTATTGGTGTCAAAAAGCATGAAAAATTTAGAAGGAACGCAATATAGTTCTCCAGGAATTCTTCTTTCTCCTCTTAAAAATCCTTCTCTAACACGATTGGACTCAGATGGGGGAAATACAGGAACAATGGCTCTCATCAGATCTGATGGTGTCATATATATTTCCCCTTCAGCTGTGTGGATAGAGGCAAAATATTCAAACACCTTCTCAGGAGGACTTTGGATTCTTATACGTTTTTCATAGTTGAAAAACACCCGTCTCCTATAATCATCTGGAATCAAGTATAAAGTATGAATTAAATGATCATTTTAGCCTAACACATTAACTCACATTGCTTCAACTTGAATTACCTCCAAATATAAATTTGGATTTCTTCTTTGCATTTATATTTTGATTTGGTGATGGGTATTGGAATTGCTCTTCTTTCACTGTTGTCCATGTTGTTTCTTTCTGAAAGTCAGCATACGATAAATGTGAATTCGATGCAGGAGAATTCGAGCTGAGTAGTGATCCGACGCTGCCAATAAAAATCCCAGAAGAAAACAATTTGATCAACAAATCAAATACAAAGCTTCTTCTATTCTCGCCTCCGGAGCCAATTTGTTGAGATGTGATTGACAAAAAAGAAGACGATGGGGATGTTGATGGCGATCCTAAAGAGTCACCAAGTTGATTTCCAAGAAATCGAACGGTAAGGTGTTGAGAAGGTATAACTCTACAGATGGATTTAGAAGATTTTGCAACAAAAAACGTCGAAGAAAACATACTATGATTCAAATCAATCTCGAGATTCTTCCCAATGTCATCAAGAAAAAGGTAAGGAAGGAGAAAAATTGCAAAATGAGAGACAGAGAACAACAAAAAGGTATATTAATAGCTTTAGAAAAATTGGATACTAAAATTGGGGCTTTGACTTGGCTGTTGGTTAGTAACGGTTTTTTAAAAGTTAGTTGGCTTTTGTGTTTGAATCAATTAATTTTTAGTAAATTGACTAAATATCCATTTTCTTTTATATAAAAAAGATAAATATTCATTTTTATTTATTAATACATATGTGAATTAAAATAATTAAATTATATGGGTTCACATTAGAGTGAATCTGCAAGAGAGTGTTGTTACGATTTGAGGCCAATACTCCATTTTTTGGTTTTAAGAAAATTTTGAAGATTTTAAAAATTGAAAACTTAAAATAATAATTGTCATATTGTTATATGGTTAAAAAATTAGATAAACCCAAAAACTCAAATATGTCTAATATATGTAAATTTTCATCTTCCTTGGATTAGAAAAGGGTGACACAACAGCCGATCGGTTTGATATGATATATTATTCTTTTGAATAATATATCTGAAATTGACATTGTTTTGAACACAGTAGTACATGTTTTGAGGTGTAAACTAAAAAATAATAAATAGGGCTAATTTCAAGAATATATAAATTTTTGAAAATAATGACAAAAATGGGGTAGGATTGAAAAAAAAAACAAAAAGAGATAGTTGGCAAAACTATTGTAAAAAATAGGGTTGTTGTACTGTTGATGGAAGTCGTGTACCCGGTACACGACTTCCTTTTGTCTGGTCACGTCCCACGTGGAGCGTGGACTGGTTGACTGGATGACTGGAGTTGTGGATCCCGTCCACGACTTCTAAAATAGCAATAGTCAACACTGCCACGTTGACGTCGTTGACTTCGCCGACGTCACCTGTACCGGGGTCGTATACCCCGTTCACGACTTTGGATAATCGTGGACTGGGTACACGACTTTACTATCCTATTTTTTACTTCACACTCACCCTAATTCTTCACATATTTTATTAAAAAAAATTATTTAAAAAAAATTCTAATAAATATGAAAAGTAATAAATAAATATATATATATATATATATATATATATATATATATATAAAGACCAAAAACAGTAATATATATAAAGATCTGACAGTGAGGCAACTAAGAAAAATGCTAACCATGGAGGTCCTGATTGAAAACTATTAAAATGTGGGGCCCTTTTCTAAGTTTTCTTATATAATTTTTATTCTAGTTTTTTTTTTCCTTACAATTTAGTAATAATGCTTGTTTCTTTTTCTTTTTCTTTTTATTTTTAGGTACATTTACAAAAAATAGTTTATTTGTGTAAATGTCATCAATTTGTATATTCTTCTTACATTTGACACATTTTTGTGTCTACTCTTTGTTTTTTAATAATTATTATTGAAATTATAATGAACTTTCTATTTCATCTTAGTTGAGTTCAATTATTTTGTAAATATTGCAACAGAAAGTTACTCTGTATATTTTAATTTAAATTGTTGGAAGTCGATCTGTTTTACTCAGATCCATTATTTATCTTATTTCAAAATGATAATTTAATTTATTTTAATTTTCATACGTAGAAATATGATTTGGAATTTTCAAGATTCTCTTAGATGTAAATAAATCAATCAAAAAACTTAGTAAAAAAAACTTAAATATTTATAAATATAGCAAATTTTTTATTTTAGACATTGATATAAAAAAAATTTACTAACACTATTATCGATTACAATAATTTGTTTAATTAAAATAAAAAATAAATAAAATTGTAATATGAAATATAGAGGTCTAACCTTTTTGTTTTTTTTTTTTTTTTTGAAATAAAAGCCAATGTGAGATTATCCATTAAAAAAAGGTCAAAAAAAAAGAAGAAGAAAAAAACAACCTTGTTGTTGTATTTTGATGTGACGTGTGTTAAAGTCCCAACAATTTGAGTGCCTTATCCACACTTCTTTTTTTCAAAATAAATTATAATCGAAAAATAAAAAGTCATAAACAATACAAAAGATTATTGTAGGTGACGTGGAGTTGGGCCCTACCTTGTTTACTATGATTGAGACGTTTCATTATTTGAAGAAATATTAAAAAAAAAAAGTGAATTAATTTGAAAAATAGAGCACGATAAATAATTTTAAGTCTAATTGAATTCAAACTTAACAATAATTTAAGTTTGTATTGTCAAATTTGTTTATAAATCATAAAAATTAAGACATTACATTATTAAAATTGGCGGTCAATTAAATTTATGTTTAAATTGACCACCACTCGAGTTTAATTATTTTTAAACTATATTTTTTTAGATAAAATAATAACGAAAATAATACCATTTTAAACTATATTTTTTTAGATAAAATAATAACGAAAATAATACCATCTCCCTCCATCTAAGTTCTTAAATTGTTTGCTTTTTCAAAAAAAAATAATTATATTAAATTTAAAATTAGAATAAATTAGTTTGGAGAGTATGATTTTTTAAAATTATAATTAAAGTTATTTGAGTAATATTTTTTAAAGAGGAAGTTGTCAAATATTAAATTAAATTGGTCTCCATTTTGAAGTATTTTTCTAAAAAATAATAAGAATCCACATCCATATCCATTGCTGCTGAGAATCAATCCAATCATAATCCTGCAAAAAGACAAAACAAAAATTATAAAATAAATAAATAAATAAATAAACATATCTCAAACACGAGAAGGGAAAATAAAAAAAAAGCCACAAAGCAACAAACCAAGCGACGTCTTAACGCTGTTGAACGATGCCGATCACTACTGTATGCTTAACGAAACGGAAATCATCAAATCAGAGGGCGGAGATAACGGAATGCAAAACTGCTAATGGAGGATTTTCTAAACCCTAATTCTAAAATTTGGTCGGATTGATGAGGTTATTATACACCTCTTAAATTCATGTGAATTTCATTAAATTTGTGTTCCATTTCTCGAATTACTCTCAATTTTAGGTCTGATCTGAACGCCGATTGCGACGAGCACAAACAATTTCACATCCAGTAATCTGTATAAAATATTAATTTGTACAAAAGGAGATTTCAGAGTTCTGTAGTGATGACTGTCTGTAACGGTCTCCGGAGAGAAAAAAGATAGCACCGTCTAGCACCGTCACGAACCGCCGCCGGAGGATTAGAACCACGTCTTAGCTCCGGAAATTTTCATAGATTAGGCAATTTGGATTTTCAACATACCGAAAGGATTATTATAATGTTTCATCGGCTTTGGACATAATCGAGAGCCGGCTACGTTTTGGCCTAAAATCAACTCGACGACGTTGCTGATGAGAAGAAGGTCGAATCAAAGCCGCTAAAGCTCGTTTGACGAGATCACCTTCAACGCCTCCAATTCTAACAAGAGAATTCGTCATCGCTGATCTACGAGCATTCAACCTACTCGGCGAGTACAGAGCAGGAGGTTGCGGAATTATACCTTTATGGAGACTACACCGGAACGAGCCAGGGTGAGTTGTAGGAGAACACATACACGTCCTCTTCGAACTGGTCTGTCTCTGCACAACACGATTACTTCCACCGCTGCGAGAAGAAGAAACAGAGACGGATCTGTTCGGAGAAGTCGCACGGTCAAGAGAAAACCGCACGGAGGGAACGGAAACTGAAGGCGAACCGTGGAGCTTCACACGCGAGGGGGAAGTTGATCTGCAGAAGAAGGAAGTGGCGGATCTGGAAGAGAAAGTGGAGGTGGAGGATGCGAAGGCGGAGGAAGATGAAGTCTGGTGACCGTAGAATCGTCCGGACGGTGAAAGTGATCGAAGAACTGATGCGTTTGACCTTCGGTAAGTTGCCGCCATTTTTGTCGGAGAAGAGAGAGAAGAGAGGGGGAGATGAATCTAGAGCTTTCTGATCTAAAAGCCTAATAGGCCGCGTTTGGCTGTTGAGTTTGGCAAACCCGACTTCACTCGCACTATGTATTTATAGGGATTCAACGCCAAATAAGAGCAAATATTGAAAGCGGCGTCTTTTTCTAATATACCCTTCATCTTTTACATATTTGTAAAACACCTCATTTCAATGGATAATAAAACTGTTTGTATGTAGGTGGAGTGGAATCTCAGGTTATTATTTATTATAATTTTCAAAGTGTTTTATTCATTAAAAAAAACAAAATAAAGTAAAATTATAATAATGATAATAATTCTGTCAAAATTAAACAAAAAAGATACTAAACATTATTAATAATAATTAAAAATAATAATAATCATGCAAATCCAATATGGGGGACAGAAATACATGTGATGTTCCTTATAATTGTTCAACTAATAATTCAAAAAATAATCACCTATTTAGCTCTAAATTTTATTTTAATTAATTTTAAACAAGATTCATTATAATTCTTTTTTAACAAATAAGAGCATCTTTTTATTAATTTATTCATCTAATTTATATGCCCTTACGCTCCCTCCCTAATCATCTTAATTATTTTAAAGATCAAGAAAAAAGCAATTATTTTAGGTTGTTAAATTCAATTATTTTTTTACAATAATTATTATTAGTGTTTATATTTTTTTTCTTCTAATTTTTTAAAGATTAGTTTATAATTATATCTGATTTCTTTAGAAATTATGTTAAACATAACTAAATTGTGGTGCTGTCGTGACTAAAATGGAAAAAAAAATGTTAAATATCACATAAAATAAAAATAGAATTTGAATCATATTTTAGTTTTCAAACTTTCATTTGTTTCAATTTTTTTTTCATTATCTTTCAAATACTTATTTTAATTTCTAAATTTATATGAATCCATTTAATGCATAAAAAATATTTACATTGACATGGTAACACATAACATAGATCAAATAAACTATTTGAAGTAGGGGTCAAACACGAAAAGGATAAATAAGTACGAGGGCTGAACAGCAAAACTAAAAAAAATGAATAAAATAACTTATTTTAAATTCCTTATTTTTGGTGGGGAAAGTTACAAATAATGTTTCAAGTTTAACCCAAACCAACCCTCCAGGGGTTGGGTTAGTTGAACCGGCCCGTGGTTCAGGTACATGACCTCAGTTTTTTTTGTTGCCCCTCTTTCTTTTGGTATATTGCTTTTTACCCCTTTATCTTCTTTTTCTTTTCTCTTTTGTTCATTTTTTCCTTTTCGGCTGTCTTACCCGAAAATACCTAAACGACAAAAATTGCACCGTTTGATCTGCCAGCTGTCATACTATTCCACGATGTTTTGCCACGTAAGCTGTCAGATCCGCTTTGGATTACACGTCCTGCCGAGTCTATCTAATCCAATCAGGCTATTTCTTTCTTAGTACCCAAATTGCCCTCCATTTAAACTAAATTTTTTTTACGACCATTTGAGTAAATGACAAAAACGTTAAGCCAATTTGATTTTTTGGCGAAAGAATGTGGATAATAAGATTTATAACAAGATTGCTAACAAAATAAAGTAAAATTTTAAATCTTATATGTGATAGACCCCGACAGATATTGATAAACTTCTATTAATATCTATCAAACATTAATTACACTTCTACGGTGTATCGATGATTTTTTACAATTAATTTTCTCTTTAACCAAAACTTAAAAGTGGTTTAAAAAAGGGTTCATTGCCCAACTAACTAATTAATTTCTTGGTTGCAACATTCAAAATGGTCCCAAAATTATATAATATGTTTTAAAATGACATTATTGAAGAAATTGAGCATATATTTGGGAGGTTATTTATTATAATAAATAGGGTTGGTTTAGGGTTTTTTATCTAAGAAAAAGTCAAATATTTGGTTTGACCTCTTAGGGGGTCAAGTAGTTGGGGAGTAACATTATAAATTTAATACCAACATTCTTTGCCAATCCAAAATCTACTTCCATTCAATTCTTCTCTTTTGATTAATTAAAAGATCCCATTGGAAGAAAACTTTTGTAATTGTATCGATCTGTGTATGAACTTTTGTAAGTGAATCAACTTATACCCTTCTCTAAATTTCATTAGATCAGTATAATGTGAAACTTATAATTTGAGTCGATTAAACTCATAATTTTTCATAAACCGATAACTTAGACCCTTCTAATCCATGTATTAATTTGTAGATGTGTTCACAATTCTTCAAATGCTGAATTTAATACGAAGATACGAAGTTTAATTATAAGTTTGATACGAAGTTTTATCAAACAAAACGTAATTGAGGATGTAAATTAAAATATTAACAAAAATTCATAATTCAATTATAATAATTATTAGTTCATGGTTTAAATTGAAAAATCGGTAAACAGTTAGATGAATTAAATAGATTTTTAATTTGACATTCGAAAAAATATATATTTTTTAAAAGAAATGAAGAAATATCAATTTCCTAATAATTGAAAAGTGCTTTTGATAGGGATCATATTCTTTTCATAAAGGTAATCTTTCCCTAATCGAGAGGGAAACACTTTTGTTTATCGTAACATTTTCAAGTATAAATATTAAACTATATATTAATTTAAAAAATTCTATATTTTGATCAAATTTATTAAATCCACCAATGGACTAAATTTGTCACATGAAAAGAAAATGACTTCGTTAAGCTCTTATAAATTTCTTATGAAGATCTAAATTTGAATATCGTTCAGGCAATTTTTCTTCTTATAGTTCGACGTGATTATATGTAAATGGATAATTCAAACGTACTCATACTCCTCACATGACTCAAAGACATGCTTTTATTTGACTTTGACCGACTTTCGATCTTTCGAATTGTATATGATATCATATCTTTGCTTCATAACACCACTATATCGAGTGAATTCAAGTAACGTAATTATTATTTACTTGGTCATGCTACCGCTCGATATATTCCTCTCAAAATAAAAAATGTAAACTTTGAGAGGATGGATACTAGGTTTGACCTAAATATAAACTATATAATATCATATATTATCTAATCATTTTTAGAGGCATATATAATATATAATTGCCTTTATCAAATACACATAATTTATTTGTTTGATATAAATACTCATATATAAGGAAATTAGAAATTATAAGTCTTTATTTTTTCCTTAATTAAAATTAATTAAAAAGGGATGAGATGGATTGTTTATAATATTTTAATTTGTTTAAAATGCGTTTAATTTTACTAATTAATCTTAATATTTTATTTTATCAATATTTTTTTCAAAAATATATATAAATATCTCGATGTTTCATTGATACTCGTATTATTAGTTTCGTAGAATTGAAATTTCAATATTTTTATTGACATCGTATTATTAGTTTCGTAGAATTGAAATTTCAATATTTTTATTGACATCGCCATTTTAAATAATATTTAATTCTACATTTAAGATTTTGAATGTAATTAAAAGAATTAAAGAAGTTGCCCTCTTGAAGAGAAGGACATGCATTGGTCCCAAAATAACAATAATAATTATTATATCATAACAATAACTTATAGATTTTAAAACTTAAAATAATAAAAATAAATAAATGTGCAAAGTGGTTTTGTGGTTATCCAATCTAAAAATATCTTAAAATAAATATATAGTTGAAGATTGAAAAGTAACAAAAATATCTTAATTCTTTTCAAATTAAATATAAAAAAGCTTTAATTACTAAAAGTTTCTATTGCATTAATAATTCAGATGTTTAATTTTAAAAATAATCAAAGTGTATTTTAAATCATTTACATTAAAAATATTCAAATAAAAATAAATTTTTTAATAAACATTTTATTCTATAGTCAATTCAAATAAATGTAAATAATCGTTATCTCGCCAGCTAAGTAAATTATAATTTTAATATTCCACTTTAATTTTAGGTGTCACATCTTTGATTATTTAAAATGTCTCAAATCATATAAATTCAAAAGGATTATGAAAAATGAAAGGGTGAATTCAAGGTTGGTGGATGCAACTTGGATACCATTAAAGTAGGGTTTGATATATCCCATTTATTATTTACTTTTATAAATATTTATAGATTTAATATCTTATATAGTTTGTAGTTGGACCCACATTAAAAATAAGATTTTAAATTATAAAATATGGAAATCAATTAGTTAAAAATTATTTCAAATGACAAAACTTTTGAAAATATTTATAAATATAGCAAAATATCACAATCTATTTATGATGAACTAAGATAGACTACTATATATATCTATCATGATGAAGATAGAGTCAGATAGTAGTCTATCTTGCTCTATTGTGATAAGTATTTTACTATATTTTAATATTTGTATTTTTGGTTGTTTCGTTGTTTAAAAGAATAGGACAATTTATAAAAACCAACCCTAAAGTATGATGGGTAGTCTGCAAACTTACATAACAACAATTAAATCCTTAATCTTTTAAAAAATATTAAAATTAGGGATGGTTTTTGCAATTCCAAACCCAATATATACATATATACGTACATATATATATATGTATATACATATATACGTACATATATATATATGTATATACATATATATGTACATATATATACATACGCATATATACGTACATATATATGTATTGAAGGGGTCATGTATATCCACAATAGTTGAAATTAGTGAAATGGGGGGCCCTCCATTAGCAACCAAAGGGGATGATGATGACATTTTACCAATACAAAACAAACAAGTAGGCCATTTGGTGTGAAATATCCAATTTTGGGAAGAGAAACCAAAATATTGGTCTTTCTATTATCTTGTCAATTGTCACCCTAATGGGCCTACTTTAAAAAATGTGGGCCTCCAAAGCCCACTAAAGGAAAAAAAGAAAAACAAAAAAAAAAAGGTATTTCTACTTTTAGATAATATATATTTGGGGGAGAGATTTTAATTCTAAGTTAAGAAAGGCAGATGACCCCTAAGTTAGAGTTGTAATTTGTAAGTTTGTCAGTTTGATTTATTGGTGTTGAATTGACTGATTAAAAATAATATATATATATATATATATATATTTTAAGAAATATTAAAAATTTATCCTCTTAAGTGCTCTTGCTTTAGAAGCTGACCCCATTGAAATCACATCAAGTACATCAGATAAATCAAACTCTTCAGTTGGTTAAGTAATTAAAAAATATACATTGAAAGACGAACTCAATGAGTGTTTAGTGTTCTAGTTTCCCTTGTCTTCTCCTCCTGGAGCTCTGGAAATAAACTGCTTTGTATAAACCCGATGTCGTCGTTCTCTTGCGTATATAATCCAGAAGATCAGCGAGAACATGACAGCACCGGACATCAGAACCAACCCCACATATATCCATTTCATGTATAGTCGAAGACCAGGGCAATGGTTGTTACTGATATCGGTAAATACTTGTCGAACGAATGTACAGTCCACGAGTTCGACCAAGAATGGTCCATACCGATACAAACCATAGCTCACGTTTGCTGCTGCTGTCATTTGGTTGTACAAAGTTGGAGTCAACCGGCCAGTGGTGGTGCAAATGCCAGAAGCTGATACTTGACAAGTGAAATTCTTCCAAACCTGCACACAAAATTTCGAGATCTCTATGAGGTTATCGAAGAAAAATTGCAGTAAAAGGATGTGCCGTATGTACTTGTTTGAGCTAGCTATTAACATATATCTCTTACCGCAGGAGCTTCGTTCAGTTGTACTTCATTCGCCAGGCAGGTTCGATTGGTGAGATTGGAATTAAACCGACTACAGAGAGGCGGCACCAATGGGCCAGATTGATTGTAATTAACAGGGAGACCGATATTTGGAGGGGGGTTGACATTGGCGGCTGTGTTGATCACTCCATTGACCAAACTAACAAGTTGGAAACTCACATTTCTGGTTACGGACTGAATATCTTTGGCAGTGGCATTGTCGACACAAGGAAGGATATCGTCTAATGCCGTGTGGGCAGTGGGATTCTGCAGCCAATCTTCCATTGCAACACATGTATCTCCGACCACACTAATGCATACAACGGAAAAAAATCAATTTGGAGCTGATAGAGACAACATTCAACAAAACAAGAACACTTCGTGAACAACAGATGTCTGTTTCAAGCTTCAAACTGCTCCAAATTAATCATATCGAATATCCTAAGAGTTTCATTCGCAATGTGTATATTGTATTCTTCCTATATGCATCATTTTGATTAAAAAAAGAACTTTCTTAATGAAATAGAAACCTTACTTATGGAGAAGAAGAAACACGCCACACAAAAAGAATGTGACCGTAACGAGAATCCAACCAAGAATTACCAAGCTGCAGCCATTAAGAATGGAACTGTTTAATATATTACAACATGACATCAAAGATATGATTTCAACAGAGAAAATGGAACCAAATATGTACTTACGTGTATACAACACACTGCAATCCGAAGATGGAACATACTTGAACAGGAACGAAAAATGATATAAGAAAGATTTCATTAATGGTAAGTTCATAATATATTTAACTCAGAGAATTAAGAACACTTACAGAATCCAATAAATGCCAACAAGAGCATAACAGCAGCAATAATAATGAGGATGAGTCGGCTGCAATAAACAACACAAAAACTTGTTACTCGTGGTCACTGAAAGAAGTGAAATTTGATACAAGAGGATCTACTTACTTTCCATCTAGGCCTTGTTGTATCGTCTCTGAGTTGTTAGAAGCTGCATTTGTAAGAGTGGAAGAAACAGAACTTATCTTTGTGCCAATATCATCAATTCCTTTCTGGATATCTGGAGACAGAAATATCGAATCGACTCTGATTGACTTTGCTGAAGAAAGATATACCGACAAATTCTTAAGGTTTTCAGCAGTTCCATCTGCCTGATTTACCATATATTCCAATGTGCTTGATGTACGGCTATGAAACTTCCCTTGACCAACATATAACACGACACATCCTACACTGATTCAAAGTATGAAAACAGAGATATTTTCATATTAACTTCTGTGCCACATTAGAATATTGAGACTGCAGATTGGAGGGAGAGGGATGTTTACATTGCTGAGATGGTGAAGAATATGAGGAAAGCAAGAGAAAGAGCATAGGCCGTTCGAGAATAGCCATAAGGCTCCCTCCGACAACAGCAACGACAAAGACAGGTGATGAACAAGCATATCCCGAAGAGCACAAACCAAGCAATAGCAATGACAGTGAATGGAATAGAAGTAAGAGCAACAGACTGCATCAAATTGGAACAGGAAAGAAGGCACCATGGTTAACATAAATATCAAATGACACAAAAAATAATGAAGATAGGAACTAAAAACAGGAAACCCAAGTTCAAGTTTAGCCAAAAATTAACATCTAAGCCGACCTGAATCTAATCGTCAAAGACAACAACTGAGACAGATCTAATTACAAGCAAAGAAAACCCATCTAAAACTTAATCCATAAAATAGACACACGGCATAGGCCACATATGACCATGCTCTAAAATTTCCTTCCTTTTTCTTCTCTTACAAGAAATGACGGAAACATACACTAGCAAGTAGAGGACAAAGAAAGATCAATGATTAGAAACAACGTGCAAAAACGTTCAAAACAACATAGAAACGATCACATGATTGTTCACTTCGACGAAGATCACGAATAAATGAGCTTAAGCGCGTGAGTTCAAAGGTGATTAGCATGATTTTACAACAGAAGATTCTTCGTTTAAATCCTATAAAATACCATTTCCTCTCCAATTAGGATTGATAACCACTAGTAAGTCATATACTAATTCCCATTCCCAAAATTGTGAGAAAGATCTCTGACTCACTCATCAATTAACACTTTTGGGTTCGCAAAACAGGGGAGGTTAAATAAACATATAAACACAGATGATAAGATTGGCTTGGAAGAAACAACAGAATGAAAAAGACAACCAAGTCATTCTCTTACAACAACAAAATCAGTCTGAACGGAGATGAACCCAAAAAGGGCAACACATAAACCACAACACAAACAATTAAAACAGAGTAAACACAAATAACAGAACTTACAGCCCAGTAATGTTGGTTGCTGATATTCCATCCACCCGTATAGGGTTTAAAGTCATCAAGAGGGTCTTTCCTCCGAGTTCTGTCTTCAGCCAAAATCAGAGACGAGTTCGCAGCAGGGTCCTGCTCGGCAAGGCTTCTTCCAGTCCTCCATGGCTCCGACACCTGAAAAACCTCAATCCCAGCAGAGTTTTCTGATTTTCAACAAAACCCAGAAAGGAAAAAAAGTCAGATTATACAAAAATGATGTTTTTGCAACAAACCCAGAAAAGGGAAAAATAATTAAAGAAGAGTACCGAAGATGGGAATGGCGCTGAGAGCAGAGACGGTGAGTGAAGACTGACAGAAAAGGAAGAGAAAGTAAAGGAGAAGGGAAATGAAGAAGATGGGTCGGAGGAACATAGTGGCTCTCCTTCTCACCTTCAGAGAGAGGGAGAGAGCTTTGCTGAATCCGAGCTGATTTTTCTCTCTGGATTTGGCAATTTCTGATCTTATGGTTTGGGAATTGGAATGGACGAGTTTGAAGTGGGACCTTTCAATTATTCCTTGAACAACGCGTGAGAAAAATAAAATAATAATAATTTTAACAAATAAATAATTTTTCATAAACAAAAAACAAATTAATAAAATAATACTTTTATGTTTGTTTAATTGTGTTGTAATCTAAGTACCGTATTATTGTCTTAAAAAAAACATTGAACATATTTTCTTTTCATTTCTTAAAATAGTTTTCACATTTCTATAAAAGTTTGACCTAAATCAAATTTTAAAAATAAAATTAAAAAATTTTAAATGTTTTTTTAGTTTTTTTTTAAAAAATTTTATATATATCAAACGAGGTATCTGATAATATAATTGTGCATAATCGTAAACATAATTTAGTAATTAAATCTTAATTTCTTTCTTTGACAACATAGGTTCAAAACGTGACGTCCTTATAATCTAATGTTTTTATCGACACGTTGACTACAAACATATATATAATATACAAATACAAGTTGACTTCACTTCTAAAATTACAAAAATAATAATAATGTTTGACTTTAGGATATATACACTAAAGTATACATTTATATATTAAGTTCAAACAGCACGAATAGAGATTTGTCAAACCTTAATATAATTCAATCCGTTACAACATATAACTTATATAAAAATAGTTAGAGTTTCGAATTCTCCTCCATCTACACATATATATAATTGAATATGAAAAAAAATTAAAAGAATTCGAACTCCAAATGGACTTAGATTTTAATTTTTTTTTTTGTCACTGTCGTTTATATTAATATTTATATATTATTTTAAAATATTTCAAGGATATCATAATTAATAAACACTTTTCTTTTTCAAAACCCATAAATATAAATATCAGTAATGTGTGAAGAGGGAATTTTATCTCATAATTTTAATATATTTATTATACAATTTTAAAATGAAAATGATGTAGTCAAATATAATAAGAAAAGGAATTTATTAATATTTAATTTCAATGTTTCCAAAAACAGATGCCACGTCAGAAAACACCGTTTTGGCTGTCGGCAAATGAAAAAGAGAGAAACGGTCGGGGACTGTTCGGCTAGAACGTGCTGTCACGTCAGCAAAAGTGCCGCGTGGCAATTTTTCCTAATTTTCTCTGATTTTCCAGCTAAGAAAAAGCCGGTCGAAATTCGTAATGTAATTAATTAATTTAATGACATACGTTTCTCTAATCATTAGACGATAATCAATAAATTAATTAAAATTAAGTATTTTAATTGAAGTTAGATTTTTTCTTTAATTATTTAAATGAAAATTATATAAGGAAACATTGCCTACAGCTGTGTTGTTGTACTTTGATTTGGACCCTTTTCTTTTAAACAAAAGTCTTTTGTCCGTTGGCTAAATTATAAATTTGTGGATTTAATCTCAGCTTACCTCTTGATTTTTTGCATTTATTTTATTTTAATTCGTAAAGTTTTAAGAAGTATTTATCTTTGTCGTTGGATTTCATGAGTTTAAACACGTGTATTCTTAGACATTATAATTGTGTAACACACCTCTCGGTCGATCTTCTAACTTCAAAGTTGATAATACAAATCTTATGTCAGTTGAGTTATTCTTATATTAGTCTTTTTTAATTGGTTACATTGTTGGTGAAATATTTGTAAATCAACGTGTTATGGATAGATTTCTATATTGAGGTAGGCTAGGGTCGAGAGTTTAAAGAAATTTGAAACCTATAGATAAAGGTAGCTCGAAGGGCTCATAAGAAATTATGGAAGGAGCTTAGAGAACATGTGATAGCGTAGTGAGACCTCTGCAGGACCCATGAAAATATATAATACTTAAAAGTCACATTGAGGAATTTGACGAAGGACACCCATGAAAAATCTATGTAGAAACTCATGAAGACTTAATGAGTCAAATGAAGAACTTTGGAAAACGTTGTAGGACTCACCGGAAATCTTGAAAGATTTATGGAAGACCTTATGGTAATTGAGAAAGCAAAGTACACTCTTGATAATATCCGAAAAAGAAATTTCTCCATTCAAGTTTTTCCTCATATTTCAATTTTCTAGTGAAACCGTCCAAATTCTCACTTGGTTATTTATAAAGGAATCGTTAGAAATTGCTTGGATGATGCACTTAGAGCATCGGTTACAACATCAAGTTATGGTAGTATAACCACCCAATAAATATTAACGCGTGAATTCCAAAAATTGAAAAGAGACAATTATAAGTCCAAATGTTAAATAAACATTACTATCCTAAATATAATTAATATAATTACATTATTTTTATATGAAATTCGATGGATGAATGTGTGTGTCTATATATATATATATATATATATATATATTATCCTTGTCTTTTATATGTACTTATAAGAGATAATTATTGATATCAATTCCTAAGATCAATATCAAACCGAAATGTCAATCTTTGAGAATATATATATATATTTTAAAATTGATATTAACTAAGGAACTTGATAAGGTTGAATCCAAACTTAGTTTACTATATATATATATATATCTCTATTATATTCCAAATCAAATTGATTCAATTGCCTTTGTGACCAAAAAATAAATAAAAAATTGAGGGAAATATTTAAAAGATAGAGGACTAATTACAAAAAAAACCCATATTCTCATTTAGTAGTTTAATAATAATTATTATTAGAAAAAAATATCAATTTAAACATGAATTTTTGAACTTTTGATAGTCTCTAAACTTTTATAAGTATATTAATCTAAACCTTTAACTTTTATAATTATATCAATTTAAACCTTCCAATTATAAGAGAACGGAAGAAGAACAAAAAAAATCCAAAGGAGAAGCAGATAGAGAGAGAAAAAAAAAATAAACCCTCCATTTATGTTTTATTTGGATAGACTCATGAAAGTTGAGAGTCTAAATTGATATATTCTTTTAAAAGTTAAAGGTTGGAGTTGATTCACTTATAAAAGTTCAATGTCTAATTTAATCTAACTATTAATTTTGGATTTAAATTGATACTACTCCAAAGTTTAGGGTTCAAATTGATAGAATTATTAGTTTAGAATTTAAATTGATACGACCCAAAGTTCAAATTGATATTTAACCTAATTATTATTATTATTGAAGCTTCCCAAACTTTATTTAATTTCCCATTTGATATTGAAGAAAAAGGAAAACTTTCATTTGTCAAATATTAGTTTTTGATTAGTTTAATAAACCCTTTTTTTTTAATGATATTGACTGATTAATCAATGGAAAATAAATGTCTTTTTTACTTTTTATTTTATTTTATTTTTATTTTTAAAAAAATATCTTTAACATTCCCAAACCTTATCTTTTGGGTTATCAAACAACATCTTTCAATTGAAATGATGTATCAACAACATTTTAAATTAATTTTGTTGGTTAAAATGATGTTTTGTTGACTATAATCTTCATCTTTTGATTTTAAAATCCTAAAATAATATTTATACCGATCTTTAAAATTTTCATTTATCAACCAATCACGTGTTATAGTTCAATTTTGTTTTCAATTTATTCATTGATACTCATTTCATTTTTCGTTTATTGCTTTTAAAACTAAATTAAATTTTTCTTTGTATTTAACAATAATCTATATACAATGATTAGATTCTTAATCAAATTTAAAATTAAAACATTTTATTTAAAACTATCATTTTTAAGTTTTCAAATAATCATAATGGGTAACTTACTCACATGGGCTCCAATAAGAGACCAAATCAATGCAAAGACTTACCAAATCAATATTGGAAGGAAGCCCAACCACTTACTTGGCCCAAACTCCCACATCTAAGTGTATGGCCAAGTTATACCAACAATTTCGACCAATCGTAAAATCATCCAGAAGTATAGTGGCGGTCATCCATAAACTTTTAATCGTAAAATTTGAGTTTCTAAATAATTTATACAACTGTTTGAATTAGATCCTCAAATTTATAACAGTTGTAGAAATCAAACTCCTGAATGATAAAAATTGAACTCTGAAACGTATATCAGTGTTACAATTTTTACAATTTTGTGAATTGAATGTCTAATTTTAACACTTGTATAAGTTTGAGAGTTAATTTTTACGGTTGAAAGTATGAGGGTATAGTTGCAACTACAACCACACTTAAAAATGTGGTTTTTACAATTTGCCCTACTTTTTTTTCTAATATTTATGAGCTCAATTCAGGTTGGTTATTCTATTTAAACTCAAAATCTATTAACTTTTTATAACGACGTGAACATTATGGATAATTTAAACCTAAACACTATAGAGACTAAATTAAAACGAATGTGAGCACAACTCAACTAACATACTCACGTATCAACGCCTAAGAAGTGTGATTCAATCTCCTAGTCCTATTGTATTAACTTAATCTAGGGCCAAATTAGTAATTTAACCAAAATTATATTTTAATTATTTAAGTATTAAAAAAATGTTAAGTACGGATTTGACCAGTCAAAACATGGGGTTTTATTCCCTAGTTTATTTTCTTTGAGAGACATTTATGTGTAAGTGTGTACGTGTAAATACATTAAAAGTCAATGATTGATAGTTTAATCCTAATTTATTCATTACTATATTGTTTTATTCTTACATTATTAAAAGAAAAAAGACTTTAAATTTATTATACTTAAATTTCTTACTTTTTTTATTATATTTTACTTCTATTAACTATAAATTTAAAAATATTTTAGTCCATTAACTTTTTTAAAAGCAATTATTATAGTTAATTATTTAAGTGTAAAATTCAGTTTGTCTTATAATCGTCCTTTTAACCTACTTGATTTAAATTCACAATTAGATTAACGTGCTAGCATACATAATCAAAATTACATCATTGGTACATTAAGTTTAAAATAAAATGAAAGTTGAAGAGACTAAATTTAAATTTAAAAAAGAAAAGCGAGGTTTTGAACTCAATATCTTTTCTTAAAAGTAGAGATAAAAATATCTTTTTGATAACAACAATAACGAGAGTGTTTGGAATCAAACCTTTGTTAATCGTGTAGCACGTACATTTCACTTCATACATGTTAAAATTACAAACTAATTAAACAATGATTCGTGTAATTAAACGTTTATTTTTACTAGTTTTTATCATCATTCAAACATAGGCTTAGAGAAATTAATTTATACCTAAAATGTCTCTCGATAACTTAATCAATCTAACTATAATTTAACCGATTAAAACATATAACGTCTCGAGATTTTAGAATAATAATAATAAAAATTAAGTATCACAATGTTATATAAAATTAGTATATTATTGTAATATGATATATTAGAAAATTGCACAAACCATAACTTGGAATTGGGAACCACGTGATGCCATTAAGACAAAACCCCCCGACCAATTGATTAATTAATTAAGCTAAGCTCTAATTTCAATGATGGATTTAAAAAAAAGAGGGGATTGTGAAGGGGTATTTCGGTCAAATTGTCAATAAAAGAGTTACCAAATTAATTTAGAGCAAAATGAGTTTTTTTTTTTTTTTTGTTAGTTAACACATGGGAGATCTATGGGGGATGCCTTTCCTTCTACTTATGCTCATACTTGTAGCTATGTCTTCACTAGATATCTTTCTAGCCGATCTTCCACACAAACAAAGACCACTCCTTTTCTTACGAACAATTGGTGGTTGAGCTATGCTCATGTTCTCAGAACCTGAAGACGAGCTCATCGGCTCATCGTAGTCCACGATTGTCGAACGAGGAGTCTCGTTTGTCATCTCATCGTCTCCTACATCTTGTGGAACTAAGAAATCCATACTAAGTGGGAGAGAATTGCATGGTCTAAGGTAAGAAGTTAAATCTCTCTTATGCTTCAACACAAAATCCACCTGAAATTAATGAAAAATTCTAACTTAATTTCATCGAACAACCTAGGTCAAGTTGTAAAATTTAATTAGAACGTAGTAATTATAATTTAAAAAGTTAGAAATTTTTCTCGTAATAAAAGTGCAAATTTGTAATTCAACGTGAGAAAATAAAGAAAATATAATTATATATACCTTGCATCCAAGAGAGCAATGAACGTAAGGTTCTTGAAGACTTCTATCACAAGAAGTGCAAAAATTTCCAGACCCTTTAAATTGTCTATTTTGAGGTCTCTTCTTGATGAACACCACTTTGGCACTATTTATGGTATAAGGCTAAGGAATTTACAAACAAAACCCTTTCAAAATTAGCTAAATTATGAACTAATATAATTAAGCTCAATAATTAATTAAGAGAAAAGAGTTCATGAATTACTATACTAACCTGAACGTTGGAGCAATCTATAAGCTTTTGAAGATCTTCGAGTCGAACGACGTCGTGATAAACGTATCGACGAACTTGAAGAAGGCGATGGAATCGATGAGACGACAAACAATGAGGGCAGATACTAATGCAACAATCCAAACAACAAATGTTCTTCTCATTCTTCTTTGAAGTCTCATGAAACGAACATCCCACAAAGAACTTTTGGTTGTAAAGTGCTTCTAACCATGCAGGCTTTTGAATTCCCTAAAACACAAAACCCCCATCATTAATTGAACTGCAAAAACCCTAATTAGAGAGAAAAATTCTAAATAAAATAAAATAAAATAGAAATACCATGATGACATAAAACACTTGAAAAGTTTGAAAGAGGGATTAGAAATGGGAGAGTATGTAATATTTGGGTTTTTAATGAGAAAAATTGGAGAGAGGGATTAATATTAGGGCAAACATGAAGTGATAAAATGAGTATTTATGGAGTTTTCACAGAGCAGGAAAGGACATAAAATTAATTAAATTTATTCCTTGGGGAACTACACAACATTTTGTCAATTGGGAAGCTAATTTATTTAATTAATTTAATTTAATAATTTTAATTAATATTTAATTTAATATTAATAATAATAAAGAGAAGTAAGATATATGAGAAGGAACATGGGTGGTGTTTTTATGTCTCCCATTCTAAATTTAAACAATTTGCCACTCATCTTCTTGGCTTAAGTGCTCCAATTGCTTAACTTAACTAATCTTTTTTTTTTCTTTTTTTCTTTTTTTAAATAATAATAATAATCTTTTTTAAAATATATATATATAATTTTTTCTTGAAGAAGCTGCCCCTTTTCTCTCTCTATTTTGATCCTCATCTCTTACTAATTCCAAAATAAAGATCCATAAATTATCTTTTTTTTAAAAAAAAAAAACGTTTATCTAAATTATTGCATCATCGTTTGATTTATGTCTTAGATCTATAAGATCTTTAGTTTTTGGCATAGTCTTTTTATTGATTTAATTATATTTTTTAAGCAATTTATACTTTCTTTCAATACTCATTGCGTCTCTATTGTTAATGTCCATAATCAACTATTGTTGAAGTTTAATGTTAAATGGAAATTATTATTGAGTAAGATACAATTGAATATCATTAATATTAGGAGCAAGATTAATTTTTTTTAAAAAATATATTTATTGGGTTAATTAAGAACATTATATTTAGCGGTCTTTTTCGTGTGTGAGAAAAAAAATTATGAATTGATTTATGCAAACATAAGCTATAAATCTTGAAAACCTTGTAAATTATACTTCCATTATTTGTTGAAAAAAGTTATTTTTTAATCTTTCATATATAAATTATAATTCCATTTTTTTTTTGTGAATGTATTGGTGGGTTGCATTTTCTTAAATCACCGATTGACCCAAAACTTAAACTAGTGAGTGATAACGAATTTAATTATTTATCTTCTAACGCTCCCCTCACTTGTAGACTTGAAATATGTGAAAGACCCAAGAAGTAGAAATTAATATTAAATGGAGAGAAAACAACAACGGAAGAAACCTGCTCTGATATCATCTTAAATCACCGATTGACCCAAAAATTTAAACTAGTAAATAAAGACGAATATAATTTTATATCATCTAACACATTCTATTAAGCTGTAATTTAAATTTTACTATGCACATACTTGAATTTCCAAAAAAGAAATAATAAAAAGAAGAAGATATTAAGCAATGATTAAAGAGTAATTAGAGGCAGAATAAAAGGGAGAAGGAAAAGACAATTAAAGGACTCACAATCCCATGAAGCACAATGTTCAATAGGAAGCCTTGATACCCACATATAGACAAAGTGTATTTTTTTTTTTTAAAAAAAAAAGAGTTAATAAATTATGAAGAAAAAAAATCTAAGAAAAAAATAAATTAAAAATTCATATAATCAAAGTTAATAAAAATATACAAAAGTTGAATTGGTTTTGACTAGAAAAGCAACAAAAAATGGGAGCTTGTCTTCATATAGTGTTGTCAATATCATCTTAAACCAGCCATTATTCATTGGAACTATAATGTTTATATATATAATATGGGAACTATATATACACACACACATATATA
>JBBPDJ010000019.1:14149673-14173396 GCA_037974625.1 Cucumis cinereus
TAAATAAGAATTATATATAAAAGAAAAAGTTTACTTAAAAAAAAGTTGGTCAAAGGTCAAAGAAAGATGGAGGTGAGTACGTGGGTGCCGCACGTGGGGGATTGGACTGTCTTTTTGTCAGTCTGCATTTCTGAATCCCCACTTCTCCTTCCCATTTGCCCCTTCCATTTTCAATTATTTGCTTAATCCACCCACCTCACCCATCACCTTCTTTTCTTTTCCTATTTCTTTTAGTTTTATATAATCCTTTTTTTTTTGTTTGTTAAATTATAAATATATATATATATATCTTAATTTTGAAAATCAAAAAAATTTAACAAAGAGAAAGACAACCAGACCATTTGCATAAAAAATGAGCAAATATTACACATCTCTTCTCAACGCAATTCTATTCGATTCAATCAATTATTCTTCAGTTCCAACAATTTACATGGTATGGTATTTAATTATCTATATAATTCTTTAAAGTTTGATTCTGAACATAGACAACATAATGAAGATGAGAATGAGATTGAGAACTCACTTTCAAGGCTTCTGGGCAGAGAACATAATGAAAGATTGTTGAACTTTGCTTGAATAGTTAATCAGACCGCAGGATTTGCACAAATCCTCTATTTCTTCCTCTGTTAAGTAGCCATAGGTCTGAAAAGCACGCTGCAGAACACAAACTTATAACGCTCACAAATCCATCTTCATAATCAAGAAAGTGTGAAAATCATGGCATCGTTTGGAGTTAGAGAAACCTAGAATCTTATGAGTCGTTAAAATGCAATTGTTTATCAGAAGATGGTAAAAAGCAATTTTGCATATGCTTGGTTTGGGATCAGTTGGTATTTGAACAATTGACGGACTATGACAGGATTCAGGATTATTCATAGTGTAGAGGTTGGTATCTAACAAGATGATGAAGGAGGATGTCTGTCTAGAATCCTTCTATCTAAGAAAAAGGTTGTGTTTTACAATATGTTCCTACTTTGCCCCACCCCCCATTTGGGTCAGCTACTCGATGAACAACCTGCTCGACTCTAAAATATTTGGGTGTAACTCGTAAAATTTTAAATTTTAGGTAGGTGATCACCATGGGTTGAACCCCTTTATCAAATTTAATGCTCTTTACTTATCATAAGATCAAATAGTTAGAAATTCTACAAAACTGAAAAATATCGATATTCAGTCCAATAAAACTGAAAAATATAAGCCAGCAAGAAGTTCAAGCAACCATTTAGGAAGCTAGCTTGTTTGTACCACCTTAAAAGGTGAGCTATTAGAAATTATGCAAGGACGGACTTCATATATGCAAATGCAAGAAAACCAAGTTTATGACCCAAGAAATATCGATAAGATAACACAAATTTTTAAATCATAGCTGCTTCTTTATAACTAGAGAAACTAAATTTTCTACTGATCAAATATCCAGAAAAGTAAGGATGGGGCAGGATAGATTAAGAGTATACCTCTCTTAAAATTCTTAGGTACCAGGGAGTAGATGAAGTGTACCGCAAAAAAGTGGTTCCCACAAATACTCCACCACTCCTCATTATACGAGTGATCTCAGCAATCTGATGAGAATAGTCAAAGAAACCCATTACTAAAACTAAAAGAAGTGCAAAAATCTTAACCTTAGAATGACCAAAACAGGGTGAAAATATCATAAATGGATGCCGAGTTGCTATACATATACTTCCTAAAAGGAATGCATTACTCAAGAAGATGTATCACAATACCAATTGGCCAATGAACCTGCCGTTAATTCAGACACACTGACGTGCACTGTTCCATTTGAATTGAGTCCCATGTTAACTATTGTGAAGAGTAACGCTTTGATCACTTCCTTTTAATGGACCAAGTACCAAGAGGAATTGGGGAAACTATGGACATGAAGAGAGAAACTTTAGATGATTTCAATCACACATGCTGGTTGAGAAGAGAATTTCAAGCGTGTGAAATAATGGGATGGATTCAATGTCTCAAGAGTGATATTCTGTAAGATGGTTGGATCCCAAGTTTGGTTCACCTTTTAGCGCAAGTAGCAAAGAATCAGTTGGCGCTGAGGAATGATTAGCTCAAGATTCGCCGGAGCCATTAGACAATTTGGGAGGAGTTTTAAATACTCTGTTTTTTGAGAAAGACTTTTGTCTCGAAAGTTGGAAGATCCTTCCAATCCAACCCCAATGCCCCTTTCCAAATTCTAGCTCACCTAAGGTCCATTGTTAAAGATTGCGATCTAATCTTGGTTTGAAGTTGTTCAGGATTTTGCAAGACATCTGTCTCCTAGAAGATTAGCTCATGAATCTGCTCAAGCCGTGTTCTGTTCCTCTTGAAAGTCAAGTTTTTTCGATCCACAGTTTTGTGAAGTTGAGAGTTTTGTTTTTGTATTGATTATGGGTTGTTTTTGTTGTACTAATGCTGAATTTGTTGGTTGTTTGTCTGCTTGTTTAGCTCGGGTTTTGTTTTTCTCTCTTTGGGGTAGCTGTTTTTTGTTTCTGTATTCAGGGTATTTATTTTGGATTGTTGTTGTTTCCTTGCTGTCTCTTGGTAATTGTCCTTTCATTTTCATTTTATCAATGAAAATTCTTCCTCCTTTTCAAAAAAAAAAAAAATGGTTGAACACAGCGGATTATGACTATTAGTAGGAAATCAAATAACAGAATATGTTCTACAAGACAATGCTTACAGCGTTGGAAGGAGATGGCCAACAATGCAACGCTGCACCAGCATGAACAGCATCTACTGATCCTGATGAAAAGGGAAGCCTAGAGATATCTGCCCTCACAAGAGCAAGATTACTGCATGTTTTCCAAAAGAAGATGAGCTAATTAGTATAACCTTCCTTTCTTGCAAGTGAATTGGACTTCACTTAATACACAAGCCAGCAGAATATAATAGTGATTGCAGTTCTAAAGAACTAACTAATAGAGAATAAACGTCTCTAAAATTACCTGTTCAAGAGAGTAGCATCTTTCTTAATGAAATCATAACATTGAAGAAGCATATTCTCAGAGAAATCAAGAGCAATTACGCCTGAGAAGGACCCAGATTTTGCAAATTTTCTGGAAAACAAACCACTACCACAGCTTGCATCCACTAAAAGACCACCTTCAACAGATTTAAAATACTCCATGGCCATTTTAAACTGCAACAGTGTATAGTTACAGAAAAGGTATCAACTCATAGTCACATTGTCCAAAGAACAATACCAAGGCAAATTATGTAACACCGCAATTAGTCTTGTTTTTCTCCACGAATAACATTTTGAATGGCATCAAAATATCAATCTAAAATCTTCGTCCATTTGAATGATAGTGTTATTACTAAGACGGAACATACTTCTTCATCAAGGCCTGGGAAACCACTTCGGTTGAAGTTTTGACGCCATCCTCTTTCGTATAGATATGAAACGAGTGGACTCCTACAAAGTTCAAAAATCAAAAGCAGTTCTTTAACATTGACCCAAAAGCTTAATATGATGGATGGAGGTAAATTTAATACTATATCATTGTAACACTCCACCTCACTTGTGGCCTTGAAATAAGTAAAAAAAAAATATCAACAACTGAAAATCAATATTAATTCGGAAGGAAATAACATTGTTGGGTTTGAACACAGAACTTTCTAGACCACAACCACCTAATCTAATACTATATTAAATCACCGATAGACCCAAAAGCTTGGGTTGATGGGTAAAAATAAATTTAATACTACATCCTCTAACGCTTAAAAATGAAACAAAGTAGGAAAACTAAGTAGTAAAAGGAATACAGAGAAGAAAAATGAAAAGGAAATATCAAACAGATACCGAAACAGCTCAGTCCCCCCAGGTTTGACTTCAACATATTCCTTCATTCCAGAAGTAACTGTGAGATCTAAAAAGGTGTTTTTGCTGGTATATGACTTTTTGCATCTTCTACACTTGAAACCAGACCTATAAATAGCTGGCCTGCAAAATTTCCACTTCACCCAGATCAAATTATAATGTCATGTAACAAGATTAATTTCAACATATGATAGACATCTCAATTAGTCAACTTACAAGTTAAAACCTGGCGGACCTTTTCTCAACAATGGCTCAAAACAAACCGGACATGAAAACACGTCAATTTTCGAATTCTGATCTTGTTGAATACCCGAATCCTGATAGCAACACAAAGTAATAATAATTTCAAATTCAACCTAATGAAACAGTTCGAAATTGAGTTACAATTACCAATTAAACAAAAATTTCCCCAACAACCAAACACATGATGGAAATTGGGAAATCACAGTACAATTCAACATCAAAAGGGGGGATTATAAACGATAGTTCAAACAAGAATGATAAAGTGTAGCTTACCGACTCTAGAACGAGAGCTGAGCTCGCTCGAATGGTGGAGAAAAAAGAACGAGGAGTGGACAAACGAAGAGGAGACTGAAATTGGATGTTGCGAGAAAGATAATGGTAATTGTTATATGGAGTTTGAGAAGGAAAGAAAGTCGCTACCGCCATGAAAATGGATTGCGAGAGCTCCTCTGAACTCTGTTTCTTCCTCCTTTCACCCGCGAGATTAAATAAATGCTTTTGGTGACGTCGATTACATATCTAAAAAATTTATATAAATAATCTCTAAAAATTTGTCGTTAATTATTTTTTTAATTTTGTGTGAACTTTTTGTTTTTTATTTTTTAGAAAATGCATTTTTTATTTTGTGTGTTTTTTTGTTCCAAATTTAAAAATATACTATTCTTAAAAAAAAAAAAGTAATAAGACTTTTACATCAAATATATAATTAAATTTTACCTGTTTTTTAGTACGACAACTACGACCTACAAAAATGATCATCGAACTTTCAATCTCTAAATAAAAATGACATAATTTTCTGTAGTATAATAGAAATTTGAATTTCGAACTATAACTATATATCTTTTAGTCGTTAACACGTCTTATAGATCGATGAATTCTTTTGTATGACAGAAGTACAAATTTAACGATTTTCGTATTCAGTGCATTTGGTAATTTAATTTTTTTAATTATAAAATTTTATAGAATTTTTTTAACATTTTTAAATAAGTTTACAGCAAAAATAAATAAATAATAATAATAATAATACAATTGAAAATGTATTTTTATGAAACCAAATGTTCCACGCGGCACCACGCGCTCCACGTCCTGAATGTGAAATATGATCACCTTTTATTTTTTCTTTTACACAATTAAAATAATATCATTTGTTGCAATTTGTTATTAAAATTAGTCTAAAAATAAATAATTTTCATACTAGACAATATAACGTTGATATGGATAAATATGCTCTGATTCAATTTTATGAAAATATCAAAATATGAATATTTCAAAAAAAAATTATATATAAAAAAAGGTTGGAAAATATTTTTGATTGATCGATAAACATTTTATAATTGATCGATGATTTTGAATGGTCATTGTTTATATCATATACATTTACGTTAGTGACATTGTGTTGCTTTTTAGGTTTCATTATTTTTATGATAAAATAAAAATATCAATGAATTCCTTTTGTTCGATATCGAACTAGAGTTAGTTTCTGCAAGTTAACTAGGTTGTTTTTTTGTTGGTCAAATTAGCATTAAGTTGTATTAAGTTGATTTGTTAATTATATTTGAAATAAGAAACGAAAGTAATTACCAAATACATTGTCGTTTTTAGTTCTCATAAAATAAGAAACGAAAAACATGAGATAGAAATACTATCAATCGGATCAGGGTGATGTGTTTAATAAAATTTCTAAACTAATATTTAGTCGTTTGCATAGTTAACCATAAATGACGTATCATTATTGGTGAACTATCCACTTTGTACTAAAAAATAACTAAATAAATGGATGTGATTGTACATTAAAATGTCATCTTGGAGTCACATCAATGCTAACATCTCATTTCAATTCAAATACTTTTTTTAGGAAAAAAAAAAACATGTACCTTTACAGTTCAAATACTTGTTCCCATCACACTTGTATGTGTTAGAGAATATATAATAATAATAATAATAATAAATAAACCGGGTTGATTAGATTACTAAATCCCATAACCCAACTCAACCCGAAATATATCTTTTAAAAAAATTTACAACCCAACCCAACCTAAAATAAAATGTAACCCAAACCGAACACTTACGGTTTAAGTTAGGTAATATGGGTTGGTTGAGTTACTGGATTTTTTGAACACCCTTAATTACAACTCAGTCATTGCAAATACATTTTTCCTAACGAAAATGAAACTGGGGCAAACCTCTATCTCCATCGGGTCTCAAGAGCATCCATATCTTCAACTAAAAAGTAAGTCTTCGATACATCAATTCCTCCAACAATATCTCCACAATGAAACCCTCCTTTTTTTAATACAACCTTCGTAGATTTGTTTTTTGTTCCACTTAAACTACCTCATCTGTCAGAAAGTAGGCAGTTGCTCTTGCTTATGTACTATAGATATTTATTTTACTCGACCAATGTAGGATTTTAGTAGCACCGAGATGTAAGACGTTTAAAACTTTGCATGTTGCAAACCTAAACAAACAAATAAATAAAAAGGAGTGAGAAGAGATTTGAATCTATCAATGTTGTTTGACTTGAAGGGAAAAAAAAGGGTTCTAATTAGCAGCTTTTGAATTTGAATATTTGAGGATGTCTTTTTATAAAATATGAAGCATGTGTATTCACTATGACGACATGACGCACATAATTAGGTTGGGAAGGACGACATGACGACAATGAAAACCAATTCCATTAAACAGGCAAATCAATGTTTTCCTGTCTTCAGTTTCATCTCCCAAAAAACTAACTTTATTTTTCTTTGATTTCATGTATTATTATTTTTTTAATTTTAAAATATAATTTATTTAAATAATACTAACATACCAAATCAATTTTTAAATCACAAATAATTATAATTAGACCAAACATTAACCAACAAAACAGAAAATAGCAAAATTAATGTTAAATTAAAGATACTAACTAATTTTGATTTTATATTTCATCCAATCAAGTAATTTATTTTTAAATATTAATTAAATGCTCTCTAATTAGTTTTATTTTTAAAAAATATTTTCAACAATTTTGTCAAAAAAAACACGTATTATGATAACACAGTGTGTGTTGTGTGTTAATAGGTTAGGAATTTTTAATGTTAAGTTTGTCTGATTGTTCTTGTACCTTAACTACTTGGTAATTTTTGACATTACATAACATATTTTTAGTGGAAACTGAAAAGTGGGTTTCACTTTTCTAATAAACTATATATTAAATTAAATTATTCATAATATTCTTTTTAATTTATTTTTTATAATTTTAAGATATTTGTTTATGCATACTATAAGTTCTAACACTCCAAAATATTTTAATTTAAATGAGAATTTTTATAATTTTTTTATAATTTTTTTTTATAATTTCCTATTTAAATTTAAATATTTTTATACATCTCAGTTTAAACTATACCAAAATTTAGGGTTTGTTTGTTAATCCATTTATTTTTTGTTTTTTGTTTTTTAAAATTAATTTTTAAAAAACACGTGTGATTGATAACTAATTTACTTTTTGGTTTTCATAAACAGAAAACAAAAAACAGTTACCGAACATATATGGTTTTTCTAAACAAAAATTTAAAAAACAAAAACAAAAAGTCAAAATGATTACGAAACGCACTTTAATTTTTTGATTTTACCTGATAAACATATAAAAATATATGCTTTATGATAGCGCTTGTTTTCAATGAACATGTGACTAACTCCATCTAAAAAAAGAAAAAAAAATAATGTTGGTACATATGATGATTACTCAAATCTCTCAAAATCTCAAATATTGTTATAAGGGTTTTGTGTGTATATATATATATATATATATATATATATATATATATTATCCAAAAGAAGGGAAATTTCCATATGTGAAGATTGAATTACATCAATGAACCAAATTTTGTGATTAGTCAATCAAAAAAAGGAAATTTCCAAACCAAAAGGCAACTCATTCACTTCAAACATATATATGTGTTTGGTAGATGGCAAATCAAGTTGTCCTTCGTTCGGGTATGGATTGAAACCCTAGATTTAGTTCATCGAATCTTATTTTGTCGAGAATATGTCACTGAGATGTATCGGTATTTGAATGAAAGTTTTTTTATTTTAAATCAACAATATGTGCGACAAAAATTGAAACTTTGGAGCTGTGTTGTAAACGACTGTGTGTTAAAGTGTAATATATCTTATTCTTTTTTTTTCAAAAACATAATTAGAATTAAAGAATTTTTTATTTGTCAAAAAATTGTCGTGCACCTTAATTTATCTGTCGTCGTCGGGACTATCTTTTGTAATTATTTAGTTTTTTTTTTTAAAAAAGGAATACTATACCTAAAAAACATTCTCCATAACTTTTTTAAAATTATATTCCTTTAAATAATTACACAAACATGCCCCCAAACAAAAATCAAACCCTAACTCCAATTTAGAATGTAATTTAACATTATATTATAAAAATGAGACAAAGATTTGACCATTCAACCCAACATAGATCTTACTAATATTATAATAATATTTCTTCTTTTATCAATGATGACCCCTTATTATTATTATTATTATTATTAAACCATAATAAGAATTTAAAAAATTCAAAACAAAAACCAACTCACACCCCCACAAAGCAATCACTTTTAAGCAATATTTCTATTTAAAAAATTAAAATACAAATTTGGTGGTTATAATTAAAAGAAAAGTTGAAGTCTTATGTAGTTCGATAAAATCTCTAAATTGAATTTATTGGTTTGATAAACTTTTTTAGAAATAATCTTTCTTTGTACTTAAAACGAGTTTAGCTCAACATTATTTTGCATATTCTTCTAAGTGTTAAAATTAGACCCTCAAACTTACTATAATTGTAGAAATTGGACCCATAAACGATAATATTAAACGCAAAAACTTATACAAAATATTACCGTTTATATAGCTATGTAAGTTTGAAGGTTCAATTCGACTCAATTTTAACACACTTTTTTAAAAATTGAGTCCAATTTTCACAATTGAAAGTTTGAGTTGTGTAATAACTACAAATATCACTATACTTTAGAGGTGGTTTTTGCAATTTATCCTCTAATTCTAAACCTTCTCTAAATCGAATTAACTTAATTTATTATTTTTACAAAAAAAAAAAAAAAAAAACCCTTCCAATGGCTCTAATAACCTAAAAAGAAGGCATTATATAAAATGATTGGTCTTTTCACTGTTCCCCATCTTCACAAAAGAGACAAAACAAACCGGAAATAAAGTAGCTTCATCTCTCTCTCTCTCTCTCTCTCTCTCTCTCTCTCTCTCTCTCTCTCTCTCTCTCTCTCTCTCTCTCTCTCTTTATATATATCAATCAATATAAATCCTACCCCTTAGAAGTTCATTGGATTAATATATATATATATATATATATATCATCAAATCAAAAACTCAAAAAAGACACTCAAAGTTAGGGTCTTGTCTTGATTCTCATCGCCATTGTTGCTCTAACCCAGAAGCTTTCTTGTTCATACACTATTCCAAATGAAGCTCCCTTCAATGGCGGTTCTTCTTCTTTTCCTTATGATCATGTTTCAAGCTCAAGGTATGGACCAACATTATTGTTAGTTTTGATCTCAAATATTTTTCCAACTTGGGTTTTGGTTTGTTTTGAGATTCAATGTCTCTCATTTGATAACTAATCGAGTTTTGGTTCATGGTATATTTACTTTTATAAACATAATTTTACTTTATATTTTTTTTATGTTTTGTTTTCAAAATCCAAGGTAAGTTTCGAAAGCGATATTTTTTGAAAGTTCGTTCGTTTTTTTGGGGTTTTTTAAGAATAATAAAAAACAAACTATTTACACTTCTTCGTGACAAAATTTATTAAATGACAAAGATTCACTACACTCGATTTTGCAATTGAGTGTAAATATTTTGTCCACTTTACCATTTTGACAATTTTTCATTATTTTTTGGTGAGAAAAGTTCAGATATTTTTCTTAAGAAAAGGTAACGTAATAAAAGCATAAATTTCAAGAACAAAAAGCTACCCTTTTAACGTAGAAATAGCGTTTTTATGCGCTTAGAAAGTTATTCGACCCTATGTTAAGCGAAAAAAATGATTTTTTTTTTTTTTGTTTTTTTTTTGTCGAAGGGATTCGGTTGTTGGAGAAAGGGATGAACAAAGAGTACAAGAAAAGTGGAGGTTTTTTGGTTAGTAAAAATGGTGGAGATTCATTGATGACAATGAAGAAGAGAGCCCCAATTAGGGCTTTAAGAAAACCATATTCTCATTGGCTACCAGGCATTCAAGAAGATTATCATGGACCAAGAAGCCATAAATCTAGGCACCATTAACTCCTTTTTTTTCTTTCTTTTATGAGTTTATTATTTGAGGCGTACATATACAACCCGAACATTTATTAGTTGGATCATCACTATATTCTTTAGTAAAATCAGTTAATGAAGATGATGGAGCATACTGATCTAGAAGAAATTATTCGAAGAGCTAGAACAGCGTGGCTGCCAACCATGTTCTTAGTAGCTATGTTGTATAGCTTTTTTGGTTTTAGCTTTAACCATCTAGGTTGAATTAAGGACCGTGATAGATTAGTTGAGACTAGTTATAAATTTTGAAGATAAAATTCTTTATAAAATAAGATTCAAGAAAATGTTGAGTCACTCGTTTATTTATTTATTTTTTCTCTAACCAATTTTATATTTTTTTTTACCACAATAATCAATTATCTCATTTTTCATAGTTTTGTATTGTTTTAATTTTGTATTTGATTGAGGGCAAGAACCATTGAAAAATGAGATTAATAGATTAAAAGAAAAAGATAAAGTGTTGAATATTTAAAGGTACTTAGTGAGTAAAATATAGAAAATTCAAATTAATTAATTAGTAAAAGTTGATTTAAAAGAGTGACACCTATTCGGAAAAGCTGCAACATTTTTGGGGTCTTTTTTGTTAATTTTATTATTATTTTATTTCCCAACTTTGTTTTTTTAGGGATGAGTGAAAATTCAAACCGAACACTGAGCTATTCTAACTTTGGCAACATCGTCAAAATTAATATACACTGTATATTGAGAAGCAAATATGTTAGCATCTATATGTGTTAAGTTTTAGTTTCTAATCTAATTTTTATGCAATACGTTTGTGGGATTACCACGAGACTTATGACCATGAGTCTTTGACGATCTACAAAGCCCAAAGAGAACGAAAAGCTTTTCTTAACAATCTTGTAGGACAAGACATAGTCGAGTTTGAGCATGAGCTAGGTATTCGTAGACACATATGTCACTTGCAATTCCAACCAAACTCATCATACAACTCTGACAACGCATATAAATAGAAGAGATTTATTCTATTAACGAGGTACACAAATTAAACTGAATTTAACTCGACAATACTTTAGCATTAACTCATCACGGCATCCTAAATTAGCTCATTTATATTTGGTATAAAAATTAACTCACGAACTAGCCTATATAATTTATACGGTTAGCAAATAAATTTACAAAATATAAAAAATATGTTTATATATCTTTCACATCCTTTTTAAATCATGTATATGACTGAATAATTAGTAACCACAGTCAATTTGCCTAACAATAATGCTAGTTAAAGCACACACTTCAGAAACTTAGACACATATCATTAATCATCATGATTACTCGAAATATTTATGTAGTTTAACAATGTGTGGATAGGGATTCGTAAATTTGACCTGATTTGTAAATTTATTGCTATAGTTTGTAAATATTTTTATTTTTTTTATCTATAAAATTTTAAGTATTTTTTTATATTAGGTAAGTTTAGAATACAAAGGACTAAATAAATTAAATATGTATAAAATAATATATAAATATAAATATTTTGTAATTTTCTTTTTTTAAATTTCGAGACAATCATGTCGGTAAAAATATATTTTTACTTTGGTTGTAAAGAACTTTTAATCCAAATAAAAAAAAGGTATTATTATTAATTATGTGATCAATTGCAAACATTATCATTGGAGTATAATGTCGGTTGTTACTATTACACTCTTAAACTTTTATTTGTAAAAATTAGATCATCGTAGGGGTGCACATAAGCTGATCGAGTTAAAAATAAATTATGGACCAACCCGACGTTCTTAGGTTGACAAAAATTGAACTCTATCAGTTTAATGTGCAAGGAAAAACCCAACCAAACCCATAATTTTTGGGTTAGGTCCGGTTGGGTCATCGAGATGTTTTTTTTTTCCTTTCATAATTTAGATTATTTTTTAATTCTTTTCCTTTTCACTAAAAATTTAAATTTTGCGGTGAACAAAAAGTCATATTTACGTAAATGACTTAAATATGTTACATCGATTTTTTTAAAAAAATTGTTATCAAACAAGCAATAAGCATTTTATGTCAAGTCTAATGTTTTACTTTCAAATATGTGAAACCCAATTCATGTAAAATACAAGCTTACATTCAAATTCATTAAATATATAATAATGGTGATGACGACGATGATAATAATAATAGTAATTGTAATAAAATTGGGTTGGGTCAGGTGACTTAGTTACTAAATCATACCATACAACTTAACCCGAAATATACTTTAAAAAAAAATTGCAACTCAATCCAACCCAAAATAAAATGTAACGCAACCCAACCTTTACAGTTGGATGGTGTAATTCGGGTTAGTTGAGTCATCAGGTTATAAAAATTGGATCCACAAATGATAAAAAAATTGAACTCCCAAACTCATACAAATGTTACAATTTATACAATTATTAAGCTTTAAGATCTAATTTAACTTGAGAGAGCATTATTTTAAATTTAAAGTTTAAATGTATAATTGTAACAACAGCTTCGTATGTAAATCTGAGAAAATGAAAATAAACTTGAAGTAAAGCAAAATTGGAGGAGATGCTTATTTTAAAGTTGGAAAAAAAAAGATAAAAGCTTGAAGAAGAAAAGGATAAAAAAAAAAAAAACAAAAAATGAGACTACAACCCAATTCTATATATAAAAATAACAATAATAATAATAATAACGAGGACTAAAGTCAAATTAATTTAAAATAAAAAAAAAAAGAAAAAAAGAATTAGGAGATACCTAATTTAATGTTATTTTCAATCGGTTAATATGATAGTGAATACAAAATTTAAGAAAAAAAAATTTTTTTAACATCAAAAATTAAAAAAACAAATAAAAATTTGTTATATTTTGTAAATATTTTTAACGGTTTTGTCATTTACAATAGAGATAGTCTTAAATAATAAAGTAAACAATTTATCATTCATGACAAAATCAAGTGCAATAAATTTATATTTTAGTGTTCTTTTTTCATAAAGTATTTTTAATTGTTTTTAAAAAAACCTCTTACAATAATTCTCAAATAAATTAACCCATATATTTACAATTAAAATAGAATTATCATATATTCATCCAACCATAAAATAAAATGACAACTTTTTAAATTAATATTAATAATTGAAATAAAATTATGAAACATTTTCAAATACAAACATAATGAAAAAAAAAATACAAAATATAGTAAAATTTCAATTACATTAATAGATTTCTATTAGTGTCATTGATAGATACAGATAGAAATCGTCTATCATCAATAAAATCTAAAATTTTATTATATTTTGTAAATATTTTTAGTAGTTGTTTCATCTAATAAAATGATCCCATTCATCCATATAATTATCAAATAAAATGGTAATTTTTTTTTATAATTTTAATCTTTATAATTAAAATTTTAATCCATATATCCAAATCCTTATAATCAAAATAAAACTATATCGTACAGATATACTTTTATAATTGAGATATATATTTATATTGTCATCATTAAATAAAAGGGCCAACTTTTTATTCTATCCAATTATCCCATGAATCCATGTACTCATGCCCATCTAAGCAAAATTTTGATTTAAACTAAAATATTATTTTTGTATTTTTTTTTTTAAAAAAATGCTTATAGTTGAGCAAAATGTTAAATAATCTTCAACTTTTAAATGATGTCACAAAATTTGAATTTAGATAATTTAAACTTTTTAAATTTTAGAAGTGAAAAAATGAAATTATATTAGGAGAGATACAATCAAATTTAAGGTATTTAAGGTTTTGGTAATATAAGTAATAAGACCAAATTTTCTCCTACAAAATGTAATATTTATTTATTTATTGGTCCTTTGTATAGAAAGTTTTTATTTTGGGTGATTTTGAGCCATTTTCCAAATTCCATCTTTCAAACCTTCAAATTAATAGCAAAATAGTAAATGAAAAAAAACAATTAATTAATTATTTTAAAAATCCTTTTTAAATTTAACTTAGATTTTAAAAACTGTTTCTTAAAATAGATAACAAAATAGAAAATCTCAAAGATATTATAATTTTCATTTCTTTTAAAAAAAACAAGTTATTATTTAAAAAATTACTCTAATTTCCACCCAATACGAGAAAAGGAAAAAAAAAAAAAAAAATCCCATTTTTCTCTCGCAAGGGGTGAGAAATTCAGTCAGTAAGGTGTAAAATTGAGCTAGTACAAAGCTCTCGAGGGCCTCACCATCTGCCCTTTCTTTTTTTCCCTTGCAGGGTCTCACCGCCCCTTCAGAATCACCACCACCCACCTCTCTTCACTGTAAGATTTCTCTACCCCTTTTCCCCTTTTGATTGCTTTAATCTTTTTATTTCTCTTCCCCTTCCCACTTCCATAGAGGAACCATCAAATTCCTCTCTCTTAATCATCACCCATCTCCCCTTTTCCCCTTCATCCTTCACTGTGCCTTTCGTTTCTTCAAAAGGGTATTCATTATTTTCCCTCTTTTCACTCTCTCTTCCTCTGATTCCTCCATCTTTTCCCTCATCTGGGTCTTTTTCATTTTTCCCAATATGAATTTTTGTTGTAATTAGCGTTCTGTCTTCTTGCTGGGGGTGAATCTTGAATCCCCTTGTTGTTGTTTTGATTTGGGAACCCTATGATTGTTTTTTGGCTTGATTTTCATTTTTCTCAACTGGGTTTTGATTCTTAGACAGCTTACTTGTCTGTGGTATTTTCTGCTCTTGTGGAGACACTGAATTAGCTTAGGGCTTGGATTGTGTCTTTTTGTTTCCCTTGTGATGTATTTTCTTGAATTCAATGGCTGATCCTTTCAATGGATGATGGGTGTTGAGAGAGTTTCTCACTTATGATAAGTTTTTAACTTTGATTAGCATTGGTGAAGAGAACCCGGAGGAGGAGGGATAGAACAAAGAGGAAGTATCTCAATTTTCTTTCATTTAGGTGGTTGAACCTACTTGATTATTTTGAAATTTAGATGGGATATCTTTTGGTTATCGGCTTAGCATATCAAAGCTTATGTACTTCATTTCATTGTAAATGTTGTCCAAGAATTGAATTTTATGGTTTACACCAAAAAGCATGCTTCATCTGTAGTAATATTAGGGGAAAAAAAAAGATTGCAGTTAAGGCGTGTTACAATTTTCGATCATGATGTATATGCTTCATGCATGTCTCTCAATTAGTGCAACGCAATTTGCTTCCTTAATTTCTCTAGTCGGGATAGCAATTAGTTACAACTTATCATGTTACTGAATGTCAAGCACTGCAAGCTTTGGGCCCTATATATATATTTTCCATTTTAAGAGATACAACGAGAGTATCTTACTCTTTTTCCTTTTGTTTTCAGAGTATGGGAAGCAATTTTATTGGCGGAACTACCAGCTGTGGTGAGGCTGATGGGCCTGAAACCACTATTGAGATTAAGTTAAAAACTTTAGATTCACAAATTTATACTCTCAGAGTGGATAAACAGGTTAATATCTTCACTTTCTCTTAGGTCATAAAGGTTGGGGGACAGTTAATTTTTCTGATCAATCAACTCAAGATGATGTTTTAAAATGTATTTATAACTTAAAGAATTTCAGTGCCACTTTCCTGGGACATTTCAAGTTAACATGTTAAGTTGCTAGAAATGTGATAAGTTTAATGGGTATTTGAATTTTATTCAAGTTTTGTGGCTTCAATGAAGATCTATTGAAGAGGCTTGTTTCCGTTTGAAAAAAATTAATTTTTGTCAACTTGTATAGATGCCAGTCCCTGCTTTGAAAGAACAAATTGCTTCTGTAACTGGTGTGTTATCAGAACAACAACGTCTTATATGTCGAGGAAAAGTTCTCAAGGATGATCAGCTCTTGTCTGCCTACCGTATCCTCTATATGATTTTACTATATTCCTTTATTTGTCACAAAACATCGATTGAATTGATATTCTTGTGATTTGAAGTGCTCCTTTGATAAGAATACTTTTTATGTATTTTCAAAGAAAAGTTTTCATATTCCCTATTAGAAAGTAAGTTTTCATATTTCCTATTAGAAAGTACTCTCGGTTGGAGAAAACTTCAGGCTTAATTGGGTGTAGAGATATTGTATTTATTAAGTACTAAGCTCACAGATACTATATAGGCTGCTTGGACTGTGTCTGTGTTGTATACGTGGTTTTGATTTAAACTTCTTGTGGGAGAAACAATAGAAATTTTTTGAGCGCTCTAGAGATCTCCAAGTGAGGTTTGGCTATTTGTTAGATTCGTTGAATTTATGGGCGTTTGCCACCAAACATTTATCATAGTGATTTGTTACGCGTATGGCTTATTTTTCTTGATTCAAGGCCCTTTTTTGTAGTTTTCCTTGGTGACCTTTTTCTTATATGCCCTTGTATTCATTAATTTATTCTTTATTCTCAATGAAAGCCATGTCATTCATTAAAAGGAAGAAAAAAAACCCTCTTATGTAGGGTGGATTTTCATGCTGTACTGCAAGTCATTTATAATTACATATCTAGTGTTCACATGATCTTTCAGTTGAAAATATATGGTAAGGTATTCTTTAATGGGAGGTAGACGTTGAAGATGGTCACACCTTGCATTTGGTTGTCAGACAGCCTCTTCCGCCATCAGAGACTTTGCCCAATCGACCAGGTTCGGTTTGCTTTCATGCAAAAGATTCCCCCATAAACAATACTGAATTGAATATTTTTTACGAGCCTTGTTGCATATCTCTTGAAAGCAAAACCTGTTACTCTCGTGTGTTATAAAAGACTGAAGGCAACCTTGAGGCATATATCTACGCATGACTGCATAAATTTTAAGTTGTGAGACATGAACTACTGGTATAGCGATTATGTCAAGTCTAAAATTTCAGCATTATCACTAATGCTAGAAAGAAGACCAGGCAGTTCATATCAGGAAGCATTGTGGAAGGGAACAAAGAAGGGAGAGTGTGTGACCTTCTAATTCATAGGTGCTAGGGAAGGAGAGAGATGAAATTCAAATCATCACTATGATGAAGCATCATGGACGAAGGAACTGGCAGGAATTGGCGTACTATGGAAAAGAAGTATCCTATGGTGGCCGTGTCCCCAAACCAGCATGCACCCAACAAAGAGAATCAGAAGCACATTATTAATCAAGTTGTTCCCCTTGTATGACATAATTTAAGGCTGAGGCAATGATCTTATGGATCGATGTAGTCTAAAAGCTATTTTTTGAAATATTTTATGTGGAAGGAATTAAAGAATTTTCAATGATGAATGTAGAAATTATGGGGGACTTTTAGCCAAATCTTTTGGCTTCTACTTGGTATACCTTTTTGTGTGCTCTTTGGATTGTATTCCCTGAATCTCCACTTAGCTCGATACAAAATTTTCTTGTTTTATGAATAAGACCCGCAGACTTCCGATTAGAAATAGAGGGTTGAAGGGACCCTTGTACTTCCTAATTTTGTAGTGTTGCTCTACCATAATCTCGTTGCACAACTTAAATCATATTTGACTTATCATATTAGACTCAGATAAATCAGATGAAATTTCTTATTTTGCTTCACCGCTTAGATCACTTTAAACTGTGCTTCAAACTGACATATCTACCAATACCATTGCTGTATCGGCTAACTTTTTATTGCTGAAAGTTGTTTGCAGAAACTGATCCAAATTCGAGTACGAGTCGTGTTCATAGCAATCGAGTGGCTCCAGGTGTGGTGATTGAAACTTTTAGCATGCCTGTTCAAGGGGATGGTGTGCCCCCAGAAATCAACCGGGTCAGTCTGGCTTGGAGGATGAAGAAGTTCTTTCAGGTTCTTGGTATAGTCTGTTTTAGTTGTGTAACTAAACACTATTCTTTTTTCTGCTCAGATTGTGTCTGCCGTTCTAAGTTCAATTGGACTTTCAAATTCTGTAACTGGCAGTGATGGGATGGATGTTGTCAGGGTAAGCTTTCATTTTGAACTAGTTTCCTTAGTTGTCTGTTCATCTCGTGTCTTCGTATGTACAATTCTATCTTGCTCATATGAATTATGACTGAAGGAAATTGACCAACAAAGATCTGGAGAACGGGTGATTGCAGCTGGGATGATAGATTTGAACCAGCATCAATCTGGTGACAATGGCTCAAGGCCACTATCTGATAGGTTTCATGGCACTTCTGGACACCCATCAATTCCTTCTTTAGGATCGTTCCCTCCTCCTGTAAGTTGACATTTGGGGATTCTTTAGATGCTCAGGAGTCTTTTTCACCTTAAGATTTACATTATGTATTTTCGAAAAAGTCAATTTGTCCGGGATTCACTGCACTACTGCTTGTGCTCTATGTGATTTCTATCAACAAAAATCAAGGCTGAACGGCTGAAAAAGTATAGTTGAACGGCTATAGTATTAGATGTTATTTTTTATTTGTTTTAATAACTCCTATAAGCATTTTGACTTCTAAAAACAGAAGCAACCTTTGAAAACAAGCAAGTACCGACTAGTGACATTATTTTTGGGCTGTTATTGTACTTTAGTACTTTTTTCTGAAATTCATCTGGTTGAAACGAATGGTAGTGATTCTTGGTGTTTGCAGGTGATTCCTGATTCTTTGACAACTTTGTCTCAAAACCTCGGTAATATGAGGCGTGATTTCGAAAATATTGGTATGTTCTGTTCTGTTTGACAACTTATCTTTTGAAAGTCTCCTAATGTGTGTATATAATATTTGTTTATTATGAAATGGTTGGCAGGCAGAGTTGGAGGAAATAATGCCCAAGAAGCTAATATTCATGGAGATGAGGAGAGCAGCTCTAATTCCTCATCTCGTCCAAGCACCACCCAAGAAAGTTTCCCAACTCCTGCATCGTTGGCTGAAGTCATGCTCTCTACCAGACAAATGCTTACAGGGGAAGTCTCAGAGTGCCTACTTGTGCGTTCTAACTATCTAATACTCACAAATAGTGTAAAATTTTGGCCTTTCTTCTATAAAGGGTTTGATGATTAGTCCTTAATTTATTATACATTTTGTTTCAACTCGTGAACTATTGGTGAATGCAAATAGTTCAATATTGTTTTTTTTCTTTTTTTTTATAAAGGAACTAGGTTACGTTTTTTCCCGTTTTGATGAGTTATAATATAAAAGCGAGTTATAATATAAGAGCTTATAGCGTTTCTTCTGTCGATTAAGAGGAGAACACAATTTATTTTTTATGCTTTATTTGCTGGTAGCAACTCGCAAGGCAACTGGAGAATCACAGAAATGTTACAGATCCTACTTTAAGGATGAATACTCAGTCTTCTGCATGGAGAAGTGGAGTTCTATTCAATAACCTAGGTGCATATCTCCTAGAACTTGGTCGCACTATGATGACATTGCGAATGGGTCAAAATCCTGTATGTTTTTCTTCCTTTTCTTTCACCACGGCTTCCTTTTAATTTATATGGTTTCGTCATTTCTCTCTTTCTATGTTTCATTTTTTGGATGGTAACTTAACATTCGGTGCATTTATTTCAATCTGATGTACAATCTGCAGTCAGAAGCTGTTGTTAATGCAGGACCTGCAGTTTTCATTTCCCAAACTGGTCCAAATCCTATAATGGTTCAGGTAATATTTTCATGCCTGGCTGGATTTTGACTATTTTTTGGGTTGAGTTTATATCTTCTTCTACTAATATTAACTTCTATCAACAGCCTCTTCCTTTCCAACAAAATACAAGCTTAGGCCCAGTTCCCATGGGAGCCATGCAGCCTGGCTCTGCACTAATTCATGGTCTTGGTTCTGGATTCCTCCCAAGGCGTATTGACATACAAATTCGAAGAGGTAACCTACAGACTTAGCCTTTCATTAACTATTCTTCTTTTGTTGGATGTCAAGAAAAAATATATTTAATTTCACTAATTTCTAGGTTCACCAACTACGGCATCAAATGGCAATCCAGAGGAACGCAGTGGAGCTCAACAGCCTTCAGGACAACAAGAAGCAGCCAGAGGTGTGGGTGAAAATTCTACCAATCAAGCAACCACTAGGGTGGTAGAGGGCCCAAGTGTGGGTGGAGAATCTGGAGTGCGAGTAGTGCCAATTAGGACCATGGTTGCAGCATTACCTGGACCCTTTAGCCGCTTACCTTCAAATTCTTCGGGTAATTCATTTGGGTTATACTATCCCGTTCTCGGAAGATTTCCTCACCCTACTTCAGGAAATGCGAGGACCGAGCGAGGAAGTCAAGCTTCATCAGAGCGTCAGTCTACTGGCCTCCAGAGTGAGCAACATACAATTCTTGAATCTGTTGTGGAACAGCAAAATGTTGAAGATGCTGCAAGAGATGGTAATTCTATTATTTTGAGGCATAGGATAGGTTCATTTATTAGATATTGAAACTTTGAATTTATTGATGTCGCATATTTTCTCCATTGCCTTACATGCCTAACAACTCTGTTGGGAGTTTGATCCTACATCTGTAAGTAAGAAACAGTTCATATATTGATTGAAAAGAAGATCAGATACAAAGCCAGGAAGGGGCCAATGGAAGCCATTAGCCTATTATTATTATAAAGTAGTTGATTATGCATTGTTTATTCGTTTAGATAGAGACTTGCAGTCGTAAACAGGGTTTCCTTGAAGACAAGATCACATTTCTTGTACTTTTACCCATTGATACTGCTGTTTGGGTTTGGGCAGTTCTTATTATTGTTGTTTTATTAGAATCTAAACGTGTATCAAAACAGCCCACCAAAAAAGAAAAAAAAAACCAAGGCTATTGGGATTTGGACAAGGGGTCCTGCTTTGGAGGAATTCTACAAAGGTTTCCATTCTAAGTTGGATAGAAATTGAGGGTGTTTCTAAAGAAATAAATTGTGAAGAGCACTCCAATAATATATCACACGACCACAGAAATTTACTAAATCTGTGCTTATCCAAAAATAGGTCACGTTTCTTTCTTTCTGAAGAAGCTGAAAGAGAGCTCTACTAACATTTGTACGCGAAACCCTAGTTTTTATGTAACTACTTGAGTTGTATTTAAAAAAACTCACCTTTAGTTTTTAAATGAGGAGAGATCCTATGGTATCAGATCCATTCTATCCTTTTTTTTTTTTTGATATCCATGACTGTCCGGACCAGCTTACGCGCACCTCGACTAATCTCACGGGACATCCGTCTGATCCATTCTACCCTATTCCCAAAATTCCTTTTTTGCCCATAAGATTATAGGTTCTCAAGTTCAGATATAGTAATTATTACTTGTATACCCATTGTGAGAAGACTGTCTCTGCATTTTCAACTACATAATTTCTCATTCTTTCCTATTATATGTTGTAGTTTGTTGATACGGTTGCTTGCTTGCATGACCTCTGTTTACACCGTCAGGGTTATTTTAACGCCTTACCTTTTTGCATTGAGCAAATAATATTTGTACCTCTGTAGTCTGTTATTGCTAGGATCATCAGGTCACCACAACATACACCTCGTATATAAGTTTGTATATTCACTGCAGAAACTTACTCTTCATTTAGCAAAACGTTCAAGTTGATTCCTTTTAATTATTTCTCTTAATGTTCTACAATATAGGCGTCAGCCAATTAACTAATTTGTGGTCAGTACCTCACATTTCAAGGCAGCAGGTGTTAGTTTTATCTAATGGACATAGTATTGAAGTCAACATATTTTTACAGGTGGGGCCCAAGGTACCCTGGAGTCTGAACGACAAGTTCCCAGTAATGTTGTCCAGTTTCTTCGGACTCTCTTTCCCGGTGGTGAAATCAACATTGAAGATGCCAGTTTCCAGGAGATTAGTGGTTCTATTCCTGCTCATCATTCAATGGCATCGAGTTCTGTTGCAAATGTTCAAGAATCAGAATCAAGAACTACTGATGAAGGAATGTTTTTGTCCAACATATTTCACCAAATCATGCCCTTTACATCACAAGGGAATGAGCCAGATATGCCTTCTGTAGAGGCAAATGCCTCTGAGCGTCAAAACGCTCCAGATTCTTCTGCACAAGTAAGCAATTCTGACAAGACCGCCTCTGATCTATTCATTGTTCTGATCATTTTGAATGAGCAGTATTATTCTGTTGCAAATTATGATTCTATGCAGACTTGAAAATGATGATTTATGTTTGAATTTCCGTTCTGCATCTTCATATGCACATTCTTTTCCAACAAAGATCTAAAAAGGTGGGTTTTTGCAGGCTTCAAATCGGGATGCTGAAACGTCTAGCAGACGTGTTGATTCAGAAGCAGGTGCTCCAAGTTCAAAACGACAAAAGGTGCTTTCACTGAAAAATTATCAATATCTTTATATATTTATTTAATTTTAATCATTCAATGCATGCATATCACCAGATAATGTTATAATTTGACTCGGGTTGGTAATATGATGCCTGCTGTGCCAATCGTTCTTTCAAAAGCAAGTATGAACAGATAGGTGCATTGAAGTGGGGGTTTTTATGTTGTGGTAGAGTCTCCGATAGCCATGTGTAGATTTTTTTTGTTTTGCAGTCTTTTGCAAATGTTTTAAAATCCTAGGGAAATTCTGAAATTAGAAAACACAGTATTTAGGTCCCTGTTGAATAACCCCTTTGTTTCTAGTTTGCTATTTAAGCTAGTAAAATCTACTTCTACCTTTACATTTTTTTTTTTGGCTTTTGTTATGTTTATCTGCTATTTACAAATGTTTTTGAAATCTTAAAGTAGAAATCATAATTCATCGTATTATCAAATGGGATTTTAAAAGGGTTTCTCTCTCTCTCTCTTCCTTTTTTGGAAAATTTCTCCAGGTTTTAAAAGTGTTCCTAAAATTTCTAAACTGCACAAAGTGTTTAAAGAAGCAAAGTTTCCAAGCTTTAGTATCATGCTTTGCTCTTCTTTTCTACTTTGAACAATACTCTTTTCATTAATTCAATGAAAAGTAAGTCTTCGTTTTTGTTTAAAAAATAAAAGCAGCAAAATTTACAAAACAGAGAACTAGGAGAACTCCACAATGGGGTCTTAGCTTTTATAATCTATGGTCTGGGTCTGGGCAAAAATTTCATCATGAAGTGTAATTGATGAATGTATTATAAATATTATATTAGTAATGCTAAGCAGAGTTATCTTTGTTTTATGTTTCCTTATTGCAGAAAGATTGATACAACAAAAGCAACTAGATATTATGGATGGGATCTTAATCTGCAATTGCCCCTTCAAACTTCCAGGAACGAAAAATTGTCACAAAATAGAGTCAAATTAATGGTGGAATTCGCTTTGAAAGTTTCAAGGAGAGCACCACAGCCTTTGCCAATTAAGTGTACTATTTTTTTACTCTTTTTTTTGCGTTTTTCGGGGAGGGGGGGGGGGGGGGGGGGGGGGGGGGGGGGGGGGGTGGGGGGGGGGAGGGGGGGGGGGGGGGGGGGGGGGGGGGGGGGGGGGGGGGGGGGGGGGGGGGGGGGGGGGGGGGGGG
>JBBPDJ010000019.1:14173496-14235959 GCA_037974625.1 Cucumis cinereus
TACGGTTTTTTTGGAAACTAAAGGGGGTTTTGATTTTTTGAATTTCCCCCCCCCCCCCCCCCCCCCCCATCACCTTGTACGATATCGTGTGACGTTACTATTTTACCCCTCACCCCGTACCTGGAACCCGAAATGGAAAAGAAGTAAAATGAAAGCATTCTTCGAGTTTACAGTGTTCCCATATTTGTGAATGACCATAAAACTATTAGATCAAGTCCTTATAAGCACATCTTCTGCTTCTTGAAACTGTGATTTGTCTTCCATCTTACATTGCAAAACTGCTCCAATTGAATTTCATATGTTTTACCCTTATTAAGAGAGAGCCCCAACACTCATTTGCCCTTTGTATTTGCCTTTTTTAAGTTACAAACAATATTGATATGGAAGAGAAATAGAGTAATTGCACAAAAAATTGAATCACTTTTACGTTTGTTATCTATGTTCTTGTAATCAATTTGAGGGACGACCCACGTGATCTCGTCTGGGTGTACATATGGTTGGTTTGAACTATATATGTCAAAAACTTATTATTACTCTTACCTTTGTTTGACTCGTTTAATAGGCAAAGATGGTTGAGATATTTGACTAAAATTGTTGATATTTGTTAGGGACACTCGGTAGTTTCGTGGATTGGCGTAATGGTCAATAGGAGCCATGAAATGAGTTGTCTTGTGCTTACAGTTGAGACAGTTGGAATTAGATAGTTTGTGAATCTTAAAGTCTTTGGGGGTGGATGTTTGATCAAGGTGATTCAACTCGAGCATGAATGAGTTAAGATGGACATGCATGTGTAACAATCTCACGTTATTTAGCCGATTTGGTAGTGATTTACATGGACACGATTAAGTGATTTATTAAATTTCGAAGTAGTATAACATGGATCACCTGGAAATGTGTCATTGTGATTAGATCTTGTTTATGCGACTTAGATTTGATGATTGAAAAGATGTTGATTTGGATAATAGATCTAGGTTTGCAGACTTAACCTAGCTGTATTTGCTTCCAATAGAGAGAACATGTTGCAATGTCAAGGTCCACCACTTGCTTATGAGGCTCTACATTGTTGGCATTACCCCAGAAAAAGTTGGATGTTGTTGGATTAGAGATACAACAAACAAAATAAGGCATCTTTCTTAGGTTGGCTTGAATATAAAATGATTTGGTGATTGGCATCCAAGGTAAGGCTGGAATCCTTGCTTGTAGTCACTTTAAACCTTTTGTTTTTGTAGCCCATATTTATGTTTGCATGTGGGTTGTGGATTTTAGATATTCTTTTATATTATCTCAATTTCCTTTCTAAACATCTCAATCTCTTTCCTAAGGCCATTACTCTTGCTGCCTCCTTAACCTATTTCATGTGTTTGATTCTAGATGTTATAATAGTTAACCCATAACAATTCTGCTACCACTTTCTCATCAAAGACCAACACTAAATATTACCAGATCTGTGGAGAAAGCAAGCAATTTCCATCGAAGTGGGAGCAACGATAAAAATAACTGTAATTCATACCTTTTGTAACCTCGTTGATTTGAATTTCTATTTTCTTGTTGTATTCATACGTTCCCTTCACTTTAGTAATTAGTGCGATAATCCATAAGAGGAAGCAACATAGTCATATAGCCAGAAAGCACCCTATACAGAAAACAACATGGCCAACCAAACCAACCAAAGAAAGAGGAATAAAAGACAGTAATCGATCGATCGAAAGAATCAATACAGGAAAAAATGATCTGATATGGGTTTCTTGTTGATGAAGATACGAAAAATGGTGAATGGTTTAATATGCAAGTGTTGAAAATGGGAAAAGTTGAATTACATTGTTAAAATGTGGGAAAGTTAATTATTGCAAGATATAGAATATTTATGGTTGAAGAAACTTGTAGATCATGAGGTTAAACAGTAGTAAAAGGGGAAGCCAAAGATTAAAGTTGGACACTTTTTTTAGCTATAAGGCTAACCAAAAACCACTTTCAATTTAATCCACTTTATTCCTTCCTTCTAGAAACACAAAATTGGATCCATATCTCATCAAATTTAGATTCAATCGTACGTCTCGAAGTGGTTGGATTTACGAGATGATTGGTATAGTGCATATGTGAATTTTCTTTAACTCAAACTACAATTTTTTAGTACATCTTCCGGATAGAGGATCAAAACTTCGACCTTTTAAAGAGAACTGGGCTGAGTATAAACAATTTAAATTTTACTTAAATTACCATTAGAGATATAGAGGACACAAATTCAAATTTCTAAACCCAAATATTAGGTAAAGGGGTATTTGATATCCAATTAATAATAGAAATAAAGTGGGACCACAAAGCCATGTTATTGTTTTGGACATTGACATCTTAAACCAATTAAAATAATAATAATTCATACCCAATTTAATTAATCTAATCTTTTCAATTTGAATTTTGAAACTATTGCAAAAATCACATGCTTTGTTACAATCACAACTTGAATCTTATAACATTTATAATTCTATTTTATGTTCACTACCAAAAAATTTATTATTTTATTAAATACAAAATTAAGAGTTCATGAATTTGAAAAGTTTCTAGAAACAATAAACTAACAACATGGACTGGATTTAAGTTTCACTGAAAGTACATGAATTAAAATCGGTCATTTTAAACTATATGAACTAAAATTGAGTCATCATTAGACGTACGAAGACTAAAATGATATTTTTTTTAAAAAAAAAAGATTATTTGTCAATTTCTTTTTCTAGAGAGGGAGAGAGAAATACTTTTTTTTTCTTTTTTTCTTTTTCTTTTTTTTGTGAAAACAAAATTGAAAAAGGTCATTATCAAGAATTGCATCATTTTCCAATGGAATTTCCTCTCAAATTTTCATTCCCACCTATCATTTACTCAAACCTTCATTATCATATCTTTTTGTCACAATTTATTTATTATTTAATTAAAAACCCACCGACTTACTTAGTAATTAATAATGCTATTAATTAACTTTTTTAGGAAGCACACAAGTTGTTATTTGGCATATTAGGCCATTTTTTTGCAATTTTTTAATTATTTTTTTGGAGATTAAAATTAAAATAAAATAATTTAAAAAGTATAAAGAAAATTTGAGGTTAGTGATTGTGTTGCGTGGCCCTATGTGACAAAATGCCAATGTGAACGGAATAAAAAAACGGTATAAACTTCTAAATTTAAGAGTATTTGACCTTTCAATTTAATCATTACAACTTATAATAATTTCTAAAATATCTATTTCCATTTTATTAAAGTGATGGGTTACTTTTTAAAGATTTTTTATAAATCAACATAGATTTTTTATATAAATTATTTAAATAATTATAATAATAATTTAATTTTTAGATTCATTTTCTAACCGTGTGATAAAATCTAAATTTTTTATTATTTTTTATAAATATTTTTCTTTTTATCAACTATATATAGATCATAGGTTATATCAATTATTGTTAAACTATACTCGATTTTAACACGATTTAAGATATATTTTGTTGTGAAATAATATTATTTGTTGGTGATTGGTATTAGTTGAATATATAAAAATAAAAGAAAAAGAAAAAGAATGTGTGAATTAGGTTCTCAAAGTCTGTTGTCATGTAAAGGTAGCTATCCCCATAGATGCCTACTTCTAGGGATGGAATACCCACCATTCATTTCACAAGCTAAAAGGGAATGTGACAAAATACTTAATGTCCCTACATTTAATATTTAAATTGTTAAATATTCAAATATTTTTACTTAAGAAAAATGAATAGTAAATATTAATATTAATATTAATATTAATATTAATATTGTCCTCTCTCAACTTTGCCTTCCCATTCACTATTCAAGGAATGTGAAACATGCATGCTCAAATATTTAATGTCTAACCATTTGTGAAAACTCTAGAGTCTAAGTCTTTTTTTCTAAAAGAGAAAAAATAATTTTGATTGAGCAACAACTAAGGAACTCGTTCAAATTATAGAATACTTAATTAAGGTAATTTGAGATTCAACAGACTTTCAAAAAAAACTTACGAGAGAAAAGTCATGAGATCGGTATCAAAAACAACACCCACGCACCATAGTGAAGGCAACAATTGATGAACGTATCAAATGAAGTTTAAGCATCGTTTTTAGTTTTTGTAAGATTTATGGACGACTTGTTGAGAGTACGAGTGATGTTTATTGTTGTCGCAATTGAAGGGGGTGTTAAGTCAGACTCGAAAGTTAAGTTGATGTGTTAAGATCCTCAATTGTGAAATCTACTGTGAAATACCTAAAAGTGAGGATAAAAATATACACATATGATGTAACATTTGAACTTCAAATACTTTTGATGTAATTTTTCCATCATTGTCTTTAAGAATCGAACAGTCTAAGTGAAGGATACAATCAGACTCCAATCACCCAACTTTAAAATTCTCACTTAAAAAAGAAAAAGAAATGAAGGGTAATTTTCTTAGATAGGAAAGGAAGAAGATTTACACAAAAAGTTTTGAAATTTAATTGTGGGGTAGTTGAAAAGCAATTGAATTTACAAACATTGAACATTTCCCAATTCAAAGGAAATTTAAAGATTCAATTTTTATTTTATATATTCATAATTTGATGTTTGAGATTATGCTTATACAGTCCCAAACAACCGATTTCAGCCACGCTTTCAATAGAAAAATCTGGAATTTAAACCCTCTCTGTTTTCTAGCTTGACTCAATTCTCTCTGTATTTCTCTTTGTTTTGTTGTTTCTTCCTTAAAACAGGGTTTTTTGTTTTGTTTTTCTCATTTTCTTTTCATTTCTCACTTTTCCCAGTAAACATATTCTGAGAATCTTCTTCACCCTCCATTATTTCTCCTCTGTTTTTTCTCTCTCTAGCTTTCTGCTTTCTTCTGTTACTTTGGATACCCACCTACTGCAAGTTGAAGAGAAACTGAACCACCAAACTTCTCTCATAACCTTTTTATTTTCTTCTTTCTTATTTTATCGTCATGTGTGTGACGGATGCAGAGCAGGTTGGGACTGAGAGACCAAGTTCTGGGGTTAATAATACCAGGCCATGGCCTATGCATTGTGAATTTTTGCAGAATCAGATGGGAAATCCTGATAAGGAGCCTGCTCTAACTGGAACTAGCGACCGACCTCGCTCTGGAAATTCTTTTCCTGTACGAATTTTGCTTCCTTTACACTCATTTCTAGGGTTTTCTTCCCTTGATTTGTATTGGGGTTTCCTTTTTCTTGTTGGGGTTTTGATAAAATTTGTGAAAAAGTTGTTTTTGTTATTGTTTCTTTTGTGGAATTCTCTGATGGGGTATCGTGATTTTGCTTTTTTTTTTTATTTTTTATTTTTTATTTCTCCATTTTTGTGTTTCTCTTAACTGAATGTAGCTGATAATTCATGTATTTGGTTGCTTTTTTTTCTTCTCTTTTTGTCTGTCTGTGTGTGTGTGTGTTTAGGGGTGACTTAAACTGGTGGTGGTCTTTCTCTTCTTGTGTTTTGCCTTTTCTTTTGTTGTTCTATTTGGTTTTCCTTGCTAAAAACAAATAGTTTGAGAGTAAGCATTACACAATCTCCAAGATCATTTTTTTTTAAGAGAATAGATTCTCTATTTAATCTGTTTTGACACCAAGAAGTGATTTCTAGAAATAGGAAAATTTTTTAAGAGTTTAGTCGTTTCAGCTTTGTTTTTATGTTAAATCTGATCTGATAGTTTCTTCTCTTGTTCAATTCAGAGTTGCTACTTCAAATCTGTTTGACAACATTCAATTATAGTGTTTCTTGTTATTTTCTTCACTGTAATTGATTTGAAAGTACTAACGTTTTAGGAACAGCTACTTTTGTCCTTAATGTGCTTCTTAAAAGATTCTGTTATTTTAGTCCTTTCACGTTTTAATTGAGGTTCCATTGTCAATTTTCTAAAGTTTCAAGCATAAAGTTTCTTCTTTGCGTAGCTTGTACAATTCTTACTTTAATTTATGGTCCCTTGGTATGGGCCAAAAGGAAAGGATAAGGGAGAAAAACTAACAAAGACTGTTTTAGTCATGAATACTACTTAATGGTAATAGGCTTTTCTGTTGAACTGTTTGGTTGAATTTTTTTTTTTTTCCTAAGAATGCATCTCTGTAACCTTAACTAAGAGTTCGTTGGCTTTGTAATACATCAAAATTTAAGTGTCACATGTAAAGGCTAACCATTGGTCCTGGTCTCACTTGTACGAAGGCTAACTCTATAATGAATTTACCTTCTCCATAAAATTAATTTAAGAATCTTGTTAGCTGATGTGGATCCAAACTGACCAAATTTTCCCTTATATTGAACACTTCGATGGATTGATGGAGCTGATAACGTTATAGATTATCTGGAAATCATGTCTGGTAAAACTTCCTGATATGGGATCCCTTTGGTTCTCCATTTGTTGTTATACCGCTTCTTGAAGAGTGAATGTATGTGCAAGAATTATTCTTGCACAAAGTGGCCCATCTGACTGTCGGACGATTACTTTTTATAGCATAAACTAAATATTTCCTTCTCGTTACTTTGAATTCAAGTATTGGCTTCACATTCTTCCCAACTTGTTGATTGTTCCATTATTTTTTGGTTTTTGTAGCTTGAAAGCATTTCTGAGGATGCTGCAGTTATAGACAGGAAGGAGAACCCAACTACCTTTGTTCCAGCTCTTAGATCAGGAGAATGGTCTGACATTGGAAAGCGTCCTTATATGGAGGACACTCATGTGTGCATTCATGACATGGCTAAGAAGTTTGGTTGTAGTTTTCTCAATGAGGAAGCTGTCTCCTTCTATGGTGTAAGTTCATGTATATATTTTCTTTACTGCAGTTATAGTTTAGATGAAATGTACTTGAGCAGAGAAACTGTTGCTCCTGAGATTCTTACTCTGATTTGAGAATTTCCCCTAAGAGTTCTAGTGAATAATCTTCACTTGAGATGAGAAACCGACAGAGAATCAGAATTCAGAACATTAGTTCTGTCTGTGGCTAATATAACTGCCTTTTGTCATTAGTTCAGCTTGGAAGGAATCATACTCTTGGATTTCTTGGTAGAGCTGTTCTGACAGTTTTCCTTTTAACTATAAAAAAAAAACTGCATTCAGCTAGACTAAGTTTTAGAAGTGGTTTCTGAGACAAATTCTTCTGATTTTAGCCACTAAGGGGATGTTTTCTTGGTATATGAAAAAAAATTCATACTAAGGTTATCTTGCCAAATGTGAAACCCCATAGAGAACACAGCATGAAACTAATTTATCCTCTAGTCTTTGTGAAAAAGGCCCCTCAATTCATATCAATTACATTTGAAAACTAATACAAAAAAACATAGAGAACTCTAAATTGACCATAAATTGACCAGTTGAATTGATGCCGTGGGAATGAATTTGAGAATGCAGGGTATTAAAAAACAACATAAGAAAAATCAAACTTGTGTATCGAGGTAGAGTGCTTAAAACTTGCATAGAGTAGTTGCAAGGCTTGAATTGGGTGAGAATCGAACAAGATGTTGAAAAGCAGAATGCTTAATGTATATGTTGAAAAATAGGTCTTTTGTAGCCTAACCTACACTGAGCAGCTGTGGGAAGATTAAACGATGAAGTTCATTGGAAGGTTAGAGTCATTGGAAGGGAAAGACAGAATCTGTTTCTTTTCCCTTTGGAAGGACTATTTTGATGAAAGAGAACTATCATGAAGTGTGTAATATCTTACCGTCCACTAGCAGATGGTATGATATGGTGGGTTATGGTGACCATCCCTCGATGAGATAAAAATAGGCAATTTGATGGAGGCTATTTATCGATTTGGTGAAGGGCTCGTCTTAAGTTGCATCTGTGTAGGGCACGTCCAATAGGATCTAATCAACATCAAACACTCCATATAACAGCATATGATAGCTTAGAGGTAGCCAATTTGACAACAAACATTTCAGGACACGTACCCCAAATTTTTCCAAACTTTCCAACACCTTTTTGCCCAAGCCATACCCACTTGAGAGTCGAGACCCAACACAATTTAGGAAAGCTGGGTTTCTTTTCTTTTCAATAAAAAGGAAAGCTAGCTGCCATTCCCTACTTTCCACTTTGAGGACGAGATCATGAGGTAATAGGTTCCGATGGATAGTATCGGTAAGCTCATCGTCTTTTTGACATATGCTAGATATAGGAAGAAGAAACAGATCAAGGAATATGTGTGTTATTTACTTTTAGCCAATGCAAGTTTCACAAGTGTGGAAGCATTGGTATGCGGGGTTCAATAGTCTTATTGTCATTTGTTCAGTAAGGATTAGGGTTAGGAAAAGCCTAAGATTGTGTTTGTACACTTTTGAAAAGAAAAGAAAAAAGAAGGATTGTATTTTAAATAGGGAGATACACTTTAAACAAGGCTCAATTTTGCTCCTGTAATTGGAGTCGACCAAGCTCTCAGGTTTGTTGGTAGGGCTAGTTTCTGTAGCTCATCTCTAGCCATATATTAGAAACAAACACATTCGATTATCTTGTCCATTCTCTTTGTAAGGTTTGTATTTGTACCCAGAAAGGTGCTGGTGGCAACTGAGATCGTTGTATTAAGCCCCTCCTCCTCTTGGGAGTGACTTTCAGACTGAATAATTTATAAAGAGATAAGAGCTAGGCTCTGTGCATTGATAAAAACCATAGAGTGTAGAAACTTCTGGTCTTTAGTTTGTCATAAATAATTGGTTTTTCTTGAATTAATAGGTATTTGATGGACATGGAGGAAAAGGCGCTGCACAGTTTGTTCGTGACCACTTGCCACGAGTCATTGTTGAAGATTCTGATTTTCCTTTAGAGCTTGAAAAGGTAGTCACAAGGTCATTTATGGAGACTGATGCAGCTTTTGCTAGATCTTGCACTCTTGAAACATCTCTATCTTCAGGCACAACTGCACTTACTGCAATGATATTTGGAAGGTAATCGCTTGCCCTTGCTTTTGCTTTTACTTTCAAATTCCTTGTTCTCTTTTCCTTTCGTGAACTTCAAACGGCAGCATATTGGAATACTCTGTTAGCAAGTGGCCTTGGGATTCATAGGGGGAAATGTGTTTAAAAAAATATTAAAAAATTTCTGAACTATCGAAGCTCTGTCGTTTTCTTGCTAAATGTGAACGCCATTACTACTAGTGATGAATTGTTAGTTTCTGACTAGTATACATATCTGTCATCATTTCAAACAGGTCTTTGCTTGTAGCAAATGCTGGCGATTGCCGAGCAGTACTATCAAGACAAGGATGTGCAGTAGAAATGTCTAAAGACCACAGGCCATGCTGCACAAAAGAAAGAAAGCGAATCGAGGCCTTAGGCGGATTCGTCGATGATGATTACCTAAACGGCCTGCTCGGGGTTACACGTGCTATAGGAGATTGGCATCTTGAAGGAATGAAGGAAATGAGTGAAAGAGGTGGACCGTTAAGCGCAGAACCTGAACTTAGATTAATGACATTAACAAAGCAAGATGAGTTCTTGATCATAGGTAGCGATGGAATATGGGACGTCTTCACAAGTCAAAACGCCATTGATTTTGCTAGGAGGAAGCTCCAAGAACACAATGATGTGAAAATTTGCTGCAAGGAAATAGTAGAGGAAGCCATAAAGAGAGGAGCAACAGACAATTTAACAGTAGTATTGGTTAGCTTTCATTTGGAGCCTCCTCCACCTGTAGTTTTTCAAAGGCCAAGATTTAGAAGAAGCATTTCTGCTGAGGGACTTCAAAACCTCAAATTTCTTCTAGAAGGTTCACTTTAAAGACATTCATTCTTGTTAATTGGCCAGAGGGACTTCCACAATGAATTTTCATGGGGTAGAAAGTTTCAGCTCTTAACCTTGTCTCAAATTTTATTAAAAGCTTCTTCTGGGTGTGCCCCCATGAGAGGAAATTAGGATCTAAAAAACAAAAAAACAAAAAATTGGAATTGTATAATTACACTTCCTATTTTCTTGAGTGTCTCTCTTTGGTCAATAATGGAGGATTATACTAAATTGATGGGGAAATATCATGTATATTGTCTCTACTCTGTAAATAAAATTGTTGTGTTTTGTTTCTTATTATTCATTCATCTTTGCTTATGATTTTGCTGATTACTAAAAATAATTCAACAACTTGCAGTTTTTTCATCATGAGTTATATTAAGAAATATATGTATAATCATAAGAACTTGCTGAATATATTTTGTTAAAATTGCATTATATAGGAGTCTTAATTTGATTTATTAAAATTTGAAAAAGATAGTCAATTGTCCGATTTTGAAGAAACCATATAAACATTTGTTCTAATCCCTACATTTGTGTTTTTTTTCCCTTCATGTATCCCAATTTGTTTAGAAAGTTGAGATTTTGTATCGTTTATCATTTTTTAATTTAATCCTAAATCGATGGTGAATGTTAAAATTAAGTTGTCTAACTTATCATAAACTTAAGTAACGGAATACTTGATGAAATAACCAAAAAAAATATATATATATAGAAAAATGTTTAAGAATGGTTACGGTAGACCACTATTTCTACTATGATAGACACATATATAATTGTTTATCATAGTTTATTGCTTACTATATTTGTAAATAATTTAACGACTACACGCTTAATAAAACAAATCCCACATGCTTGTCAAAACTAGTCCAACACTGTTTTAGTTAGTATATCGACTATGAATGCAATATCGTTGTAGATGTCAAAGCAAACACAGTTCAAAGCGAAATCATTTTCAAGAACCAAAATAAGGTTTGAAGAGATATATATCTTCAAATCAAAATTAGGATTTCTAATTTGGTATAATATCCTACAAGTCATGAATATATGATTAGCTAATCTGGAGGTTGATTCTAACTTCATTTCCATTCTAAACATGTGAATGCAACCAAATCTGACTTCCTTGTTTCACATTACAAGGTTAATACATACTCTAAACATTACAGTATAAATTCCTAAAATATGTATTCAGCTTCAAAATCCCTCAAGATCTACAAATCTCAGTCTGCTTGCCTACTTCCTAATATATAAGAATGATGGCTGTTGACTCAAGGGAGGATAATGGAGGAAGTGAAGAGAAACAACTATGGTACAACACTTGGATTCACCAACAAAACAGACCAAATATTGCTTGGATGAGCTTCAATTATATCATTTGTTGATGAAGATCAGCTGCTTGCTGAGCCAGTTCGACCATCATCGCCTCGTCGAAGAACTTGTTTATGCTCACATCCTCGCTCATTCCCTATAAATCCCAGCACAGCTAATGTATTAAGGCAAGAACTCTTTGTTTTTAATTTTGTCAAGCTATTGTTTAAAAGAATAGTAATCACTACGGCATCAGAACCATCTTGGGGATGTAAGAACATATAATTCCAAAAGCACATGCATGAACTTCAAATTTTGAAGTTCGGTTATTGTGCACAGAGCATTTTTTTTTTTTAAAGGAGACAAGTCTCAAATTTTATTAATAAAACGAGAAGAGCATTTATAAAGCCATGCATGTACATAGCATACAACCGCCTTGCATGCGAGATAAGATTGTGAACAAAAATGAGCAGAAGGTCTAACCTTCCTACGCCTTGTCTTCACCATGAATTCACGAGCAAGGTGTTGTATTGGTGCTGGCTCAAGAGGCCGTAAAACAATGCTCTTATCCAGAGGATCACCAGGAACAATGGCCCAGTGGTCAAACACAGAGAGACAAAAAGCCTGGCCTTGGGTATGATACCTCAAATCCGTCTCAAAGCCAAAAGATTCTATAACGGGTAAAAATGCCTGAAAAGTAGTAACGGGTAAATAGGCATAAGAAATTAAGTCTATCATGCCTTCATATCCTATAAATTTACTTGTGAAAATAAAACCCCATTGTCCAGATCGAAAATCTTTGATAGTGAAATGGACATGGGAATCTTGACATGAGAGAACAATTCGTTACTACTATTCAGTGATTCAATGCAGCAGTTTCACTATAGTTAATAGAAAAAAATTTCAATATATTTTAAGTAATTATCAAGAGCCTTAACATTTTGAGACGAAGAGAAATTTTAGTCATTAAACCTTGACAATGTAAGCTGGAGTCCCTGGTTGAGCAACATCAGCTGTAACATGTCCACGCCTTCGAGATAGGACAGTATAGATTGCAGAGACACAATCAATGGGTGTTTGTATCTACAATGAAATAATAAAAAATTTACTCAAAACATCAATAGAAGAGTTACACGTAGTGTTGACAAAATATTTAAGGCTTGGTACAATTTAGAAGCACTCTTCACAAAAAGTCAAAAACACCAAAAGTGATTTCCAAAGAAGCCAATAGTTCCTTTTTTTTTTTTTTTTTTTGTAAGTTTGTGAGATGAGGGATCAAACCAAAAATAATTTTGTGGCCATAATATAGTGATTGCTCCCCTTACCTACATCAACACCCAAATGCTTTGATGCATGGTGAGATCATAATTTCTAGTCTCTCTCCTAAAACTAACAGTAAAACCGCCAACATTGTTCATCAGTCTCCTTGAATCATTCTCTTGGTATTATGTTTTATCAAGTATTTTCCACTTAACACTTCATTTAAAATATCACCTCTACTCTCCACATACTCTCCCTCACTTCTCTCCACACTCCTCTCACAAACTTTTATCTCGGGCATATTTTCTTATACTAATTAACTGTTACTCTTCATGGTCTCCTTCACTTCCTTCCATAGTTTCTCAACAACTTTCCTCTCGGACATTTTTTTAGTAGTCTTTTCATTTCGCTCATTCCTTATCCACATAAATTCACTTAGAAATACCAGTCAACATATTCTCTCTCCAATTCTCCAAACAAGAGTGAGTGATTAAGCAGTTTTTGTTGAAGCCATTATGAGTCGTTTTAATACACTTCCCTCAAAAGCACCCCAAACACACCCTGAGAAAGTCTCATAAAAAAATTTAAAAATCTCATCACCACTAAACAGTAGGCAAAAATAAATTATTATACCCCATGTTTGACTGCATAAAATATTAAAAGATGAAAATTTTACCTCAACGTAGTATACGGGTTCCATAAGTCGTGGGGTTGCCATAAGAAAAGACGAATAGGCCACTCGTCGAGCTGTGGGAATGATCTGACCAGACCCACGATGCAGTGGCTCAGGTGCAATTCTTGCATCAACAATTTTGAACTTAACATTTCTAATGGGTTCATCACAAAGTGGTCCTTCTCTAGCACCCCATTGAAACCTGGTAAAGATATAAATGGCTTACATTGGGGAAAAAAGGCAATAAAATTTTAAACATTTAAAATATATATAATAAACAAAAAAAAAAAAAAAGAGGGCGAGGGTGCCCTCCTCCACCAGAAAAGAGAGAGAGAGCCATCAAGATAGTTTACCCTTGAACAATGGAATCCTTGACGGCATTCAGCAAATTCTTGTCTACTTCAGAAGAGAGTGTATCATCTAATAGAATGTTAGGTCCCTGAAATTTGATTAAAAGTTTAAACATCAAGAACAAAAATGAAGTACAAAGCACATGCTGCTTATCAAAATCTAACATTTATAATTATAGAAGATGCTAGCCTGCCATGATGGCAGAAATTGATGTTAATATATGACAATTTCTTCTTCTTTTTTTATGAAATACACGACAACTTCATTGAACCCCGAATCTTAAAGTTGGAGTTACCAAATTCCAAGTACCAGAAAGATGACTAAAAGGACAAGTCTGACAATACACTACACTAAGTCAATCCGCGATTCTGCAGTAAGCAAAGTATCAGTTTTACTTTTAACCTCTCACAAGAAAGCGTCAACTTCTGTGTACATTTAGAAGATATATATTTTAGTAAAGAGATAACCGGCTAGAAAAGTTACCTGCTTATCTGGGCCAAATGCCCATATGGACCTTGCAGCCAGCAAATCCCACTCATATTTTGTCTGGAAGAAATCCCCAAGTTTCTTTCTTGACCAATCAAGGCTTACTACACCATTCTCAATGTCTTCTGCAAGTCCTCTCTCCAATGGCTCTGCAATCTAGAAAAAAGAAATATTTGAATCACCATATCACATTCCAAGTATTTAAAACCTACAGAATAAATACAGAATAAACAAAAACAGCCAAATCAGAAAATTGCCTACCATGGTTATTTTATTCTTCTTGTTAGGAGTCTCAGCAAAACATTTCATTGAAGAAGACTCTACAACTGTTTCACAAAATGAAACGACAGGATCGGCTACCTATATGATGGGTTACAGAAAGGAAAATCCATCAGAGAAGAACAAAGAAAAAAAATTGGGAACAAAAGGCTAGGGACAATAGGGTAAAAGAATACCTTGACTTCTACTTCCGAGTAGAGCTCTCTAAGATCCTTCATAATTGAATCCAAGTACAGCTCTCCCGTGCCTAAAATGGTATGCTCGCCTGATTCCTCAACTTTAGTGATTGCCAGAGGATAGCTTTTGCTGATCTTCCGAAGACCTTCTACCATCTTTGGCAACTCACTTGGATTTAGTGGCTCAGTAGCTGTTTTTACCACAGGAAGGGTATTGAATTGAAGTGGTCGAAATATGTAAACATCCTCATCATAATCTACATTAGACAGAGTTGCAGTTTTCATAATAGATGCGTCCACTCCTTCAATGAGAACCCAAGATCCAGGAGGAGCCTCAGCTATGGGAACCCTGTCTCGAGCTTGATAAAGCCATAATTTTGTTACTTCCTTAATTGTCATATCTTCCTCATCCTCTGGTGAATAGCCCTCACCCAATACCCGTACAGTCTGCCCTGTTTGAATCTTACCACTATAAACCCTACCAAACGCATCAAATACACTGCAGTCTGACTTGGGGTATAGTTTGGTGACGTTAACCATTAAAGGCCCAGAAGGATCACATTCTTTCATTGCTTTGTAAATCATGGAGTCTTTAGGCCCAGTATAAATATGATCAACCTTCCGAGAAGAAGCATCCCTGGGAGAAGGTATGTGCTGAACAAGCATGTCAGTGAATCCTGAAGCTCCACCAAAAACTGAACTACAAGCCAGTCTCAGCAAAGGCCTAACATTCAACTTGTAAGCTGTATTGCTAAGAGTAACACCAAACTCTGCAAGAGTAGTCTCAACACTTTTCCTATGTTCACCAATCACTTGACTATATATTTTGTATAGCGGCTCAAGTACAAATTGAACAAATGACCTTTCTCCTCCACTTGCAGGTTGTTTTCTCTTAAATCCTCTTGTATCAGGATGATAATAATAATCTCCCCAAAGACGGGATGCAAACTTATCAGCATCAAAAGGGATTCCATGAAGTTTGACATATAATTTTGCAAACGATTGCAAAGTAAACGACCATCCTGCAGTAGCACTGGCAAAACACACATTTCCGGCGGCTGGGTCAATGACTTGAACATTTCCAGCAGTAGATGAGGCAGCAGATATATGATTATTAATAATTTCTAACGTATGCCTTAATTTATAGTATGCATCCCTTGGGGGCAATTTAAGTTCTGTAATCAGCCTGTCAACCTAGATACAAATAGTGTATCAGTATATAATAAACACATGGTGTTTGAAGGGGATCCAACTTTAAAAAATCTGATAAAAACTCCAAAAGGAATCCAGGAGGCTAACCTTGTTAATGACAACAACAATGGGCAATCGCTCCTGAATTGCATGGCGTATAGCCCTCTCTGTATTGACCTGTAGATTGTAGAATACATTCTCATTAATGCCACCATGCATTTATCCCAACCTCAGTGCTCTCTCTATGAAACAAAAATATCAATAATTCCATAATATTAATAAAAAAACTCCATGCAAGGCATATCGAACAACCCACACTCATTATATGGTTAAGTTTTGCAGTAAAATGAATGCACAAATCCAAAACCTATGAGAAGAGTATTAATGCTAAAATGAGGTGCCCCAGCCACAGGTAAAAGTAAATTGGGATACAAAATGATGTTTAACCCACTTAGAAGATAAAAAAGGAAATTTGCTAATTCCCTGGCAACTATTGTCGATGAAAAAATTATAAAAGTTAACATATAAAGCTAAAAATATATAAATAAAAACTAGGATTGAGATTTATTTACTTACCATAACTCCTTCAGCAGCATCTACGATCAACACTGCACCATCAGCAAGTCTAAGAGCAGCAGTCATTTCATCAGAAAAATTGGTATGGCCAGGGGTGTCCATTATATTGCAAAGGTATGATTTTGAATTGCCATCCTCGAGGACTAGTGACATAGGAACTGCCTTAATTGATATTCCTCTCTCCTGCTCGTCAATCCTAGTATCTGTGTACCTCATATGTTTCTCTCCTTTAATATCAAATGTTGACATGTGATGTGTTTGCTCAACCAGCATATCCATGAAGACTGTCTTTCCATGATGTACGTGGCCTACAAGTGCAACATTGCGGACCAAAGTTGGATTGGACATGAGACCTACCAGAAATTGATTTGAAACATATGTCCTAGAATCTTTTACCCCAACCTCAAACTTTACATTTCTAACAGGCTTAATAATTGGTTGCTCTAGTGGTAGCTCATCTTCATCCATAACCAATGTTTCAACATCTTCACCATAAACCTCTTCTGCAGTTGGATAATATTTTTTGTCCTCTGCAAGGACAATCTGGTTGTCCATATCAACATCATTAGACGTTGTAATCCAACCATTTGAAGCACCAGCTACATCTTCTCCATCTGATACACCTTCATCTTCGTCAGGCTTCTCCATGAGGTCTTCATCTTCATCTTCGATGTCACTATCCTTATCAGAATCAATTTCGGGCCCTATGTAGTTTCCAAATTCATCATACAAGCTGTCATCCATGCTTAGTATTCTCAAAACTGCAAATATATAAGAAACTAGCTTAATGTTACAATTCATTCAACTAAAAAGGCTTGGAATTCTACGTAGCTACTAAATACAGACTGAATTTATGTCTGTTATCTACATTTGCCAGGGAAATAAACAACAAGCAGAGAGAAAACACATTCCATAATTTTTTTATACAAGAAACACTTTCCATTGATATGGAGACTGCAGAAAAATTCCGCAATACAAAATAAATCAAGCCATAACTACAGTCACTCCCAAGTGGAGCTTAGAAGAGCCCACCCCTAGTGTTAGCCATACTTGAGTGACTGCTAAAGCCACAAACAGTGCATAGAAATCCAATTCAATAAGAAGAAAAAGAAGAAGAAATGAAAATGACTAGATCAAAAACATCTACCCTGTTCATTTAACTCATCGATGAAAATTCTTTTGTTTCTTCCCAACAAATACTCCAAAGTAAGAACTAACTACACTGACCCTTTACGAGGTAAGCACAAAGTAAAAACCGACGAATTCTTCAATCAATCCTTCAGGAAATAAGGGAAAAGTAACTGGAGGGAGTAGATTCTCTTCTAAAGAATTGATGGAAAGCGAAAGAGAGACTAGAATTTGTAACAGGAGACTTGATAGCAACCAAAAAAAGAACCAATCTACATTGAAATACAAAGTAAATAAACTTACAAGCTAAAACAAGTGTTTCGAATACCCTCCCCTAGCGACGGACAGTGATAGACAACTGCGGGAGACGAGAAGCGGCAAGTGACGACTGACAACGGTAGAGAAAACTGGGTGAGTGTTTGCGTGAGTGACGGATGGTGATGATCAGTAGTGAAAATGGCCGGAAATGGTGGCGGTGGCGGTGCGAGAAGAGGAACACGGCGACAAGGGCGCCGGTGAGACGAAATGAAAAGCTTACAGTGGCCTGGCTAGGGTATGGCCTGACTTGTCACGTGGATAGGATGACATCTCGGGTCGGGTTTTGGGTTAATAAAAGAACAAGCCGGCCCAATAACCCATCTTAGTATCGGGCCTTTTAGACTGAGAAGAAATGGGCCTCATCCTAGCCCATTAAGAAAAATTATCAAGCCTATGGTTCCTTCTTCTTTTGGACCCATCTGGTTGAATTGTATGACATAAATATCAATAGGTAGGGATTAATATGATAGACCAAAAAACTGAGGTGACCGACCAAAACTGATCGAATCAAAGGTGGTCAATTAAAGATAAGGAGAGATTAAGTCGGTGTTGGAGTCGGAGTCGATTTTCCGACCGACCGATGTTCACCCCTATCAATAAGGATTTCTGCATAAAAGATCTTAAAAATAGGCTTATACCAAACATACATCGCGTAGTAATAAACTAGTTTTTTTTTCAAAGGTATTGTAATTAAAGCATGGGGTGAGGGAGTTGAACCTCTAATATCGAGGTCGATAGTAAAAGCATTATGTTCGTTGACCTACGCTCATGTTGGCAATAACAAGTTATTTTAAATGAAAATTCCGTTTTAGTTGCACAACCTTTTTCTTTTGAAACATTAATATATAATCTAAAACCAACAACCAAAATTCTAACCATCTCTCAAGAGTGAGAAAACTAACAACAACAAAAAATACCTCTTTCCAAGATTCTCAATACCTTGAAAAGAAAGCCAAATCTACTAAAATATGAGCAGCCTTGATATGATCCTCTCTAAGAATTTTACAAAAAAATAATCATTTATAAACTTATCTAAAGACAAAATCTATCTCTAAAGAAAACCTCTGATAAATCAAAGTCTTTACGGTTCAAGTGGTCGATGATTTTCAGAGAGTTAGATTTAACTTGCATTATACTTCAAAGTGATTATTTCATTATAAATTTGTAATTATTTTCAAATCAATATTTTGAAAAGCTTCACTTAAAGATAATATAAATAAACTTTTAAAAGTGCTTTTCAAAATAATAATAATAATAATAATAGATAATAGATAATAATTCATTTGTTTAATTTATAAAGTATTGAAGTGGTATAATTATTATCCTTAATGCTCTACATGTTTGTACTTTGGAGTATAAAATGAATTAAATTGCTGTAAAGATGTTCATCTGAATCAGACCAAACTGATCTGATTCCACTCAATAAGAACCATTTTTTTTAAAAAAAAAAAAAAAAAAGAATTGTCATAAGATTTGATTTTCTGTTTAATTCATTATATTTAATTGTTTTGAAAATATTTCAGTTTTGAGGATACTTTTTTTCCAATCATTATATATATATATATATATATATATATATATTATAGTTGCATAATAAAACTTTATTCTTAAACGTTTGGATAATGTAACAAAAAAATTTATCTTACCGATCAAAACAAGATTACTTAATATCATATATAATTTAATAGTAACATTGTGGTTGTTTTGTATTTTCTTAAACCCTCAAACCAAAGACGTTTCAATCATTGATACATCTATATGTCATTAGGGGTATGTTGGCTTTGACATGGAATAACAATATAGAACTATAGAGTTAGGTTTATTATTGAGATCAGGGTAAAGGGAAGCGGCAGCAAGGGCAATGAGCATTGGCTTGGAGCCAAGGGAGGAAGCAAGTGGAATGGAACTTATGGGCACATGGAAGATGGACCAGTGGCTCGCCCAGTCGGAACCGTTCTAGACAAACGCTGCATTCATCTTGCTCTGAGGCTTTCCATTTCATTAGCTTCCGGCCCCAACTAAACCTTTTCTTGGTTTCTTCTTCGTTTCCTTCTGTACTCCTCCTCTCATTTTTCTCACCATTATTTGTTTCTCTTGATTCCTTCCACCCTACTTCTTCATTTTTGCTACTCTTCCTCCTGTATATATATATAAATATTGTAACCAAAAAAAAAAAAAATCAATTTGATAAAAATTTGATTTCAAGTTTCATTTTTAGGTCAAATTATAAAGCCGGGTTTGTTTGGATAATGTAGTTTTGACTTTGTTTTTATAGTTTTAAGAATTCCTTTCGTAAAATAGTTTCATCTACCCTCATCTTCTATTTAGCATTGGTTAAGGTGAGTTTGACTCGATGATATTGATCACCAACAAATTTAGTATAGGTTAAGAGACTCAAGTGGGTATCAGGTAGTCTAGTGGTAAAATTACTTTCCAGCTCCCTCTAGACCTAGGTTCAAGTCTCACTCTATTACGATTGAATTGTACTTATTTTAATTTTTAATTTTTTTTATAATTATTTAACCAAAGATTGATATAGATTTTTATGTAGCCAGTACGCCAACGTTTTGGTTTCATTATAAACTTTAGATTTTTCATTGACTTTTTTAACGAGGTTGGTCAACGATTTAATGGAAATAATTGCAATTATTAAATAGTTCTTTTACCGTGAATTATACGAATTTAGGCAGATCATTCATTTAATGATGGAAGGACTAAAATGAAAACTTCATAAATTTTTGGACTAAAATGAAATAGAAGTAAAAAAATAAAAAATAACTCTTCTACAATTGAAGTTGGTGGTATTATAAATAAATGAAAAAAAAAAATTAGTTGTGCCATGTATTTTTGTGCAACTTAACCAAGTATTCGACCATAATCAATTAGAAATTAATAGAATATGTTTGCCCCAACATTAAATTATGGAGTGTTTATTATAGCTCGTCTTATACTTTCGATCCAGTTAAATAGTTAATGTTTCTAACTATTATAAATGACCGTTAATTACAATATTTTATTTTAAATATATTTTTATACCGTGTTTACTTCTTTTTTTTACCCGTCCTCTCTTTTCTCTTTCTTTACCCCAAATATAAACTATTATAAGTACAATTTATTATTACTATAATTCGTTAACCATGATAATCATTTTTCCTATAGTAACTAGCTACTAAGCCTCCTAAATGTCCTTTAAATTTTGGATTTTTTTAACGGATGGTCTTTTTTTAGAAGTCCAAATGATGAATAACCCGAAGCTTAAAAAAAATCGAAAAATGATCTTTTGCTAATGTGAAAGTATTTATTTGTCTCCAGAATGTGCTTGAGGGCCTGACACTCTCGTTTAGTCTGGTTCTTTCCTCTCGCTCTTCATCAGACACAACGATCGTTCTTTAAATCTAAAGCGATCGAGTTGTGACTGATGAAGAACGTGACGAAAAAATCCAAAACGAGAGAATGAACGAAAATTCATCAGAGCACCGGAGCTAGAACGTGTTTGGGGTCAAATTGATACTTTCACCCCTATATCACAGCTGACATAAAAAAACCATTTTCCAATATTTTTTAATTCAGAGTCAGTTTTCCAATATTTTTAACTTAGAGTCATTTTTCATTTGGCCCTTTAGAAGGGACATCGTTCTTTGGATTAACAAACGGTTAATTTATAATAGAATAAAAAAATATTAAAATAACGACTAACATAAATAAGGTGGATCACGAAGAAATCACCTGGAATTTTCAGGTTTCCGGTGAGTCCTCAGCCTCTCATCTAACCGTTCCTTAGCTTCTCTTGCAGTTTCACCAAGTTTCTCGTTCTGATAACCTTGATTCCTCAAGCTCCGTTGCTTAATTTCAAAATTCAAACAAACAATTCATCAGATTTTCCCAACAAAAAAGATTAGAACAAGTTTTTGTGATTTTATTCATAATAACCTGTGAAGAGGATGATGAAATGAGATGAAAATCACGGTTGCTTGTGTACAAACAGAACGATGGTCTTCTTGTAGATCCTGATTTCGCCGCCGTGGACGCCGACTCCGATGAGTTTATGCTCTGGTGGAACCGCCTCCTTCTAGCACATTCAACTCCGGGCAACATTCCGGCCATGGATTAATGAAATTTTTGTTAGATTAAAATCGGAGATATCAGTAGATTTATTAGAAACCCATTTGGAAAAGAATCTGTAGAGTAATCTTAACAGAGAAACAGAGAGGATAATGAAGAAGAACAGAGATAGTCGAGATAGAAATGGTGAAAACTATTTGGATTAAACCCAAGAGGATTTCAATTTTGAACTCAAAATACCCATTTCACAGAAAACGAAGAAACTCAAGTACAAATTCTCAAATCCACACTAATTTCATCTCAAAATCAACCGAGTTTCATAGTTTCATAAAAAAAAAAATTAATCAAAACAACGAAATCGCTAGTTTCGAGGAATGAATAGAAATAAAACAACTCAAAATACACACACACACACACACACAAAAGCAGAGAAACAAAGAACACTAAGAAGATCCTTGAAAACAAGAGGTAAAATGGAAGATGGAGAAATGTGAGAGGAAGGGATTAAAGTAAGGATTTCAACTCAAAATCCATTAAATAACACAGAAAAAAATACGATTTCAACTCAGAATGAATGGAGCTTCTCGGTTTGAGCAAATGAATCAGAAATACCAATTTCACAGAAAACAAAGAAACCCAACTACAAAATCCTCAAATCCATACTAGTTTCATCTAAAAAATCAACCGAGTTTCACAGTTTCATCAAAATTAACCAAAACCCATTACGGATTACAACTGAAAAACAACGAAATCGCTGATTTAAAAAACCCAGAAGCAGAGAAACAAAGAAAACGAAAACAGAGGTAAAATGGAAGATGGGGAATGTGAGAAAAAGGAATTAAAATGAGGATAAAGTATGAAGGCCAACGAAGCTGGGGAGTGAAGAAGGTAACAGACAAAAGTGGGGCCCCGCCATTGAAGGTGGTAAGAGCAAAACGTACAATAACGAGACGATTTGCTCAATCATTTTCTCTTTTTCTCACTCTTAAAAAAAAGGAAGGTAGTGAGAGAAACGATGAAGAGGAAGAAGGGAAGAAACTTCCTCCAAGATTTACAGGGGATGATTTCATGACTGAAAAGTGTTAATCCCACTAAATTAAAGATAATTATAATGGATTTTGTTTTTGTTTGTAGTTTCCATTGTTGGTATGTGCCATTAATGGCATAGAAGTCGGCAATTTTAGATGCATATTTGCAAATTATTGGATGATTTTTAGGTTGTCAAGATGTTTCTTGATCCTTGGTTGCCAAAACCTTTTTTACTTCTACCCTATTTGCTTTAATCCTTTGATGGTCGATTTTATTTTATTTTATTTTATTTTTGAGAAATTAGAATGTTAGAGAGTTTGGAAGATTTTCCATGCCAAGATGACCTGAATTGTGTTAAGAAAATGTATGTGAGTAAAATGTTAGAAGATAAAAGCTCATCTGACACTCTGATAAATATATATAATATTTACTTTGAAAGTTGGTATCGTTTGGATATGAAATAAATTGTTGAAGAAGAAGGATCTAGTGTTAATGTTATGCTAACGTTTGCGAAAATCTCTAGAAAATTATATTACCGGAGTTAGATATACTGCCCACATAAGAGGACATAAAAGCACGAAAAATTTATCTGGTCAAACTAACATTGATCAGTCAACAGTAAGTCATGGTCGGTTCTCTCATAAGAAATATATACTCTTGACCAACCGACCGATCATGATGCATTTTAGTCTTGAAAAAAAATTGCTTCTCTTTCTTATCCTACCACACATTTCCTCTTCATATTCTCAATTTGATCAATACTTCCCTCGTCCTCTCCCATTTCCACTGTTGTCATAATCACTTCTCTCGCTATCCCTTCCACAAATTTCCTTAATAATTTCTTGTTTTTTTAATGGAAAAAAGTAGATTTGACTCTATTTATCTCTAATTTGATTGTGGGAGGAAGAAGAAGGCAAAAAAAAAGTCGACAAAATCAACTAAACTGACACAATCAATCGATGCACACCTCTAATTGCCCATGTTGCCAAGATTTTGGAAGTTTGAATCATGTTTTTTTTTTCATTGCCCTCTTGCACTGGATATTTGGTGTTTGATGACAAGTTGTCCCTCTGTCTACAATGATTTCAAAAACATCTTCATCAATAGATGGATTCAACTTCTGAGCTTTAGTTTTTTATAAGAACTAATTTTATTTTGTGATTTTCTTTTGGGTTTTATGGACCGACAACAATAACATTGTCCATTGTGTTTCAATGGTGAATTCTCCTTCTCGATCAATTTGAATCCAAAATTACATCTTTAAATTCTCAATGAGTAAGAAGCGTGCTAAATCTTTTCGAATACTCCTTGTAGGAGCTAGCCAAAGAGTGGATTGTACTAGTTTTCCCCTGCTAGACTCGATCAAAGTTAACGTTGATGCAACTTGGAGACAAGCTCCTTTTGTTGCTTAGCTTGGGAATTGTCTGTCATGATTCCTTTGGTGATTTGAGAGACCTTGCCCTTAAATGTATGTATGTGGTGCTTGATGCCCTGTTTCTACATAATTTCTTTAAATTTTAGCTTGCCTAAAATCATCGTTGAATTGGCTTGTTACATAGCAATCAACTTGATCAATGGTATCTCAATTTCGTTTTGTGAAACTCAATACCTTGTGAAACCTTTTAAAAATGTAATAAAAGTATTAAGTACAATGACTTTGGGTGAAAAGTGCTTTTTTTTTTCTATACTTTAATAGTAAAAACCTAACTTTTTTGCCAAAATAAACCTGACTTAGTGGTATTGACATAACATATATGCTTTTTCGGAGATTCAATCTCACATTCCATATTATTGTACTTGTTTTTTTTATAAATAATTATACTATTTTCATCTAGGCTTGATTGGATAATTTGGATGGTTGAAAAATAATATGACAAAATTATTGTATTTTATCGACATATTGCAACCACAAAAATCTAAAATTATTTGCGTGGCTGTGGTCTTTGTTGCCCTAAAACTGGGCCCAATAATTTTCAAACAACATTTTATGATATTTTCGTAATTTTCATAATTTTGTTATTGTACGAGGTTGATGATGACATTTCAAGTTTTGTCGTCTTCCTGTGTGCCTCTACAACTTCAAATCTAATGAGTTTTTCTTTTTTTCAAATAATAATAATAAATTTGAATCTCAATTATTCATTCAATTAGCATAATCTTATATATATATTACAAATTGGAGAGGGGGCATAATCCCTATCACGATTTCGATGCATATGTCAATCCAAACTTACTCGATTCAATTAATTAACTAACGACTAAGAAGTTAGAAATTCGATTAAGACTTATATCAACTAAATTAAGAGAAAAGCATGAAATTTCCTAATTAAAAAATATATAGTGAATTTTGATAATGAATATTTGTAAATATATAGTTTATTTTTTAAATTTTCAAATTGATTAGTTTTGGCACATCATATAGCGACGTTTTGTAGATACATGTTTATAAACTACTTAGAATTTATTCTTTCATTGATGAATGTTGATGGATTGGAACTAGCGATTTTTTTTTGACAATATTAATTAATAAATTCGATTTGTTTGTTTGTATAAGCTCTAAGGAATAATTATCTAAAAAAAAATTTGATTTTGTTAACTTTATTATAATTAATAGATTAATATATGCAATTACTTTTCTTTAAATACAAAACAAACTAGCTATAGCTCAATTAATTAATTTTTGTCTTAATTTACATTTTAAATACCTAAACTTAATTGGATTAATATATTATAAAGGTTAAATGGCATTTTTATCATATGATTAGACCTTTCTCTACCAATAATGAGGAATAAAGGAAAAAACAATCCATCATATCAAATTATTTGTGGTTCAATTGAAAAAGGAAAAATAGTACAAAATATCACACATCTTATCTAGTTGCATTTTAAATATATTAACCTTATCTATTGTACAAAGATTTGAACCTCTGACTTAAAAATACATGTCATTAGTATATTTTAGATAATTGTATTTGTTTTGTAGGAATGTTTTTATAGATATTTATAAATACTTGAATGACTATGTTTTCGTTTCGAAAATATCTTAAATTTATTCGATGTTCTAAAAATGTCTTTTTGACTATTCATTGATTTATAATTAATTCAATATAACTTAAACTTGTATAACATATTTAATTTATTAATTTGATTATATAAAATAAATTTATATATTATTTTTTCACCATAAAATAATACTAATTTTAGGATTATTTTCAACTATAGCAAAATGAACTAATATATTATTTATAAATATAACTAAATACCATAATCTATTTGTCATATACCATGACATATTAAAATAATAAATTAGTATTTATGTCTATCATGATAGAGATAAACATAGAAAATACAACAAAATATCACAATTTATTTATGATGGATCGCGATAGACCACTATCTATGTCTATCATAAGTTGTGATATTTTGTAAATATAATCGGATGTTTCATAGTATAAAATAAACTTTTGTATTAATTTAAATTTAAAATTGATTTCTTTTTTGTCAACGACTATTTTAGACCGAAATTGAAGTCTGATTACACCTCTACTTATTACATTAGATTTCAATTTACTTTCACTAAATAGTAAAATAATAATAATAAATCTAATTCCTAAAATTAGATGGACTAAATTAACATAGAGAGGTCCAAAAACATAGCCTAAATATGCAAAATAACTTAATATTTTACATTCTAATTTTGATTAACAAAAAAAGGTTTAGATAAAATCCCCATCAATGTCAGCCATGTGAAAGCCCAAAGAAGAATTTTAACCGTACAAAGAAGAAATGACAACGACTCAATTTAAATGACGAAAATACCCCTCAGTCCCTTGTCCTTTTCCGTAATTTCAGCCTCCACCCACACAATCTATATAAACACCCAAACTTCCCTTTTCTCTAACCGCGTTCTTCAGTTATCGAAAATGGATAATTCGAACGAACACAAAGGAAATTCCCCAACGTCGTCTCTGAAAGAGATGCTCAAATCTTCTCTATGTTTATCTTGTTGTCTTCGTAAGCACCGGAATGGTCACCACCACCACCATCATCATCACCACCACGGCCACCATCAGCGGATGTCAATTTCGTCCGACGGCGATTCGCCTGGACCGCTCATGAGATGTTCTTCTGCAAAGGATAAATCCAGATCTCGTGAGTTTCATGATATTAAAGATCGACTTCCGCATTTCATTTCGCGACTCGGTCGCCATGGACGTCGTCACTCTGCTTCGGCTGATTTCCGTTACGATGCGCTTAGTTATTCGCTTAATTTCGATGAAGGATATGATGAAGGTCATGTTGACGATGAGTTTCCTCTCAGGAATTTCTCCTCTAGATTACCGGCTTCTCCTCCAAAATCCTCCCCGTCTTCGTCTAATGCGTCGAGGGAGATGATCACGGCGTTTAGTTAATTAATCGAATCAATCGTATTATGTTTATGTGGAAGCCGTTTTGAGATTTAATTCGCGGCCGATCCTTAATAATTATTACGGCGAACGGATCGTTGTGGTTATACTTATGAGCGATGAGGTTCACTGGAACGGAAGAATCAAATTCCAAAAGGTACATTTCTCCAAGATTATTCAATGTATAAATCCTCTGGAAACGCGTTTTGGTTTATTTGCACAACTTTTTCTTCATAGAAATATCATCCAAATTACCTGTGTTTATGTAGCATATTCGGATTTTGCAACATAGTTTTCCATATTGTTCTTGTTTCATATATGTAATATATATAAATCTCATCTTCCCTTCTTCTTCCTCTTCTTCTTCAATTTAATTTCTAGGAAATTTGCTTTAGACTTAGTTCTTTGAGTTCAATCATGAACAAAAGAATCGAACAAATTATACAGATTTGATGGAGAGTTGGTTAGCATTTTGTATTTCTATACTAAATTTATGAATATTACCTCATTTCATTTGAAGAACGATTATTGTTTTTTGTTCGAATACATAAATAAATAAAAATTTGAATCTTACTAAATGAATGATTGAATCATAACACACATCAAATAGCATAAATGCATACTTTTTTAAAAAAGGAAATCTATTATTTTGAACTTAAATAATCGTAATAAATAAGAATTTATATAAATAATTAAATTGATGTAACTTGCTACTTTACTTACGTGGCGTGTTTATTATTTCACATGTATAATCAATGATACTGTCTTTTTAAAGTAATAATAATTGATTTTGTTCAACAATTATTCAAAATTTATGACCTTAATATAATTTAAAGATTGATACCATCTTTATGCATCACATTTGATTGTTTAATCATAATTTGTGATGTTAATTACTTTCGAGTTTTCTTTAAACATTTTTATTATATTCTTTCATAATTTTTGTTTCATTATATTAATTTAATGGCTTAAGCTGAATGACAATTGCAGACCATGATAGTCTTAGTCTTTATCACTAATAGACTAAAAAGATATTGCTATACATTTTAATATTATCTCTGAATTTGCTACCGTTGCCATTACCTTAAGTTAAATATTAATGGATTTGGTAATCAAAAGCTTCAATAAATGAATTAAAGTGATAACTACGTATTTAGAATTCAATAGCTCACCAATCAAGTAGTTCTTCATACCATGTGAAAGTTAGGCGTTAATAATTTTAAAATGAAATTTTTATTAGAGGGTCAAAATTGGTTAACGTTCATTTTTTGAATTTTTGTCACTAAATTAATAGGGTCCACTTAATCTCATTGACCCTTACTTTTTTCTTCTCTTCAACTAATCACATCATTCGATTGAAGTACCAATATCTGAGACCATGTTTTCATTATTGAAATTTAACGTGTTATTAATCCTGATCATGACATATTTAGTTTCAGTTTATGTTTCTAGGTAGTTTTTTTTATTACACTTTAGACCAACTTGTGCAAGGAGAAATGATTGTAGATGAATGCAAATAGTAGCCACCAATGTTTTACATTATTTGACAACCAATGTTTGTCTCTATAGAGTATATTTAGTGACATATTTTGGTCATATTTCATTACTATGAAAAAGTTGGCCATCAAGGCATCAATTTAGGCAAAATATGCTATTACACCATGTGGGCAGTTTTGGCATCCAACTTGTAATGACAATGACCCAAATTGCTAGAGTTAATTACTCTACCAATTAGTTATAAAATTGTGCTAAGTAGGGTACGGTAGTAAATCGAGTTACAATGCTTCTTTTTTTCTTTTATTCTTAACTTTGGTGTGTCCTAGGTCAACTTTCTTGAATGCAACGTACATTTCTTCATTCGTATAAATTATATAGCGTTTTACAAGTATACTGTATTTGTCCTCTTCATTTATTTTTCTTACCATAAAATGACCAAGGTGATTTTATATATATATACATTGCATATTTATGACTTTAAAATTTTAGAATTTTACCTTAAAAAGAACCTTCCAACAATACATTGAATAAATAATAAATGCAAAAAAATGAACTTAATATATCCATAAGACCATTTTATGATACTTTTTCAAATATCTCAATAAACGGATTGTTTTCAAATATAACAAATATAACAAAATGTTGTTATCTATATTTGTAAATATTTTAAGCAATTTTGTCATATTAAAACCAATTACTCATATTAATATGCAATAATAATAATAATAATTGTATTAAACTTAAAAAACACTAGATAAAAGTATAAAACTATGAGTGGAAGACGCTTTAATTTGGATAATGTGTTTGTGTTACGTTTGTATTGAGACTTAGTCAAACACATGAAACATTATTGAATAACATTCTACCAATATTTATTTGCTTAAAAGATGGCTATTGGACAAAAACAATGAGTGAACAACAATGGAATTTTTGTTGACATCAAAATTTGATTTCTGATTTGTTTTGAACATAAGCAATGGTCAGAACAAAAAAACAGAGGCCTGATTAAGCCCTTGTTCATGTAAAACATGGGGACACAATTTTTCATTTTCACAGAAGAAGAACACAAGTGGAAAGATGAGAAAGGAAAGAAACGGAACCTTGAGTATGGTGTTGTGTTTAAGGCAGAGTTGGAGATAGTGAAGGCTTGGCAACTTTGAGCTCTCCACAGTCACTGATATAAACAGTTTGGAGAGGCCTGTTCCATATTGTTCTTGCATTTTGAGCTCTTTCATCTCCTAAGAACTTAGCCAAATCATTGAATTGCCTAATTCTCTCAGATGGCTTGTATGTTGGAGTTGAGGATATGGCTGCCACAACATCCAGACCTGAAGAATTGAACCCACAAATTTCACACATATCAATAACCTTTGCTTCCACAACCAAGATGAATGTTGGATTATTAGGTATTGGTTTAAATTACTAATTTCAGCCTTTTTAGTTTCAAAAGGTATAGTTTATTTCTTATGATTTGGTAAAAAACTTGATAAATGTGATTAAACTTCATCCTTGTGGAAAAAGGAACATATATTTTATACTTGATCATGAACAACGTGTGCAATGGAGCGTATTAGAGTTTAAAAGCTAAGTAAAATCCACAAAGTAATCAGAGACAATGCTATGCTATTTGCTTGACATACATAATTTAATGATAATTACGATGGGTCGGACGTTTAGGATTAATAATTGAGTGTATTATGTATAGCAATGTTTTTAAAGATTTGCATATACAGCAAAATCTAACCTAGTAAGAAAATACTTATGTGCATGTGGTACATTCTATCAAATTTTCTAATCACAATTTGTCATGTGGTGAATTCTTCTTAATTCTTTGACGTGAGAATCAAACTTCTAGCCTTTAGGTCCATAGAACAAATTTAATGTCATTTGAACTATGCTCATAGTTGCATAACTAACAATGTAGTAATTAAGTCACAATTTTGTTAGCTAAAAGCTTAAACGGCTGGCTCATTACAGTAAGTTTAATTATATCACTAATTCAACACTCCCCTGATTGATGTATTTGAAAATTAGCAAAACATTCGACAAATAGAATCAACAAAATTCATGGTCTAATTTCATGTTAGGTCACCCATCAAACTAAAAGCTCGAGTTCATGGTGAATATAATGATACCGACAGAATTGAAGGGCAAGTAAGAAATAGGAGAAAATTGGAGAGGATCAAGTGTAGAAACTTTTGAAATTAATCATAGAGATCAAATTCAAAATTGAAATTTAGAGTTTGAATTTGTACCTTCAAGAACAGTCCCGAAGACAATGTTCTTGCTATCAAGCTGAGGGCAGGGGCCAGGGCCAGTTGTGATCAAGAATTCCACATTATGATAATTCGGATCCAACTTCAAATCATCATCGTCATCATTCTCTGAAAGGCAAAGAGAAACAACTCCGCCTCTCGAATGCGAAAGCAAGAACGAATCCGACTTCACCGATTCCGTATTTCTCGGCAATTGCAACGGCGGCCGAACTTCTCCTTTGTCACGGCGTCCCTGTCGGCCAGCAAGGAAGAATTGGCCGGGAAAGATTTTGTGAACCAAAGTGCCTTTATACGAGGAGCCGCAGGATCCGGTACACATGGATTTAAAATTAGAGACGGTGATAGGAACGAGATGACCGTAGAGGCCGATGACGAGGCGGCCGAGGAGGAGGGAATCGGAGCAGAGGAGGGAATCGCTACCATCATCAGTGGATTCACGGTTAGGGAGGAAGTTGGTAGGGCAAATGCTGAAGTCGATGAAGACGCGGTCGGTGATGGTGGTGTCTGGAGATGGAGAAGCCGGGGAGGGAGGAGGATTGATGGCGGTGGAGAGAGAGAGGGACGTGGAGAGAAGGAGGAGAGAGCGGCGAGGAAGTGTGGTGTCTCCGGAGAGGAGACGGCGGTGTTGGTGGTGGTGATGGGAAGGTAAGCGGACGACGGCGGTGGCGGCGGCGACGGAGGAGGTGGAGAGGAGAGCGAAGGCCATCGTCGGGAAATGAGTGAAGAAGGAGCATTGTGAAATGTGGATGTGTGAGAGAGAGAGAGAGAGAGAGAGTGAGGAGGTAGAAGGAAATGAAGAATTTGTGACCACAGACAAGAGAGTGGGGCCCTTTGCCTTATTTCCAATTAAAATTTATTTTTTTCTTTTAAAATAATAAATTGTAATTAAAAAATAAAAAATAAAAAATAAATAAAGACTTCAATAAAAATAAACCTCATACTTACTCATAGTGAACTCAAAAAAATAAATAGAAGAATTCAAAAAAAACAACGAGCTGCATGATCAGTGTCACGGTCCTAACTTCTCGACCGTGCGGCACCATCTTCTTCATGTCGACATGTTATCTCACACATGTCGAGGTATTTGCTTGGACGAATGTCACATCCTACATTCTTATTTGTAGGATTGTGACAATCAGCAACCTGATTATCAAGTATCTTACTATTATATCAATCTAATCAGCTACGCTCTTAAGTTAACCACCTCTCAGGAGTTAAAATCAACTTAATAGAAAGACCTGGACATAAGAGATATACAAAAGACTCTCCATCACGATTTAAGCTTCTAGTAGTTTAATTGACTTTAGAAGAGACTGAATGACAGTTTTACCACTAAACTAACTACGGATATTGGTAACACTGACAACGAACCCATGTATTTGTTTATTTATATTCCTCTTCCACCCTTCCCGTAACAATTTCAACGCAAATTCTTTATCACCTAACAATAAATAAAACATTATTTTAGTGTTTAGATATGAATTTCATCAAGCTGCATGACTTAGGTTCGCGGACGATTACAAGGAAATTAGATATATAAAAGAAAAAAATATATAAGTGCTAGCTAGGTTGTCTCCATCTCTTTCCGTCCAACAAAATTCTATTGGTTTAAAAAGATGTCAAATAAATTTTTTTTATCGATGTGAAAGATTTTATTGTTTTAAAAAAATAAATATAGTCTAAACCAATAGAATTTTGCACATGACTGAGCTCAAAACTAGCACCTAAGTTTTTTTTTTCATATGTGAGTACACCTAGAGGTCTTATTTTACAATTAAAAAAAAATTCCATAAATTTTACGTTGTCTTATTTTCAAAAACAAGTATGAAATAACTTTTTTTATTCTCTCATGATATATATGAATTTATCGTATAATTTATCGACTTAAACTTTGAATCAATTATTATGGTATAAAAGCACTGAGGTCTTAAATTATGATCACATTAGCATGGAAAGCTTCTTTTTTCTTCTTCTTTTTTTTGAGGTAACCAACGAGAAATTGCATATATTTTAGAAATCTATGAACTAACTTAACTGAATTGTGATTTTTTTTAAATATACCAACCTCTACTAATTAAATTAATTGGTTATAATTTTAGAGTTACATTTTTTTATAATATTTAATATTATTGATTTTTTACCACCACGTAGACTTGTTTTATCAATGTTACGATTTTTTTTTTTAAAAAAAAAGAAACTCCTCATAAACTAACAAGATTTTAAAATGTCAGTTATCGTTCTATTGTAATGCTGTTGTTGATTCAGAGATCTGATTCCAATTTTTTAGAGATCAAGTATCAAATTAAAAAAAAAAAATTCTCCGTATTTTTTTCCTTTAATTTTTATGTTCTTCATGAAGATCATGGTGGATTGATCACCAATGACTATTGTAAAGAAACAAAGAAACAATCAATCAAAAAGCAGATGCTACTTGATTGGCAAGAAATCAGGATCAAATTCAGAAGAAGACAAATAATATATATATATATATATATATATTATGTATATACATAAACTAAAAACGCAAGATCAAGTATCTTAATCATCAACAGTTACTTCTCCTTCTCCAAACAAAGAGAATTTCATTTTCCAAATCTCGCCATCTATTTGACGACAAGATGCAAGTAAAAAACATGACTCAAAAACAAGAACGGATTCAATAATTTTTTTTTTTTTTTCAGATCGCAGAAACTTAAGAGAATAAAAATCATCTCATCTGGTTCACAATTATTCAAATTCTAAGGCAGGAAAATTGTGGAAAACATGAAAGGAGAAGAAGGACAAAAGGATCGAACTCTCAATTCGGCCTGGCAAAGAGAATAGGAGCGTCATCGTCATCGTCATCGTTCAAAGCAGCACCAGGTTGAAAGGTCTTACCGACGACAGGGGAGGAGGAAGGGGAAGGGGAAGCAGAGGCAAGGACGAGAGTCAAGCAGCCTTCGCTCCAGGATCGACGAATGGGATAGGAGATGGATTTGGTCTTGGAATGGAAGCAATGAGGAGGTTGACGGCGAGATTTGTGAAGAGCGCAGCCGCAGTTGCGGTGGTAAGGACGGCGGTGGACTTCGGAGTCGCAGCCGGCGATGCAGGCCTCGTAGACAGGGCGGAGGAGGCCGTCGGCGGCCATGGAAGAAAGAGAGGGATCAAACCACCGCGAACGGTAGGAGTTTGAAGGAAAGCGTGAGAGACAGAGAGAAGGGGGGAAAGCGGGAAGAAAGGGGGTATTTATAGGCGCAAAAAAAATGAGGGATTAGGAAATGGAGAAGCGAAATGGAAGGCGGGGTTTATGGAGTAGAGGCCATAGGGCGTTTTTGTGTTGGGCGAGAAAAATACCCCATTTTGGTTAACCACGAAACAAAATAATAATAACAATAATAAAAAATAAAAAAAAATTGAATTTTTAAATATAAATTTATATTAAATTAATATTTCAAAATCTATTAACTCCGTATCTATTACTGATAGATTTTAAATTTTGATTATATTTGCAAAAATTTCCCGTAGTTTATCATTTGAAATAATTTCTCTTTTATAAATATTTTATTTCATATTAAAATTTTAACTTCTTTAAAAAACCATAATGTTAAGAAAATTTCAATATTATAAATAAATTAATAATAGTTTGTAAAATAATATTTAGTGAATAACTACGCCAAGATTAGTGGTTTATAAATATATCAACGCATCTTAAACAATGGTTTAAATTGAGATTAGTTTTCATTTAATTTTTTGTTTTCAGATTCTCTACCAACGAGTGAATTTTCAATTTAAATTACATTTTGTTTTTAGTTTTTTATTCGTTTTTAATTTAATTTCAATTTAGTCCGAACATTTCCAATATATTACAAATTTGAATTTGAATTTTGTTTTGATAAGATTTAGATTTTAGGATAGGTATTTGAACTTTTAACTTACTTTTAAATTTTGTGTATATAATAAAATTCTTTGCACTATGAAATTTAAATCTTTGACATTTATTACACGTTTCCTAAATTCTAAAAATTTATAGATCTATTTGAATTTAGACATTGAAAATTTGAAATGATACGTCTAGGACTTGTTAAATACAACATTTGAAAGGTTGAACACGAAACATTTAACAATAATAATAATAATAAATGGCTTTGTTTAATTATTATTGTTGTTTTTTAGAAACATATTATTGTTATTATTGTTATTATTCCAAAAAAAAAAAAATAGATGATTTGTTTTATAACTATAGTAAAATATCACAATCTATCTATGATGGTCATTTAAAATATAGCTAATATATGTGTTTATTTGTATCATAACAAATACAGATAATAGCCTATCTTGATCTATCATAGATAAATTGCAATATTTTACTATAAATATATAGAAATTTTTAGAAATTTGTTATTTAAAATAGACATTGAATTTAGGGTTAGAAAGAAAAAGAGTCATATTAAATAATATTTTTGTTTGGAAAAAAAAAGTTTGAAATAGGAACAATAACCACATGTTGTGTAAATTTTAGATTATTCTTTTTCTAGAAGAATTTTCAAATTATTCTATTTTCTTTTTAAGAGCAACTTTCAAATTATTCTTTTATATATATATATATATATATATATATATATAAAATTAGAATAATATATGCGAGAATTCAAATCACAAATATTTTCGTCGGTAACATAATTAAACTATTTTATCAAATATACATTGTTTTAGTTAACTACGTAGCATTATATATTAAGTTGTCGTTTGCATCGTAGTCTTTTCGAGTGCAAACTTGCCACATTTAGTATACAAATAAAGTCAAAATGTTTGATAAACACTAAGTTATATAGTGGTAGGTAAATAGATTGTGTTTTTCTCTATATTCTTTCCGTCTATAATTAGGAAGACATATCTTTATGTATTACATTTTCGATTCTATTGGGGTGAAACTACCTATAAACTAACAAATATATACAATGGTTTTTTAAGAAAATATTTTATGATTAACGTTTAGGCCGTTTTCATTGCAACGAGTAACACTTTTTAAAATTAAACGTATAACAACATTTTTAAATAATTACAAATATAGAAAAATCTATAATAGACGTTCTCGTTGATAAACTTCTATCAGTGATATAGTTTATCGTTGATAAACTCTTAGAGATGGATCTAAATTTTGATATATATCTGTAAATTCCTTGGCATTTACTACACTATATATGGTAACACTTTGGATCTCATTATCGTATTTGCAACTGCGGAAAAAAAAAAGATCGACTCTATTATTCATGAATAAACATGTTTAGAATGTTAGATAGACTTTTCAAAAGCTATGATCGTCAAATTTCTCCATATTCTCCATTTTGTACATTTAGAAAAAAAAAAAAAAACACATTCTATCGTATGATATTTCACATCCTTACAATGAACGTTTCTTAAGTAGTTTCAGAATTCTACTCGGTCCTTTACATTGTTTTTTGTTTTTTGTTTTTGGTTTTTTTTTTCTTCGAAAAAGCGAATGTTTCTTATCGATGATGTTTATTTCAAAACTAATATTTAAATATACAATAAAATAAAATTAAAGATAAAAAGAAGAGTAAAAAACAAGACATAATATTTACATGGTTAACAAACTCTTCTTACCAACTATACCTACACCCACATGTGTTCTTCTAGATTCCATATATATTTTTCTTTTAATATTTTGCTTTATTATAACTAATTAATTTATAATTTTCAATTAAATAATATATGTGTATTATATTGATATTCTAATCATTTCATTAAAAGTACTAATTTAATCCTCCACTAGATAAAACGAGGTATTAATTACCATTTCAAAAGTTCGTGGTTTAATAACTCACCTTTTAATTTCTAAACTAAAAAAATTTCAGGCTTGTTCGAATTAACTTGAAAAGAAATGTTTTTAAATAAAACGTCATTTTTTATTTAAACACTTTTGATATCGGCAAAAAAAGGTTTAAAATAAAAACACTCATGTGTTTGCCTACTCTTTCTCTATAGCGTTTTTATTTATGTTAGATTCTAATAATAAAAGATGACTATAAAATATTACAAAGTAATTAATTTAAAATAATGATCGTCGGAGGTGCTAGAGATGATCATCGGAGTTGGTCGGCGACGATGGCCCTAAAACAACTTAATCGCTAAGGGCATGTTTGAAACCAATTTGTTTTTTGTTTTTTGTTTTTGAATTTTTTTTTAAAACAAATGTGTTTGGTAACTAATTCATTTTTTTCAAAACAAAAAACTTATTTTTCAAATTACGAAGGAAAAATGAAGGTGACAAAATAAGCTTTTAAAAAAATACATTTTGTTTTTAAAAAGCATAAAACAAAATCAATTACCAAACATATTTGTTTTTTTTTTGTTTTTAATAAACAAAAATTTAGAAACAGAAAAAACATCGAGACCTAAACTTTTATCAAAATGATAATTTTATCCTCTAAGTTTAATTACAAAAAGTTACTTCTTATGCGTTTCGGGTGTATATTTCAATTCACTCCGTAAATTTTAGTATATAATAACTTACCTAGTCCTTGTTAGATTATATCATATAACGACTATATGTCTATCAAGCTATCAAATTATGTGTATGAATATTTGATATAACCAATCTCAAATGAGCACATAATTAAACCCTTACTACACAATGGTTGAATTAAATAAATAATAGTAGTAATTTTGGAAATAAATAAATAAATATCTATTGTTTATATTATTATTATTATTTTCAAAATATGAGATGCATAATAGCTTAGTATATAGGTAGATAAAAAGATAGATACAATAAAAATTGCTTCATTGTGTAATGTTTGTACTATATCAATTTCACAGTTTGATTTTTTAAAAAGGTGTTGTAATTAAAGCATATAGTAGAGAATCGAACCTCTGAACTTGAGATCGATAGTACAAATACTATGTCAGTTGAGTTACGCTCACGTTGATCTCAAAGTTTGATTTTATCACTAAAAGAGTTACATCATCCCATATACTAATAAATAAAAGAACTTTTAATGGTATGATTTTAAGAAAGTCTAGTTCCATAAATTTTTCATTTTATTTTTTGATATTGACCCTTAAATGTTTAGGTCCGGTTTGATAACAATCTCATTTTTTTTTCTGTTTTTTTTTCCTTAAAAACAAAAATCATATATGTTTGGTAACTGATTCTGTTTTTTGTTTTTTAAAATACATAAAAAAAATTACTTTCAATTTTCTTTCGTAATTTTAAAAACAAGCTTTTTGTTTAAGGTGATCAATCAGTTACCAAACACACCTATTTTTAAAAATTAATTTTAAAAATCAAATATAAAAAACAAACGGATTACCAAACAAGGGTTTAGTGATCTCCTAAATTTAAAAAATTTAAATACATGTAAGATATTTATCAAAATTGCAAGTTAAAAAGAGACATATTTCAAAAATTTAAGGACTAATTTTATAATTTTATTTATCGTCCTTTATTTATATATATATATATATATATATGTCGATGATATGAAAAATGTTATATCAATTTCGAGATTAAAGGTCTGATTCTTTCATCCATACAATGTGGGAAAAAATTACAATTTAGCAGCTAAATTACTTTACCGTTCAACTAACATTTCGTGCAGTAAATGTGAGCTTATGACTATGACAATTCCAACTTCTAGTTTCAAGAAGAGAAATACATGTCAATTATTGCGAGTTAACTCATGTTAGTTGTTTTTTTTTCTTCATTATTAGTGATTTCAATTTTGTGTTAACTCTTTAAAAATAAAATTAGATATTTACAATTGATTAAGACATATACCATCAACAAAACCATCCGTCGGAACTTCAAATATGCTCATATGTTTTTTTGCTGCAAAATAAGTATTTGGAAGATGAAATCAAACATGCAGCATATAACTCAAATAAATAAGGCAAATTGAGCTTAGTTTAGCGGTAATTGACATAACATTTCATCTTCGAGGAAAAAAAAAAACAATAATGGCTAATCGTAACAGTAAAGCCTTTTCTTAATTGTCAAAGTTGTTTTTAAATTCTATAGTTGAAAGTTCTATTTTTTCCTCCTCAGTTACGAGCAGACAAAGATTTAAAAGTTCGACGAAAAGAGAAGAAATGTGTCAATTACCACTAAATTACACTCATTACTTTCACAATGGTCATTAGATTTTTACAAGTATCACTTTCTAAATTCTAAGCTTATGCATAATTTTTGTATATACATATATATATACATATATACATATATATATAGATACATATATACATATATATATAGATACATATATACATATATATATAGATACATATATACATATATAGATACGTACATATATACCTATATAGATACGTACATATATACCTATATAGATACGTACATATATACATATATAGATACGTACATATATACCTATATAGATACGTACATATATACATATATAGATACATACATATATACATATATAGATACATAGATATATATATATGATACATATATATATATATACACGTGAAATTACACAAATTTGTAAAATAAAAAATAGGGGCAATGATGTAATATTGCATTATTTGTTTTTGGTATTTAGACCATGTATGGAGGAGCAAGAGTAAGATCCAAGTTGTGAAAAGACTTCAAGAGCACTTAGTTTTCTTGAAAGATAAGTTGGTGACATGTTAAGAGAAAAATGCCTAAAAAGCATTGGTGGATCCATTTCAACTTAGATCCAAAAATTATGCAAAGTCAAACCCTCTATTAAATTATATTTTTTAATCTATTATTCTCTTATTAATCCCTCTTTTAAGTTCTACACTTTTAATGAGCTTTTATTATTACAATTAATGCTTTTTGTTTCATTTTTTTTTAAAAAAATTATTTTTATTCACTTTAGGTTTCATGCAGGGATAGACAATAACAGATATTAATAAACGGATAATTATAGATATATGTCTTGTCGTTGGTAGACATTGACGTTTTGTTATATTTAAAAAAATTTAGAAGTTTTATGAATCGGAACGTAACCATTACCCTAAAAACGATTTTTTTTGTTTGTTTGTGTATTTAAGGGGAAAAAAACAGTGTTTTGTTTTAGATCTCATATTAATAAAAATTTATTGACTAATAAATAATTTATCATATTATAAAAAAAAAAGTGTTATAAATAACTTAACTCAAACGGTCAAAGGTGTGGTTACAAGAACCTTAATTCTCAATTAATGTTAGATCCCCAAACTTTAAAGTATAGAATTCAATTAATCTAAACTAGTTTTCATATTATTTATGGAGAATTACATTTTTAGTACTTAAGTTTAGATAAATATGTGCATTTGGTTCCTGAGTTTTAAAACTGTACATTTTTAGTCCGTATGTTTATAAAAATAGACTCATTTGGTTCTTAGTTTTCAAAACATATCATTTTAGTTTTTAAGTTTTTTAAAATAGGTATAAAAAGTTGTAGAAGTATTTTTGTTGTTTTTTTTTAAATAATAATATGATATATAAAATTAGAAAAAATAGTTTTAAAGCGAGTATGAATTTGGAAATTATTTTTCTAATTTTAAATGTCATATAATTATGTAAAATAAAAGTATAAAGTTATTTGAGAGCCTTTTAAATATATTTTTAAAAATTCAGCAATTAAAACGATACATTTTGAAAACTCGAGGATCAAAAGAGTCATTCTTATAATTATAGGACTAAAAATGTATATTTTTAAAACTCGGTGATCAAACGCACATATTGTTCAAAACTTGTAGACGAAAAAAAACTTTTTCCTATATTTATTTGTCTTTCTTATCTAGTGAGTGAAATGTTCATCATGCCATGCATGAAAATAACTGTAAAAAAATGTCAATTTTGATTTTACCCAACTGTAGATAGATTGTGATACACAAATAATAGTATATATTGATTTATCACAGTTCATCATATAAAAACGATGATATTTTATAAATATTTTCAGAAGTTTGGTCGTTTAAAAAATATATTTTTTATTTAAACACTTAAAAAATGTTTTTAATCTAACATCTTATACATTAATTTTTATTATTAAAAAAATGAATGAAAAATGAAAAAACCCAAACATTTTAACCCTTGCTAAAAAAACCATCAAAATTTTTATTTAATGACATTATGCTTTATGATTTTAAAAAAATTAATTAAGTGGGTTTATCAACACTTTTTTTTTTTTTTTTAAAAAAAAATGATTTATGTGTTATAAGGTTAACATCGATATAGCTCAATTAGTAAAATTTGTACCATCATTTTTAAGATTAAATATTTAATTCATCTACTATACATAATTTAAATGTTATATTCATATTGACATCGAATTTAACATTTAATTGTTAATACAAATCATTTTAAAAAAAGAAAAGCCCACACAAGAATATAATTCAACAAGTTAAAGTATATGTCGTCGATCAATGCACGACACACGAACATTTCTGGCATCTAGCTTGAAGATGACTCCATGGATCAGTGCTGCTTTCTCTAGTGATTTGTATAATTTTAGTTCTTCATTCTTCTTCGTACATAAAGAAAAAATCAAAATATGCCAAAGGTTCACATCGAAAATATATGAATTAATAAGTTGACTTAGGTTCCAAATTTTATAAAATAATAAAAGGGTTATTTTTATTTTGAGCAATTTTCAACATACTTTGGAAAAGTAGCCTAAGTAATTATCAAAGAGACAACATTTGGGGCTATTTTTCAAATATCAGAAATAAAATAAATAAATGTAAAAGGCATCGAGTCCGACCCCTTTGCAGGCTTCAGAAACGGAAAATTTTTCTTTTGCTCATTATATAGAGACGTTTCTCATTCCACAAAGTTGTCTCTTCCGCCACAACCATTTTTCTCCTCTTCCCAAATCTGCCTTCTTCCTTCTCCTTCTCTGTTTCTGCCGCTGCCCATTTCTGTTCTCGTGGGAGATTGTGTCGATCTCTGTTAAAAGGTCAGTTGGAATATTTATTGTAAAGGACATTTTGAGCCATTTTGATTCAATTTTGTTTGTTTTGCTATTTTAATGCCCGATTTCTGTTCATCCCATTTGATTTTTTTTGTATATTATAGCACTTGCTGTAGAATTTTATATGAATTTGATTATATGATTGTGTTTTCGTACGTTTTGATGCGGCATTGATTTTTCCTGATCTGGGGTTTGCAGATCCGATACAAATCGGGTATGGGTTTGTCGAGAATGAAGTTGTTCAGTCGATTTCGGATCTGGGTTTTAACTTGTTCTCTGATTTTTCAACTTGGTTATGGGTTTTACCTTCCTGGTAGCTATCCCCACAAATATGTTGTTGGTGACTTGTTGTCAGTGAAGGTTAATTCTCTAACATCTATCGAGACCGAATTGCCATTTGGGTATTATAGTTTGCCGTTTTGTAAGCCTTCAGAGGGTGTTAAGGACAGTGCTGAGAATCTTGGTGAGCTTTTGATGGGAGATCGAATTGAGAACTCGCCTTATCAGTTTAAGATGTTCACAAATCAGACGGATATCTTTATGTGTTCTTCAGATCCATTGACTTCTGATCAGTTTAAGATCATGAAGGAGAGAATTGATGAAATGTATCAGGTCAATTTGATTCTTGATAATTTACCTGCGATCCGTTATACTCAGAAGGAAGGTTATGTCCTGAGGTGGACTGGCTATCCAGTTGGGGTTAAGGTTAAAGATGCTTATTATGTGTTTAACCATTTGAAATTCAAGGTCCTTGTTCACAAATATGAGGAGGCTAATATGGCACGTGTAATGGGGACCGGTGATGCTGCTGAGTTGATCCCGACAATTGGGAAAGAGGGATCTGATGTGCCTGGATATATGGTTGTTGGGTTCGAGGTTGTACCTTGTAGCATTGTTCACAATGTTGATCAGGTGAAGAACTTGAACATGTATCAAACGTATCCTAGCTCGATACAATGTGATCCAACTACTGTGTCGATGCCTATCAAGGAAGGCCAGCCTATTGTTTTTACATATGAAGTTATGTTCGAGGAGAGTGATATCAAATGGCCTTCTAGGTGGGATGCTTATCTTAAGATGGAGGGATCCAAAGTCCACTGGTTCTCAATCATGAATTCTATGATGGTGATCACTTTTCTTGCTGGTATTGTTTTTGTTATCTTCTTGAGGACTGTTAGGCGGGATCTGACCCGTTATGAGGAGCTCGACAAGGAGGCCCAAGCACAGATGAATGAGGAGTTATCCGGCTGGAAGCTCGTGGTTGGAGATGTTTTCAGGGCTCCTTCAAATCCTGCACTCTTGTGTATTATGGTTGGTAATGGTGTTCAGATTCTTGGAATGGCAGTCGTGACCATATTATTTGCTGCTCTAGGATTCATGTCACCAGCGTCTCGTGGAACCCTTATTACTGGTATGCTATTTTTCTATATGATTCTTGGTGTTGCAGCTGGTTATTTTGCTGTTCGTTTGTGGAGGACGATCGGTTGTGGTGACAACAAAGGTTGGATTTCTGTCTCATGGAAGGTCTCGTGCTTCTTTCCTGGTATTGCCTTTTTAATCTTAACCACTTTGAACTTCCTTTTATGGGGTAGCCACAGCACTGGAGCCATTCCATTTTCCCTTTTTGTTATTCTACTCTTGCTTTGGTTCTGCATCTCGGTTCCACTAACTCTTGTCGGCGGTTACCTTGGTGCTAAAGCACCTCATATTGAGTATCCAGTCCGTACCAATCAAATTCCTCGTGAAATCCCTGCTCAAAAATACCCATCCTGGTTGTTAGTTCTTGGTGCTGGCACTCTTCCTTTTGGAACCCTATTCATTGAGTTGTTCTTCATCATGTCTAGTATCTGGATGGGCCGTGTCTACTATGTTTTCGGGTTTCTTTTCATTGTTTTGATCCTTCTCGTGGTCGTTTGCGCTGAAGTATCTTTGGTTCTTACCTACATGCATCTCTGTGTGGAGGATTGGAAATGGTGGTGGAAGTCCTTCTTTGCATCTGGTTCTGTTGCCATATACATCTTTTTGTATTCTATCAACTATCTAATCTTTGATCTCAAGAGCTTGAGCGGACCGGTCTCTTCCACCCTTTACCTTGGATACTCCCTTCTAATGGTGTTCGCAATCATGCTCGCAACCGGAACAATTGGGTTTCTGTCTTCATTCTGGTTTGTGCATTACTTATTCTCTTCAGTGAAGTTGGATTGATGGAGTTTCTTAGAAACTGAAGATCAGTGGCAGTTTAGGGGAGGAGGATGATCAAAGAATACAATTGTATGGATTGTTTTATTACTATGATATGATATATTAGTTTTCGTCGATTCATTTCAACGAGACGACAACAATAATACCGTCCAGTTTTGATGTGTAATTTCTTTGTGTTTTAAGGGAGATTGTTGCCTGAATTATGATACAACAGATTCTCATTTGCTTATTTTGGCACATTAGGCTCTCATACCTAGGTGTTTTTAATGTTAGTTTGTAACACATTTATGTGGGTTTTAGTTTGTACTTTTTATTGCTGAGATCTCTGTATGGTTGAATGCAGAAAAAGTACAATTTCATCTGCCCTTTTATATAATATTTCATTCATTCCTTTGTCTGTTTACATTGTTTTTGTAGGGATTCTTTACCATATATATATATATATATATATATATATATATAATGTCTTAATACAGTTGATGAAACCGATGTTCTTATTGTATGTTTTCCAGGGTGATTTTGAAATGACAAAAGTGGTTTTTGACTATTTTAGAATCATTTCAAATTTGTCATTAGTAAAAGAGACCACATTTCTATGTGTGGATTCAATACCAGTTGAGATTGAATAACAAGATTATCAAGGTTTTGATTACAAATTGTTTCATCTCGGTGGAAAAGGGGAAAAAAATTAGGTTTAAATCTTATTTTGATTCTTTAAGTCGTTTTAGTTACTTTTAAAATGTTTGTTTTTATGTAATCTTATCTTTTGTCTGCTTGTCATTGTAGTTTTAAAAGGTTTACTTTAGTTTATACTTTTGGAAATTACTAATTTGGCCATATTTACAAGATTGACACAATAATTTTGTACATATTTGATATGAAACTATAATAGATTTTATAAATTTGGAAATAAATGTCCATAAGATCCATTTTAAAGGTCTAAAATGACAAATGACTTGATTTTAAAACATATCAAATGCTCTTTTGTTGATATCATGACCACATAAAGTTACAATATAGCCCTTTCTTTATTGTTTTAGGTTTTTTTTTTCTTTTTTTTCTTCTTCTCTAGCCTCGTTTCTCCTTTACTTAGTGTTTTCTTCTCTATTTTTTTCTTCTTCTTCGACGCAACGGCAAAGCAAGAGGAGTGAGATATGGGCAAAAATGGGCGAGACCAAGGAGAGAGGATAAGAGATGGACAAGAGCAACACCGAGAAATGGGCAAGATCGAGGAGAGAGGAGTGAGAGCGACATTGGAAGATGGGCGAGAGCAACACCAAGAGATAGAGAGCGACAAGGCGAGACTAGCGAGACGAGTGAGAGCGAGAGACATAGTGATTTGTGAGTGAAAAAGAAGAGCGAACGAGACGAGCTGAGGTGGGATGAGCAAGAGTGAGATTGCTTTGAGCACGCACTAGAGTATATTTTGATAATTTCACCCGAATTTGACGCCAACAAATGATTTCTTTAAAAAATTGGGTCGTTTAACGTTTTTCGCCTAATTTTTGGGTCATCTATCCAGTGGACTAAAAAATTTGCCAAAGCAGCTTTATTGTACTAAAAAATCATTTAAAAAACTTATTGTGATAATGTTATGTTAAAATTATGATTAAGGAAAGAAAGAGATCGATACAATAATCCCAAAAAATAAACGGATATTTTAAAAGTATACATCAATTTGTAGTTAGCATCTTACATTTGAAGTTTAACTCCACTCTACAACTATTAAACTTATACATGTATATCATTGATACTCGATCGAAATCAATCCGTAGTTGTTCGACATTTTTTCAATTGGTAAAAAGTTCTCATTTTTTAAACAAAATACTAACCTTTCTATTGAGAATTAATTATAAATTTAGTATTATTAAAATTTTCACAAAAGATATTTTCTATAATTTAGCCCAATAAAAAGAATTTATTTAGTTGAAATTAATTGTATTGAATTTTCTCATTCCTTTCTCTTTTAAGTATACACCACTGAAAATTCCTTCACCATTATCCTCAAGCTTCAACTCACTTCCCTTTTCAGTTTCTTCATGGTTTGATCAAAGCTCAACCCAACCAACAATGGCGATCACTTCACTTTCTTCCCTACAATCCACCAATGTCTCTTCCACACCCTCCATCTCACCTCTTTCCATATCTTCTCCTTCTCCATCTCCTTCTTCTTCTTCTTCTTCTTCTTCTTCCTCTCTTTCTCTTCAACTATCCTCACTTCGCCCTACTCGCCTTCGCTCCTCCTCTGTCTTTACCCAACCCCATTTGACTCGAACCCCTAAATCGAAGGTTTGATTTCTGAAATCTTGTTTTTCTTTGTGTTTTTCGTTCTTTGATTTTAGATTATGTGTTTCTTTAGGGGCTGAAGGTGAATTGTGCAGCTGCGGAGCCGTTGAAGGTGATGATATCGGGTGCGCCGGCCTCCGGTAAAGGAACTCAGTGTGAGTTGATAGTTCAGAAGGTAATTGAAATTAACATGAATAGAAGGAAATCGTATTAGTTGCTGGAACATCCTCAAAGATGTTTGTTGGAGTATATGTGATTTATCCTGCAATGTGAATTGTGAACGCTTAAGGCTTGGGTTTTTACTTAATTTGGGACGAAGAAGTTTGAGTTGCAATGAGGATTTGTTTAATCTGAAGTAAATGGTCGTTCTATTCTAACTTGCATGTGCTTTTTTTTTTTTTTTGTCTTCTACTCAACGTAGTTTAGATTTCTATTTATGTCCTAGTCTAAAGTTAGTTTGTTAGCCATATAAAATATTCAAATAAAATGGTTTCAATATCACGTAATAAATTAATTAGCAAGTCTTAAACTATGGCATGATTGATGTTATAATAATGTGTTAGACTCACTCCGATTCAATCATCATTGAGTTGGCCTAGTGATCAATAAGAACCATGTAGATAATAGAGAACTCTAAACCATGGCCCAATGGTAAATAAAAAGCACGAGTTTAATAAAGGGTCAAGAATGAATTAAATCTAGTGATCACCCACCTAGGATTTAATATTCTACAAGTTTCCTTGACACCCAAATTTTGTAGGATTAGACGGTTTGTTCTGTGATGTTAGTCAAGATGATCGTAAGTTGACCAAGATACTCATGGATGATGATGATAATAATGATAATAATAAGTAAGTGCTTTGAGGGAGGAGTTTAAGTTGTCTTAACCATCTACTTAGAATTTCATATCCTATAAATTACCTTACTAACCAAATGCCGGGCAAGCACATACACTTTTTGGGCCACGTTGTCGGGTTGTATCAATGTCTCATATCCTGTGTCCCGGTCTGAATTCATGTTTGATTGAAGAATGTGAGTTGTCTCGCTGAAATTCTGTTCTTTAGGTAGAAAAATTATATTGCTGATAATGTTAATGTTAGCACAAGCATGATACTTCCATATTCTCATATTTTGGTGGAGAATAAAAGGGTGCAATTGTGATTACGCAATAATGTTGGGATAATTCATACTGAAAATTGAGAATTGAGATTATTAGCAATTCAGCATTTACTTATACAGGTACAAAAGAAAGTAGACAAAAAAAGAAAACCACACGTTTAGAAAACTGGTTTTAGATCATTCTTAATTTATCTTGAAGAAAATGTCAAAAAGCTATTCTATCATAGTTCTTAAGTTTTTATCATTCTTCAGTTTGGCCTCGTGCACATATCAACTGGTGACATATTAAGAGCAGAAATTTCAGCTGGGTCAGAAATTGGAAACAAAGCGAAAGAGTTCATGAATTCTGGACGGCTAGTTCCTGATGAAATTGTGACCACTGTAAGACGTGGATCAATGCTCTTTCTAGCTCAAAATTGACTTTCTTATCTATTTGGTATTCATGATGTGAGCTTATTTTGTTTTTTAGATGGTGACAACACGGTTATCATGCAAGGATGCGACATTAAAGGGATGGCTTTTAGATGGATATCCGCGGACACTTTTGCAAGCGGAAAGTTTGCAGACGTTGCAAATCAGACCAGATATTTATCTTATTTTAGACGTATGTACTTCATGCAGGAATTTTCATTTGTTGGGGATTTGTAGAGCTATGGCGACCCATTTATACTACTACCTGTGGATCTATTTCTTGAACTTTTTGGTCATCTCTTCAATCTGTTATTCAAATTGTGACACTGCCTAGAAAGAACATTTGAGATAATTCCTTAGAAAAAGATACACGACTTTTGATTTTATCAACAATGTACTTTATCTATATGTTTGAAATTAGTTCCGGTTCAATGCGTTAGCACCCATGGGCCTTAATTATAATAGAATCTAGAGATATTCCTTCTCTCTTTTCTCACTGTATGTATAATATTTTTTCCCTTCTGGAGGGATACTTCCGATTAAACAGCACTGTTCCAATAAAATTGTGAATTTTCCACAAGTGAATTTGGGGTCGATGTTTTATATACTAATTGCACAATAAGTTGGTTCACATTTTGAGCAAATTAAAATTTCGTACCAGTGATGATGAACATTTTGTTATAGTGTTTAGATAACCATTTCTGTATTTATGTTTGATTTTACATTTCTAATACTCAGGTTCCTGATGAAATTCTAATCGACAGATGCATTGGTCGAAGGCTTGACCCAGTGACAGGGAAGATTTACCATCTGAAATATTTCCCCCCAGAAACGGAGGAAATTAAAGCGAGACTTGTCGTTCGACCTGATGACACTGAGGAAAAAGTTAGTTACTTCTAAGAAATTTTTTAAATATTTACAGAACACCATCCTGTGGCTTGCTTTTGTATGACTGATTATTGTGTTCTTATGGGCATTCTAACATTTATTTGATGTAATTTCTGTTTAGGTAAAGCAGCGTTTGGAAATTTATAAGCGTAATGCAGAAGCGATAGCGCCAGTGTACTTGAATATCGCAAAGAAGGTAGTTAATTATGGGTGTGCTTGTCATACTTATGCATATCTGTGTCTTCCGTTGCGTTTATTTCTAACCTTCGTTTCTTCCTTGCATATAAATTTCTAATGATATTTCTTAACAATCCTATGAATATAGATTGATGGCAGCCGTCCTAAAGAAGAAATTTTCGAAGAAATATCATCATTGTTATCACAGATACAAAAAGAAAAGGCTACGAAGTCGGGTAATTCTTTGTTTTCTGTGGTTCACCACAATTTTTACCAGACAATAAAGGAACCGTCTCAGGGTGGCTTGTAATTACAATTTTATATTTAATGATAGTCACTCGACGCTGATTCTTTAAAATGGTTAATCTGATCTTACTCATTTTCTTCCTTATATATGAGAAGCTATTTATTATCGCATGTCTAAGCTATTTATCTGTACATTTATCAAATCACACCCTACATTTCCTTTGTATTAGGGAAATCACCCGTCGGATTCAAGATTACTTCAACTCAGGTATGATTGAGAACAGGAATTTTGAAATGTTCATTATTTTCTGCAAATCATGTGTTTGTAATAGACATTAAATAAGATTCTCTCATTAGAAATTCTTTTTTTTTACAAGATTTCATAAAATATGTAAGCCTATATTTGATTTCTAATAACTAGAAGAATCCCTCTAAATATGTGTGTACATATTTATCTATTCTCGTTTTACAGGATGGCTGGAGAGGGATACCGACTAGATTGAATAATATTCCTCACTCGAGAGAAATCAGGAAATACTTCTACGATGATGTGCTTGAAGCCACCAAGCGTGCTGTACAAGCCGGTAGAACTAGGTTAAAGGTTCGGTGTTGAACTTACTTTTATTCAGACAGGTTTATCTTCCTATGTTATAGAATTCATCTATGGTTTTTTTTTAATGAAGTATCAATAACCTAACAGTCATATTTAGTAAAATTTGAGATTAAACATCCGCTCTGAATGAGTCATAATTTCTGTAGTTGCACAATTTGACTGTTTTAACCATAACAAGTTGATTATCTCGTTGAATTATTAGTTGGATCTGTTATTATTTCCATGTCTTGTAGTCTATAGTCCTGGAATATATCTATTCTGCGTTTCTGGTGGGTGGAGTTCAAGAGCTTGGATTATTAAGACTCGAATTCTTGACTGCAAGTTTAGCTATATGAAAGAAGTGGATGTATTTCATATAATTGTGTAGCACTACGAAGTGAAGTCTTAAATGGTATCCTTCTGCAAGTGCAAATTATAGGAAATTCAAAGATGATCTTTTCTGCATTCATAAGTTGCAGATTTACCACATAGATTTCACATTGTCATCAAAATGTGTATCTTCAGAGGCTGATCATTTTTTGTTTGTTTTTAATCCCAATCAACAGGTGGAGATTAATATTCCTGAGCTTAATCCTGAAATGGTAGGAAGCTTATTCCTCCTGATTCCCCTAAAAATGATCCTGAGTTAACTGCGTCTGCAATCCACAGGATGTTTATCGAATAGGTACACTTATGGAACTTATTCGGACGATTGCCCTTTCATTTGCTGATGATGGAAGACGTGTAAAGGTAATTTCTCTGATTTCTCTCGAGACCAGAGTGCTGGTACCCACCATCTGACATTTTATCTCCAAGGTATGCATACAAGGATCCATGGGGGAAGGTGCACTTTCTGGAATGCCACTGCAGCTTGCTGGGACTCGGAGAATCTTAGAATACATGGACTGGGGAGACTATGGGGCTCTAGGGACCTTTGTCAAGATTGGTTCAATTGGTACTGAACTCAACATATGAAAAATTAGTTTATGCACTTTAGTTTGCTACCGCATGTTGATCTCATTGGTCTGGAGTGTGTACTTCCGTGACCTTCATCAGGGGAAAGGTAGGTCAAAAGGCAAGGATGATGAAAAAAGGATTTACCAAGAGGTTGAGCGGCTTTGAGTCTCTGACTCTGTGATTCATTTTTTATTCTAGACTCCACGATTCTCCCGCCTGTTCTCCTTCCTCGTCAGTTTCTTTTGGTTGTATTCCATATTTCGTTTGAGCTGTGAAGAATTAGGAACAATCCAAGTTTCTTTCTGTTAGTATTAATGTTTTAGCTTGGATTTCAATTAATTCAAAAGGAAGCATGGTGAAATTTTGTAAGTTCAACAGGAATGAGGTCATCCTTCTCAGTAGAACATAGGGATTTGGTCTTTGGCTTCGTGTACGTAGTTTCTTAGACTCCCTTTCTTCCTCTTTGGAGTTCTTTGGACCAACCTCCTTTATGTTTATATGATAATCGGTAGAAAGAGGTCTATTTTTGGTGAAACTTTAAAACTTGAGAACCGTAGTAAGGGTAGTTTTTAATTCTTGTAGGCAAGAATCAACATGAATATGTAGTGGTTGTGGCTATGTTGGAGGAGTTGAAAATCGTCGAGATATTATTTAGGAAGGGAGAGCTCTGCCAAATTTCTTAGTAAGGACCTTTTGCAATATGTGGTGCAACGAGTTTGAAAAGGGAAGTATCTTACTTCACCTTCTCTGGAAAGACAACCCGTTTTGGACTCTTTAGACAGCGACTGATAATGTCATTCGTGAAAATCAAGAACTAAGGGGTTAAGTCAATCCAGGCCCTAATTAAACATGAACAATCCAGCTAAGAGCCCAACAAGACGTATGCACTTTAAGTCAATAACTAAGTCTTTAAGCCTCGTGGATTTCCTATTGATTCAAATAGTCTTTCAAGTCAAAGACTGCATAATAGTAGTTGATACATGGATATTCTCACAATATAGTACATTAATTTAAATATCAATCAAGCCACTGCCGGATTTCTTTCTGTTTGCAGAAGACTTCGACTTTCAAATGATTCATATTCATTTTGTAATTGCAGGTGCAAAAGAAGTTGACGATCAAGATGACATGTTCATCTTAGTAGCTCCTCAAAATGCTGTTGGAAATTGTATCATTGATGTAAGCAACAACGTGGACATTATCAACTCCATCTAATATGAAAATGGAACTCTTTGATTTAGAATGAAGCTTTATACATTATGAAGATCATGCTGTCAAGTAAATGCAGGATATGAAAGCGATGACAGATGCAGCTGGCGACCGACCTGTTATTCTTGTAAATCCCAGGCTCAAGGTTTGTTTCTAACTGACCCTAAATTAGAATCCATCAATACTTGTTCATTTGTAGTGGGATCTGTATTGTACATTTGGGAATGAAGTAGAAATTAGAATCTATCAATACTTTGTTTACTGGGATCATCTTGCCAAACATATTAAGTGCTGGATAATTGTGCTTCATTATTATTAATGATTCGTTGATTTGTGAACCATTAACAAGAGAAACAATGGCAAGAAATCACTGGAGATCTAAGTAATTGCAGCAGACCATTGAAACATCACCTGGGATTACGAAATAATAAGGAATATTTCTAAAAAGTGGCATGGCGTGTCTGTTTAAGCAGACGTTCATTATGAGTTGGTTCATTGACCCTGCTACTCTATATTTTTTGTATCGTGTAATTTGACGCACGTATTTCAATTTTTCAGGACTTACCTGGTTCGAGTGGAATAATGCAAGTGAGTATTAAAAACATCATTTGAGAATAAGTTTTGAGCAGAGTACATGTCTGATGCTTCTCATTCTTATTAGACAATGGGACGTGAAAAAAGGCTGGAGTATGCAGCATCATTTGAAATCTGCTACTTCTTCCGGCTTCTCTATTATGCAGGGACACAGTATCCAATCATGGGGGCTCTGAGGTAAAACAGAAACAAAGGGTTAAAAATCGAAATGTTGAGTGTTTTTTCCCTCTTTTTATATGAAAACTTCTGTTGCAAAACCCTGCAAACAATTTCAAGCTGAAAGATTTATATGAATTTGTTTATAACATGAATGTATGCCTTCCCAAAGTCAAAATAGGATCAATTAGAATAGAAAGCTTATGGAACCTGGTTAATGCAAAAGATGTTCTCAATGATTTCCTTTTACATTCAGGATTCATTTTAAAATTCATATTAGGAGGTGGCTTTGAGGCAATGAAATTTAGAAGCAGTATTCAAATTCAAATTGATTTCATCCTCCAATTTGTCTTACCCTCCAATTTGTCTTAGGATGTCTTATCCATATGGGTATGAACTCTACAAAAGGGTAGATGAACCTTCGGGAAAGGAAAAATATATTGAAATATCCAAGTATCCCAAAAGGCCATCCACAGATGATATCAATGATGCTTTTCAAGGAAACAAAAGGTAAAATAAGAGAATGAAAACCTTCATTTTCTTCACCCTTTTATTTACAAAAGCTGTTCTCTGATCTGATCCAATTTCTGCTATATGTCGTTTGCAGAAAAGAAGTGAAGAACTCATCAGGAATCTGGTAAGAAAAATAACCCCCGAAATCTGAATTTTCTAATAGTCTTTGTTGAGAAAGCCAAGTTTACATTCAAATGTTCACAAATTCAGGGGCTTCCTGAGTGGGATTTTTTGAGCTCATGATGAACAGTTAAGCTTTTGTCTCTTGGAGATAAGATGCAAGCAAGATAAATTCAAAGGAACAATCATGTACAGAAAGGAAAGCAAATTCTGTATTTATACATTGAAATCTGTCTGAAGAAACAGAAACAAAGCACAAGATACAAACATCTTCAAATTCTGGATACCTAGCATATCCAAACTATTACACTTATATCATAATATCTAAGAACTCCTAAATTGTAAGGGAAAAAAAAAACCACACTCAAATTCAAACAACAAACACCCACTACAATGAAACGCTGATACTGCTATATAGAAGAAACCCACCTATAAACCCTAATCGTTGTGGGTAATAGAAAGCTAGAACTGTCATGTTGCTTCACTTCAGTCAGTTCATCTGCTCGAAAACTCAAACATCTTCCTGTTGAAAAAATAAAGGAAGACGCCGAGGTATAACCGAGCAACCACCATCGAAAGTAAGAACACACCAACCTCAAACCATTTCCTTTTCATTCATCCCAAATCATTGAAGAAATTGCTCACTTCTTTGACTCGACGTGATCATTCTAAATCAATTCGCAGCAACCGCCTAAGATCGGTTGTTGCAATCCCGTTCTTAACTACAAAAGACGGCAAGGGCACCGAACTCGGAGGCGGCGAAGAGAAGAACGCACCCGATCCGGCATACACACCATCCTTGAACTCCGTTACCACAACCTGCTTCTGCATCAAATCAGGGTCTGGACCCAACCGATCAGTAGATCCCAAAACCAAATCCACCTCCTCACCTTTCGATTCCAATCTCCTCTTACCACAAGAATCATCATCACTAGCACCAACTCCTCGATCAGGAGTCAATATTTCTCCACGCTTCAGGATCTTAACCTGTCCCATAACCAAACTCTTCGTTGTCATCTTCGCCGTAGTAGACGACTCCCTCACCCGGCTCCGTTCTCTGTTAGCTAGACGGTTAGCCTTCACTCCCACCGCTGCACTCCTCCTCCGTCTGCCGGAACAACTCGTATCGTCGTGATTGAAGTTAGGGTTTGAAGAAGTACTAGTACTATTAGGATTAGAATTTCGCCGTGATTTCAACGGTGGCGATCGCACCAAACCTTGGTGGCGTAAGCCTTTCCCAAGGCAGTTCTGTGGCGGAAGAATCATGGTTGCCATAGATTCAAATCCACTAAAGAACAAGAACAAGGAAGAAGATGAAAAAAAAGAGGAGAAACAGAAAATTAAAAGAAAAAAAAAGTCGTCTTCTTCGTTAAAGAGAATTTTTTTGGGATGAAAAATTGAGAATTGTAATGGGGTAGTTTATATAGAGAATTCCGAAGGCAGGGTTTTTCTTTTTTCACACGTACCACACGTGTGATCGTAAACCGCCTCATAGGGTATGACGTGGATTACCCGTTGTGGATAAAAAAAAAAGAATATCACGGACAAATCTGATTGGTGGAGTTACATAATCGTTTACTTTCTCCGTAATTTAATGAATTTTCCTTTTGGAAAATTCCTTTTTGCAGGTTTATTCCTTTTTAAATTTTTCAAAAAAGGTGTATATATATTAGTATGCAATCTTTTTTTTCCTTTAGAAAAATTGTTTTATTCTTCGAAATATTAGGCTAAAAAAATAAAAATTATTATAAATAGCGTGAAAATATTTACAAAATATAGTAAAATGCGTATATCAGTGTTAATAAAAATTTGGTTCATTTTATTATTTCTTTTGTAATATTTTGATTTATTTTGATATATTTGAAAATATCATTATATATTTGATTCATCCCGGAACAAAATGCTAAGTGAAAGTGAGAATTGGTATTTCTTACCTATATGGCTACACTACAAGTTGTATAGCTTATCTAAAGTCGGACGTTTGATCTATTATTTTTGTAATTGTTGTATTGTAGAAAGTTGAAAAGCAAAGTCTAATTCTTAGCTTGAAACTTTATTTACATTAAAAATTTAAGAATTATTAAAACACTTTTTAACCTCGAACCAACATTGTAATTTAAGAATTTAAAAGAAAATAAAATGTAAAATATCCCACCGCCATTGTAATAATAGCTTGATTCTTATTTATTTTTATTATTACCGTCTTTTCATATGTTGAGGGAAAAGTTAAAAAGAAAAATAAATAAAAGAGGTTCGATTTCTCCAATCGAATATTTAAATAATAATAATAAACACCAAAATTAAAATTAAAATCAAATAATAATCTTAAATCTTGGCATCATTTACGAGGGTAAAAAGACGATTACAAGCGTGTGGAGAGGGGTAAATGCGTGGGTAATGTGTAATTAGGGGTAAGGGGCAAATTTGGAAAGTGGAATCATAAAATAAAGTAGGGAGAAAACCTAAAAAAAAGCGAGGCGCAAGAAAAGAAGGTGGCATGTTTTGGTCTTCGTACTAACCTCCTGATTTTGACACGTGTCCTTGGGTCAACCGACTTTGACATTTTACGCAACCAATCACTTTTCTTTCTTTTTTATTTTTTAAAAATTTCGAATACGTGAACTCAGTGTTAATTGTTAAGATCTTTTATTTTAGAGGCGGAAAGTTCGAATTCCAAACATTTTACTAAAAGAATTGTGTAAATAGGGAGTCGGATCTTATTTATGTTAATTACCGTTAAACTAGTTTATTTTGAGTATTTACTTATCATCAATAGTCCACATCGTTTTTTATTAACTTTTCTCGTCTTTTACACTTTTTATCTCGATCCATACTCATTGTATTAGTATTGGTAATTGATATCTGGAGATTGATTTTAGGAGAAATAAAAGAGATTTATAAATCATGTTGGAATACAAACATTGTAATAATCCTTAAAAAGGAAAACATTGAAAAATGTCAAATAAACAATCAAATGTTTCAATGTGTGTTGGGTTGGGTCAACCCAACAAAACTAACCCAACTTAATTTAATGGTTTGGATTGAGTAGTACTAGTTGTTTGAGTTATCAAATCACTTTAACACCTCAAAAGAATCTGATGATAATTTTAACATGCTCTACGTTCACTATGTGTGACGCGAATACCTATTTTATTTTTTATATCTTTTTAGAGTTTCGTTTGATATGTGATCTAAAAATATAAATTTAAAAATAAAAGATGCAATTATCAACATGATTGTATTTCATGTTTTTGTTAAAATAACAAAATGACTGAGAAATTAGATTTCAATTTAAACCATTGTTCAATTTGGATTTGTCAATATATTTCTACAAGATAAAATTTATTTGTGGTTACAATTAACTATTAAGTTGAATAAGAACACTTATTAACTAATTTATAACCATTTTATTTTATTTATTTATTAATAAATTTTATGTGTTAACAAACAACAAAATTCATTTGAAATCGGTTATGAATTAAAAATCCTCAAAATCCTGAGATTCTTCGTTATCTTTTATTGTTCATGACGATTGTACTAGTAGCTAGTTTGTTTGGTTTGATAAGTTTGCTTTAAAAAACACGAACCGACAATAAAACAAAGTTTCAAATTTTCTTCTAAACAATTTGATATTTTAAGAAATTTACTTACCTCAACAATAATTAGTTTTTGACTTGATAAATTCAAAGTTTATTTCATATCAACCAATCTCGTACTTGGTGTTTTTACATTTAAATTAAAGTACGAAATAGTTAAATGGAAGAAACGAATCCCTAATTTTTTGGAGTAAAGATATTATGTTGGTTGAGTTATCCTCGTTTTATCTTTTTTTTTTTAATTAATCAATTATTTGTTTTATTTTTTTAATAGTAAATAAAATAACGGTAACACGTGGCAGATATATGAATGCAAAATATTTAATTCCCATAAATAATGGGGTCCACATAGAAATTAATTCATTTAAATCATTTTTCTGAAAAAATAAAAAAAGATTATGTGGCGATCCATCCGCCGACCAAAAGTCATGGCCGACCTGCCGGTCTAATCCTTCTCTATAATATACTACTATTACTGCTTAATCAATAATAACAATAAATAAACACAAAATAAATATATATATATATATATATATATATTCGAGCGGATTGAAATACTGACTTTTTGATCAATCGCATAAATTCTATGCTAATTGAGTTATATTTGTAATAGTAAATTTATTTTATGCTTAAAATTGAACGGATAGTAAAAACTTACATTTGAAGTATGATGATAGTTGTAATTACAAAAAAAAAAAAAATAATAATAATTGTAAAATTTGGATACCCATACTCTTTACAAATGTTTGAATTTGATGCATAAACTAACAATGATTGGAAAAATTAGGGTTGTGCAGTGATGATTGATTTTTCGACCAAATTGTCATCGAATCAACTGTGGCTTGTTTAGTAGATGTTCAAACCGACCTCAATTGTTGATGGGTAAAAGTTGGTCAGTTGGTTTTATTCTTTACAAGATTTTTATAAAAAAAAAATCTATTTTAAATTTTTTTCCAAACCAACACTGACTAACCTTCTTTTTCTTCTACCGACATCCTTCAATTTGATCGATTTGCTATGTTTTCCGATCCATCATGCCCATCCATATTAGAAAGTGGACTTTCAATTATATAAATTGAACCTTCAAACATATACAATTGTTACAATTTCTACAATTATGTACGTTTGACGACAAAATCTAAACACATGTATAAGTTTCAGAACTTAATTTTTATAATTGAAAGTTTAAATGTATAATTACAACTAATTTCATACTGATTTTTTCTAATTTGCTTTATAAATTTTAAATATCATTCTAATTTATTTTATTTTTGTTTATCCAAACAAAATTCAGTGGATTTATTTTCTCATCCAAATACATGTTATCAGAGATTAAAACTCGAAATTTTTAATTATATATATATAAATAAAGGTAAATTTTAAAATTCACATTTTATCCTTTCCACTACCCATAAAAGTGCTAAAAGAATATACCACAAATTAGAATGTAAAGCATGTCACTTCTATCGTAATTAATTAATCACACGTTTGATTTGTAACTTTACAACTTTACATTCGAATCTAAACTTCCATATAAATCATATTTAATTATTAATTAATTTATAAACTTTTTCTTGAAAAAAAAAAGACTTATGAACTAAACTTGACATCTCTCTTTCTTTTTTTTTTTTTTTTTTTGTAGATATTTGAATCCTTAATTTGATGATAGAAGTCACGTGCCTTTAACTTGGATTAGATTTTGATTAACAAGTGTCTATTTATCTATCTTTGGACAGTTTTGAAGTCTTAGATTTAGATAAAACGATTTGTCAATTTGAACAAAACTCAATCGACATCAAACTTGTACAATCAATATTGAGATAACAAGTTCGATACTCTTGATTCACATATCTACTGTACATATAAGAAATAGCTGTAAAGGAACAATCTTTACTTCCTTGTTTTGCCCTTAGTTTTTTTTTCGTAATTCATAATTGGTCCTTCATCTAAACTATTATGGTTGATGTTGTTACACTTGAAATGATGCATTCTATACCATAAATAAGAAACTCACGATCTAACGTTAGAGACACACTAGGTCGACACAATCACATGTTTTATCCATTCAAAACCACAATTTAACAATAAGGATAGAATTATACTTAGAAGTACTAGTCACATCCTCTAAATATTTATTTATTTATTTATTTTTTCAATTATGACACATCAATTATAGTGTTTTTACACCTTTTTTTTTCTAAAACAAATTATAAATTTCATATTGTCATAAAATGATTATGTTAATGAAAACCTTTAACCACGAATGATTGGAGATTGAATCTTTGATTTCGATTTTTAGAGATGTAGTCAAAATTAATTTTTTTAGTATAGTCATAATTAAAATAAAAAATACAATGATTGCTTAATTTAACAAAATAATAATAATTTCCACAAAAAAAAAAAAAAGGAACGGTTGTTCGTTCGTTCGTTCGTTGGTCAGAAGTCCGACGCGGAATCATTTTCAACCTTTGTCGTCGTCTCGTAGTTTTGACGAACCACCCCCCAATCTCCCTCCAAAATCCCACAATTTCCCTCTCAATTCCCATTATCTAACCATTTTTCAATCCTTAACATCACTTTCTTCTTCCGATCACAACCACCGCCGGAGGGAGACCGTGGATGGAGCCGTCGCCGTTCAAAAAAACCGGAAGCGAGAGTGAAAACTCAGGGAATAGTTTTGTCGGAGGAGGACGGGAGGAGAGGAGTTCGTGTGAGTATTTCGGTTGGGTCTATCATATTGGAGTTAATTCCATTGGGCATGAGTATTGCCATCTTCGATTCCTCTTTATTCGTCGTAAGTACGTTGAGTTGTACAAACGTGATCCTCACGAGAATCCTGGCATTGTAAGTTTTTTTTTTTTTTTTTTTTTACGCTTTTTCTCTTTACCTTTTCTTTAAATGTTATGTTGGCAAGATTAAGATGTATGTTTGAAAGTTTATTCTATTTGTTTGGTTGAAATTTATTGCTTGCTTGATACACTGCCGGTAATTAAAGGTTTATATACGTTCTTCTTGTAAATTAGTTTTTCTTTGATGGTGATCACACCCATTGGCATTTTAAGATGAAATTTCCTAGTTGTTGATTGGGTTTTTTTCTTTTGATATAGCTTGAGAATGTCTTGATGCTTACTCCAAATAAAACCTCTCTTGATGGGTGGAAGTCGATCATATGAGCAATGGCTTTATATTAGTCTATAAGCTTTCAGGATTACCCCATTTTGGTTCCAAACTTTTTAAATTAAATTTCGGTGTATTATTCTGTTTTCATCTTTGAACTTTTAAAATATCCATTTCCGCTTATGAAGTTAAGAAAACTACTAATATGGTCCTTGATTAATATAGATGACATGACTATGAGCATCTATTTATTTGTTGGTAACTTGGAGTTGCATAAGTTGGCTAAGAGGTAACAAAATGGCAAGGAGTAAAATGATTGTTCTTCTATGAAGTTAAGCGATTGTTATAGACATTATGAAATGGAATTAAAAATCTCATTGCATCATCAACAATGAGACAGCTTCCTCATGGATTGGATTAGAATCTTGTCCTTCTACAGTAATGTATACTATGGAAGTAACATTTAATACATGTGTTCAGAACTTGGTTTGCCACTTTCTTTCCTTTTTTTTTCTTGCTCATCAATGTCTCTACACTGCTATTTTTTTTTATTTGTTCATTTGTACTTCTTTTTGTAGAAACCTATCAGGAGAGGTGTTGTGGGGCCGTCACTTATGGTTGAAGAGCTTGGACGTCGAAAAGTTAACCATGGGGTAAGGAAATGGTATATCTATTATCCACTTGTAAATCTATTGTTGGATTAGGTAATTCATTTTATAAGATTGATTAAGGACAATAACTTTTGTCGTCAAGTTCAACAGTTGATCTCATAGTATCATTACATTCAAATCTTAATGATCCACAGAAAATAATGGGAACTAAAGTTGATAATTTTGTTTGTTACTGCAGGATGTTTATGTCTTACGAATTTATAACCGATTGGATGATTCTAAGAAAGGAGAAGTAAGTGATAGTTTCATAGAAACTTATTTTCATAATTTTTGTGTTTGAGATATAACTAACCTTATTGCTATTTAGTCAAATTGAAATCTTGGTAACCTAGTCATTTAATATTTTGTTTTGGCATCATATCACGCCTTTTCTCCGAGTGAGTTGGATCACATAAAAGAAGAATTAAAAAATTTCTGTATTCCACGTCTAAGGGAATTCCCGACCAAAGACACACAAAAATAAATTAAAAAAAGAACTTTGCCATACAGGATATGTTCACCACAGGATGAGAAGAGACTGTTAGACTTTTTTTTTTTAAGAGGAAACAAGTCTCTATTATTCATAATTAATGAGGAAAGAGACAAGGCTCTAAGTACAAGAGGATTATACAAAGAGCGAAAATAAAAACAAAAGCAATAACAAAAGCTTAAAGTAAACGTAAACATAAACCTATCCACGGATCAACGGGCGCACCCGGGCATCTCAACTAGGTTGACACCCCCTTAACGTCCTCATCATATCCAAAATGAGAAAATAATAGTAGATTGAGGCTTTATAGATATAGCTTGGTCGCGAAAACATACTAATCTTTAATAATCCAAATGAATATACCTAACGATCTACATAAAATGCAAAGATAAGACAAGACATAACAAAATCAAGTTTTTAAACTCGCGAAGGCACCAATATGAAGGAGTAGCTGTAGAAGGAAAGTGATCTGGAACGAGGCAGCCTGAGTATACCAATTTCTTCATGGAGGATGTATGAAGGCTTGCCAATTTAAGGCAATGTCTTGCAATGAAAAATCTTTGAACTTTTTACTGAGAGAACACCATGAAGAAGCATTTAGTCTAGCAAGTTCAAATCTGTCCAGCCAATGTGAGGCTTTATTGTGGAATACCCTTTGATTTCTTTCAAACCACAATTCAGTCAAAATTGCCTTGATAGCATTGATCCACAGTAGGAGAGCCCGATTCTTAAAACTAGGGCCAATAAACATCTGATTTACGTTGTTACTGCATACTCTGTCAAAGGACCAACTTAGTTTAAAAGTGCTAAGAAGTTTAGACCAACAATTTGCGGTATAATCGCAGATAAAGAATAGATGATGAAGGTCCTCTTGAGCTCCAAGGCATAATGGGCATACATGAGGGGAGATGGAGTGGGAGGGGAGCTTCTTCTGTAGAACAGCCGCACAATTTAATTTCCCTTTCAGAAGGATCCAGACCGTAATGTTTACTCTCTTCGGGCTCTTTGACTTCCATAAACGTTTGACCAAGTTAGCATTCATAGGAGAAGATGGCACAAGGTGTTTAGAGAGAGAGCTAACAGAAAAGGCACCATTAGATTCTAAAGACCAGCTCCTTCTATCTGGTTAATCCGAAGGGGTGAGTGAGGCAAGAGATCCAAGAAGGTTCTAGAAATCATCAATTTCAACATCTTTGAGGGGTCTTCTAAAGATGAGCGACCAGGATGCTGTAGATTGGTCCCACATCTCAGCTATTGAAGCTTTTGGAAAGGGAGAAATTCTAAACAATCTTGGATAAACTGTCTTCAGCTCAATTCTGTCCAGCCACGGGTCTAAAGGGGTGTGCATGGTTAGGTTTGGTCTGGTTTTGAGCCGAACCAAGGACCAAACCGAACCTCTCGGTTTTCCTACACATTGAACCATTGAAAACCGAATTTCAT
>JBBPDJ010000019.1:14236059-14287459 GCA_037974625.1 Cucumis cinereus
CCTTTTTACCCCTGGATAAAGCTGGAAACTACTTGTTACCCTTCCTCTTGTAAACATATTTGATGGGGGGTCTAGCACTTGCCCTTCTTACATAGCCTTCTCCATGTGTCCTCACTACCATTCAAATTTGCTTCCCACGTTCCACTAACCATTTGTTCCCACATCAAAAACAAAGCTTAATACTTCTGTTTCTAAAGAATTTCATCAAAGCCAAAAACTGTTTGAAAATATTGTAATCTCATCTTCATATTTTAATCCTTGATTCCTTCGTCTTCCATGATTGCATAATCTAAAACTCCACGTATCCATAATACCATTCTCTCTCCCTTTCTCTCTTTCCTTTCTCCTCTTTTCTCTTTCCTCCTCCTCCTTCCCTTCAACATCATCGTCGGCCCCTTCTCCTCTTCAGTAGACATTGCTATACGTCGATCCATTTACGAAAGTTTGGCCCACCTAGCAATCATTCGTAAATTTGGGTGCCATTCATTTAAAATTTGAAAAAAATGGAACAGTCCATCCAATCCACATATCCAAAATACCATTTTTCAAATGCCTTGATACCAACAAAAACCAACTTTTCTCTAGCAACAATAACTCTAGTATCAATAACATGAACAATCCAACAAGCCAATGCATCCCCATTTCACTACAAATCTAGAACATTGGCAATCTTCTTACGACATAATCCAACTCATTCACAAACAACTTCTACAAGATTTCTTTGTTCTGCTCAAGTATATACTTCTTCCAACCACAAAATACTGTAGTCTCATCTTTATACTTAAATCCTTGATTCCATGGTTGCAAAATCTAAAACTCCACATAACATACCAATCTTCAAACGCCTCAATACAAATAAAAACCAACTTTTCTCTAGCAACAATAACTCTAGTACCAATAACATGAACCATCCTACATGCCAATGGATCCCCATTTCACCACAAATCTAGAACATTTCCAATCTTCTTACGACATAATCCAATCATTCACAAACAACTTCTACAAGAATTCTTTGTTCTTCTCAAGTATATACTCCTTCCTACCACAAAAGATAAAGAAGTTTCCTTTTAAAAGCAATCGTTAATCTTATCTACTCATGTATCATCTCAAGGCAAAAACTTAGTGACCTCTTAAAAGTACCAAGTACCATAGATCTCATAATCTTACTATTTCATATCATTTACAAATCTTTACAATCACTTTTCCTCATTTGCCAAAAAACAACCCTAAGTATACCGAGTCTTATAGAATTTTGTCCAACCAAAAAACCCTCGTGAAAGTATTGTGTTCAGAAGTCAAACTTTAACTCGAGATTCCATCGTCACAAGAACTTATCTTTCTTCCTCCATGATTGCAATACTATAAAGCTCCACGTTGCCACAACATTTTCTTTCTAACGCCATATGACCAAAAGAAAAAACAATTTTTTTCTTCTACCAACAATCGCTCGAATAACATGGGGTGAGCAAGATAGACCAAAAAACCCAGCAACGTTCTACAATAACAATGACTCTAGTATCAATAACATGAACAATTCAACATGCTAATGCATCCCTATTTCACCACAAATCTAGAACATTTCCATTCTTACGACGTAATCGAACTCATTCACAAACAGCTTCTACAAGAAATCAATGTTCTGCTCAGATATATACTCCTTCCCACCACATAAGATAAAGAATTTTCCTTATAATAGCAAATCTATAATCTTATCTTTTCATATCAAATCTCAAGGCAAATACTTAGTGGCCTCTTTGACGTATATTAGACCTCATAATCTTAATATTTCATATCATTTCCAAATCTTTACAATCATCTTTCCTCATTGGTCCAAAAACAAACCTATGTACTTCGAGTCCTATAGAGTTTTGTCCAACTTAAAAACTCTTGTGAAAGTATTGCGTTCTCAAGTCAAACTTTAACTCGAGATTCCTTCGTCCAAAAAGCTGAACTTCTTCCTCCGTGATTGCAAAACTCTAAAACTCCACGTTGCCACGACATTATTCTTCTAACACCTTATGACTAAAAGAAAAACACATTTTTCTCTTCTACCAACACTCAGCTCTAATAAAATTATCATGAAAAGTCCTACCTGCCAAGCAATGTCCATTTTACCAGAAATACTACACTCTAATCTTCTTAAGCCATTATGTCACCTTATTTATTCCTCGATCACCTTTAAAAAAAATTCTTTGTTATACCGCCTTCATTTGTCTACTCAAATATATTCCTTAATTACTTCATTCCTAGATTTGTCCACTTTCCACCACATAACGTATATCATTTTCTACTTACACGATTAGTCTCTAATTTTATCCTTTAATTTCCTTCTTCATCGTAAAAAGTTAGTGTTCTTTTAGCCTACCTTTCTCTTATAACTCAAATATTTCACATCTTTTCCAAATCCATACAATCACACGTTCCTCATTGGCCCAAAACCAAAAGTTAACAATTAGATTGTTACAATATTTTGTCCAACCCAAGAAATCCTTGGAAAATATTATGGTCTCATCTTTGTACTTTAATCCTAGATTCCTTTCCTTGATTTCATCTTCATACTTAAATCCTTGATTCCTTTGTCCCAATAAATTATCTTCTCACCCCATGATTGCAGAATCTAAGACTCCACAAAACCATAATTCCATTCATCAAAAGCCTTAATACCAATAAAAACAAATTTTCTCTAGCAACAATGACTCTAGTATCAATAACATGAACAAACCAACATGGCACTTAAGAAAGCTTTGTCCTCAATTTCATAACTTGTCTTCATTGAATTGTGACTCATGTCAGTTTGCCAAATTTCATCGACTTAACTCCAGTCCTAGAGTTGATAAACGGGCAAATTCTCTATTTTGAGTTAGTTCATTTTGATATTTGGGGTCGGTGTCCAGTTGTGTCCAAAACTGAATTTCGATATTTTGTTACCTTTGTTGATGATTACTCTCGCATGACAAGGTTATATTTTATGACAAATCATTCTGAGTTACTTTCTCATTTCTGCAATTTCCGTGCTCAAATTCGAACACAGTTTGGTGTGTGCCTTAAAAGCTTGAGAAGTGACAATGCTGGTGAGTATTTTTCAGAAGCACGAAATTGGTACCTTTGTATACGTGGCATCATTCATCAATCATCTTGTGCTGATACACCATCCCAAAAAGGGGTTTTGGAACAAAAGAATAGGCATCTTCTTGAAACTGCACGGGCAATATCCTTTCAAATGCATGTTCCAAAGCATTTTTGGGTTGATGCAATTTCCACAACTTGTTTACTTATAAACTGCATGCCTTCGTCTGTTCTTCAAGGTCAAATTCCTTATAATGTTCTCTTTCCTACAAAGTCATTAAGCCTAAAATATTTGGTTGTACTTGTTTTGTTCGAGATGTTCGTCCTAATTTGACAAAGTTAGATCCCAAGTCTTTGAAGTGCATTTTCTTAGGCTATTCTCGTGTTAAAAAAGGATACATATGTGTTATTGTCCAAGTTTCAATAGATATTTTGTCTCTTGAAAAGTTACTTTCTTTGAGGATAAGCCTTTCATTACCCCTTTGCCAACAATCGCTCTAATAACATTATCATGAATAGATACATGCCAACGAATGTCCATTATACCAGAAATTCTACACTTTTAATATTCTCAAGGCATTATGCCACTTTATTCCTTAGTCACCTTCCACAACACTTCTTTGTTATACCATCATCATTTGTCTACTAAATACATTCTTTAATCACTTTATTCCTTAATTTGTCAACTTTCCACCACATAACGTATATCATTTTCTTCTTACACGAATAACCTCTAGTTTTATCCTCTGATTTCCTTTTGCATGGTAAAATTAGTGTTCTTTTAACGTACTTTTCTCTTATAATCCCAAAATTTCACACCTTTTCCAAATCCATACAATCACACTCTTCCTCATTGGCCCAAAACAAAACCTTAACAATTTGGTTGTTACATAATTTTGTCCAACCCAAGCAATCTTTGAAAAATATTGTGGTCTCATCTTCCTACTTTAATCCTAGATTCATTTTCTTGATTCCATCCTTTCATTAGAGCAAAAACAAATCCAAATACCTTGGGTGCTAAAGAATTTCATCCAAGTCAAAACTCTTCGAAAATTTTGTACTCTCATCTTCATACTTAAATCCTTGATTCAATCGTCCCATTGACTTATCTTCTTCCTCCATGATTGCAGAATCTAAAACTCCACATAAACTAATATCATTCTTCAAACGCCTTATTTCCAATAAAACCAACTTTTCTATAGCAGCAATGACTAGTATCAATAACATGAACAATCAAACATGTCAATGCATCTTCATTTCACCACAAATCTAGAGCATTTCCAATCATCCTACGATGTAATCCAACTCATACACAAACAACTTCTACAAGAATTTTTTGTTCTGCTCAAGTATATACTACTTCCCACCACAAATGATAAAGAATTTTCCTTCTAAAAGCAATCGCTAATCTTAAAATTAGCTTAGATCTCATAACTTTAATATTTTTTATCATTTCCAAATCTTTACAATCACTTTTCCTCATTGGTCCAAAAACAAACCTAAGTGCATCGAGTCCTATAGAATATTGTTCAACCCAAAAACCTTTGTGAAAGTATTGTGTTCCGTCAAAACATTAACTCGAAATTCCATAGTCACAAAAACTTATCGTTCTTACTCCATGATTGCAATACTCTAAAGCTCCACGTTGCCACAACATTATCCTTCTAATGCCTTGTGACCAAAAGAAAAACCAATTTTTCTCTTCTACCAACGATCACTCTAATAACAAGGGGTAAGCAAGATAGACTGAAAAACCAAGCCGACCTACTAAAACTGACAGACCAACCGAGCCGACCGATCGGAGATAAAGAGAGGTTCGGTTGGTATCATTATAGTAAAAATCCAAACAGACAACATTTTTAAAAATGTCAAAAGCTTAAACAAGCCTTAACCGACCGATCGACCGACCAACGATGGTTTTGTATTCCTTCGTGGTCATAGTCGTTTAAACATATACTAAACTAACCAGAGTCGGTTCGACGTCGATTTCGTTAGAAATCCAACTCCGACCAATCGATGATCAACACTACTAATAACATTATCATGACCAGCCCTATGTGCCAACAAATGTCCATTTTACCAAAAATCCTACACTATTAATCTTCTTATGGCATTATATTACCTTATTCCTTAATCACCTTCTACAACAATTCATTGAAATACCGCTTCATTTGTCTACTAAAATATATTCCATAATCACTTTTTACTATAAATAGTCAACTTTTCACCACATAACGTATATTATTTTCTTCTTAAACTAGAATCTCTAATGTTATCCTATCATTTTCCTCTTCAAGGTAAAAACTAAATGTTCTTTTAGCGCACTTTTCTCTTATAATCTCTTTTCAAAATCCATACAGTGACCTCTTACTCATCAGCCCAAGACCAAACCTTAACAATTTGTGTGTAACGTAATTTCGTCCAACCCAAGAAATCTTTGGAAAATATTGTGGCCTCATTTCGTACTTTAATCCAAGATTCCTTTCCTTGATTCCATCCTCTCATTGCCACAAAAACAAACCTTAAAACTTCGGCTGCTAAAGAATTTCATCCAAGCCAAAAACTCTTTGAAAATATTGTAGTCTCAACTTCATACTTTAATCCTTGTTTCCTTTGTCCCATTGACTTATCTTCTTCATCCATGATTGAAGAGTCTAAAACTCCAACGACTCTAGTACCAATAACATGAACAATCCAACATGCCAATGCATCCACATTTCACCACAAATCTAGAACATTTCCTTTCTTCTTACAACGTAATCCAACTCATTCACAAACAACTTCTAAAAGAAATTATTGTTCTGCTCAAGTGTATACGCCTTCCCACCATAAAAGATAAAGAATTTTCCTTCTAAAACCATATCTATAATCTAATTTTCTCATATCAAATCTAAAGGCAAAAGCTTAGTGGCCTCTTAAACGTACCTTAGATCTCATAATCTTAATATTTCATATCATTTCCAAATCTTTACAACCACTTTTCATCATTGGTCCAAAGACAAACCTAAGTACTTCGAGTCCTATAGAATTTTGTCCAAACTCAAAAACTCTTGTGAAAGTATTGTGTATTCAAGTAAAACTCTAACTCGAGCATCCTTCGTCTGAAGAACTATCTTTCTTTTCATGATTGCAAAACTCTAGAACTCCATGTTGCCACACAATTATCCTTCTAACACCTTATGACCAAAATGAAAAATCAATTTTTCTCTACCAACAATTGCTATAATAACATTATAGCGAACACCCTTCACATGCCAACGAATGTCCATTTTAATAGAAATCCTACACTTCTGATCTTCTTAAGGCATTATGCCACCTTATTCTTAATGCACCTTCTACAACAATTCTTTGGTTATACCGTCTTCATTTGTCTACTCAAATATATTCTTTAATCACTTCATTCCTTAATTTGTCTACATTCTACCACATAACACATATCATTTTCTTCTAACGAGAACCGTTTCTAATCAAATCTGAACAATTTGGTTGTTAGATAATTTTGACCAACCCCAGAAATCTTTGGAAAATATTATGGACTCATCTTCGTACTTCAATCCTATATTCCTTTCTTTGATTCCAATCTCAATGGAACAAAAACAATCCTCAATACTTCGGTTGCTAAAGAATTTCATCCTATCCAAAAACAATTTGAAAATATTGTAGTCTCATATTCATACTTTAATCTTTTGATTCCATCTTCCCAATAACTTATATGCTTCCTCCATGATTGCAAAATCTAAAACTCCACATATCCATAATACCATTCTTCAACACCTTAAGTCCAATAAAAACCAAATTTCTCAAGAAACAAAGACTATAGTATCAATAACATGAACAATCCAACATGGCACAATGCATCCCTATGTCACCACAAATCTAGAACGTTTCCAATCTTCTTACGACGTAATCCAACTCATTCACAAACAACTTTTACATGAATTCTTTGTTATGCTCAAGTATATACTCCTTCCCACCACAAAAGATAAAGAATTTTCCTTCAAAAAGCCAATCTCTAATTTTATCTTCTCATATCTCATCTCAAGGAAAAAACTTAGTAGCATCTTTAAAGTACCTTAGAAGTCAAACTTTAACTCGAGATTCCTTCGTTCCAAGAACTTATCTTTCTTTGAGTTATAACAATATCTTTAAAGATTTGGTACAACCGAAGAAATTTGGAAAATATTGGAAAATATAACAAAACCATAACAATTTGGTTATAACAAAATTTGGTACAACCGAAGAAATTTGAAAAATATTGCAATCTCATCTTTGTACTTTAATCCAAGATTCCTTTCTTTGATTCGATTCCCTCACTAAACAAAAACAAACCTTAATACTTCAATTGCTAAAAAATTTCATCCAAACCAAAAACTCTAAATATTGTAGTATCAATGCTCTGTAAATATTGTAGTCTTAATACTTTAATCATTGAATCCTTCGTCCCAATAAATTATCTTTTGCCTCCATGATTGCAGAATCTAAGACTCCACACATATCCATAATACCATTCTTCAAAAGCCTTAATACCAATAAAAACCAACTTTTCTCTAGCAACAATAACTCTAGTATCAATAACATGAACAATCCAACAAGCCAATGCATACCGATTTCACCACAAATTTAGAACATTCCCAATCTTCTTACGACGTAATCCAACTCATTCACAAACAACTTCTACAAGAATTCTTTATTCGACTCAAGTATATACTCCTTCCCACCACAAAAGATAAAAAAAATTCCTTCTAAAGGCCAATCTCTAATTTTATCTTCTCATATCTCATCTCATGGAAAATATTTAGTGGTCTCTGAAAAGTACATTAGATCTCATAACCTTAATATTTCATATCATTTTCAAATCTTTACGGTCACTTTAACTCATTTGTCCAAAGCCAAAACCTAAGTACTTCGAGTTCTAGAATTTTGTCCAACCCAAAGCCCTTGGGAAAATACTGTGATTTCAAGCCAAACTTTAACTCGAGAATCCTTTGTCCCAAGAACTTATATTTCTTCTTCCACGATTGCAAGACTCTAAGACTCCACATTGTCACAACACTATCCCTCTAGCACCTTATGACCAAAAGAAAAACCAATATTTCTCTTCTACCATTATCATGAAGAACTCTACATGCCAACGAATGTCCATTTTACCAAAATACTACAGTTTGAATCGGCATTATGCCACATTATTCTTTAATCACATTCTACAACCATTCTTTGCTATACCGTGTTCATTTGTCTACTCAAATATATTCCTTAATCATTTCATTCCTTAATTTGTCAACTTTTCACCACATAACGTACATGAATTTATTCTTACACAAACATTTTCTAATTTTATCCTCTCATTTTCTTCTACATTGTAAGAAGTTTGTGTTCTTTTGGCGTACCTTTCTCTTATAATCCCAATATTTCACATCTTTTCCAAATTCATATAGTCAGTCTTCCTCATTGGCCCAAAACCAAACTTTAACAATTTGGTTGTTACATAATTTTGTTCAACCCAAGAAATCTTTGGAAAATATTGTGGTATCATCCTCGTACTTTAATCCTAGATTCTTTTCCTTCATTCCATCATTTACTTGGAGCAAAAACAAACTTTAATCATTCAGTTGCTAAAGAATTTCATCCAAACCAAGAACTTTTTTAAAAGATTGTAGTCTCATCTTCATACTTTAATCCTTGAATCCTTCGTCACAATTACTTATCTCATTCCTACATGATTTTAGAATCTAAGACTCCACATAACCATAGAACCATTCTCCAAACGCCTCAATACCAATAAAAATAAACTTTTCTATAGCAATAATGACTCTACTATCAATAACATGAACAATCAAACATGCCAATGCATCCCCATTTCATCACAAATCTAGAACATTTCCAATCTTTTTACGATGTAATCCAACTCATTCACAAACAACTTCTACAAGAATGCTTTGTTTTGCTCAAGTATATACTCCTTCCAACCACAAAAATATAAAAATTAAAAAATTAAAAAAAAAAAGAATTTTCCTTCTAAAGGCTAACCTCTAATTTTATCTTCCCATATCTCATCTCAAGGCAAAAACGTGTGGCCTCAAATCTTTACAATCATATTTCCTCATTCGTCCAAAAACAAACTTGAGTATTTTGAGTCCTATAGTCAAACCCAAAACCCTTGTGAAAATGTTGTTTCTTCCTCCATGATCCTTAACAATTTGTTATATAATTTCATCCAATGAGAGGATGGAATCAAGGAAAATACTGTGTTTTCAAGCCAAACTTTAACTCGAAAATCCTTCGTTCCAAGAACTTATCTTTCTTCTTCCATGAATGCAAAACTCTAGAACTCCACGTTGCCAAAAAGTTATCCTTCTAACACCTTATGAACAAAATAAAAAAATCAATTTTTCTTTACCAACAATTGCTCTACATTATAACGAACACCCTTTACATCCCAACGAACGCCCACTGTAACAGAAATCCTACACTTATAATCTTCTTAAGGCATTATGCCACCTTATTCTTAATGCACCTTCTACAACAATTCTTTGTTATACTGTCTTCATTTGTCTACTCAAATATATTCCTTAATCACTTCATCCCTTAATTTGTCTACATGCCAACACATAATGTATATCATTTACTTCTAACACGAACAATTTCTAATCAAATTTTAACAATTTCCAATCTTCTTACGACGTAATCCAATCATTCACAAACAACTTCTACAAGAATTCTTTGTTCTTCTCAAGTATATACTCCTTCCTACCACAAAAGATAAAGAAGTTTCCTTCTAAAAGCGTCATATCTCATCTCAAGGCAAAAACTTAGTGGCCTTTAAAAGTACCATAGATCTCATAATCTTACTATTTCATATCATTACAAATCTTTCCAATAACTTTTTCTCATTTGCCAAAAACAAACCTAAGTACAATGAGTCCTATAGAATTTTGTCCAAACAAAAAACCCTTGTGAACGTACTATGTTCAGAAGTCAAACTTTAACTCGAGATTCCATCGTCACAAGAACTTATCTTTCTTCCTCCATGATTGCAATACTCTAAAGCTCCACGTTGCCACAACATTATCCCTCTAACGCCATATGACCAAAACAAACACCAATTTTTCTCTTCTACCAACAATCACTCTAATAACATGGGATGAGCAAGATAGACAAAAAAATCGAGTCGACCGACCAAAACCAACCGACTCGAAGGTGATCGACCAAAGATAAGGAGAGGTTTGGTTGGTGTCGGTTTGAAAAAAATCATATTCGACAACATTTATAAAAATGTCAAAAGCTTAAACCGACCGATCGACAGAGCAACGGTCATTTTGTACTCCTTCGTGGTCGGCGTCGTTTGAGCATGTACTAAACTGACCAGAGCCAGTTCGGTGTCGATTTAGTCGAAAAACCCACTCAGACCAATCGATGCTCAACACTACTAATAACATTGTCTAGACAAGCCCAAAATGCTAACGAATGTCTATTTTACCAGAAATCTTACACTTCTAATCTTCTTATGGCATTATGCAACCTTATTCCTAATCACCTTCTATAATAATTCTTTGAAATACCGTCTTCATTTTCCTACTAAAATATATTCCTTAATCACTTTATACTATAATATGTAAACTTTTCGACACACAACGTATATTATTTTCTACTTAAACTGGCAATCTCTATGTTGTCCTCTCATTTCGTTCTTCATGGTAAAAAGTTAGTGTTCTTTTAGCACACCTTTCTCTTATAATCCTAATATTACACATCTTTTCAACATCCATACAGTTACTCTTCTCATTGAGCCAAGACAAAACCTTAACAATTTGTGTGTTACGTAATTTCGTCCAAACTAAGAAATCTTTGGAAATATTGTGGTCTCATCTTCGTACTTTAATCCTAGGTTCCTCCTGTCCTTGATTCAATCCTCTCATTGCTGCAAAACAAACCTTAATACTTCGGTCGCTAAAGAATTTCATCCAAGCCAAAAACTCTTGGAAAATATTGTAGTCTCATCCTCATACTTTAATCATTGCTTCTTTCGTCCTATTAACGTATATTTTTCCTCCATGATTGAAGAATCTAAGACTCCATATATTCATATATACTAACAATATAAACACCTTAATACCAATAAAAAACAACGTTCTATAAGAACAATGACTCTAGTATCAATAACATGAACAATCCAATATGCCAATGCATCCCTATTTCACCACAAATCTAGAACATTTACATTCTTCTTACGTAATCCAACTCATTCACAAACAGCTTCTACAATAAATCAATGTACTGCTCAAGTATATACTCCTTCCCACCACAAAAGATAAAGAATTTTCCTTCTAATAGCAAATCTATAATCTTATCTTCTCATATCAAATCTCAAGGCAAAAACTTAATGGCCTGTTTGACGTACCTTAGACCTCGTCATCTTAATATTTCATATCATTTCCAAATCTTTACAATTATTTTATTTCATATCATTTTCAAATCTTTACAATCATTTTTCCTCATTGGTCCAAAAACAAACCTAAGTACTTCGAGTCCTATAGAGTTTTGTCCAACTAAAAAACTCTTGTGAAAGTATTGCGTTCTCAAGTCAAACTTTAACTCGAGATTCCTTTGTCCCAAAAACTTAGTTTTCTTCCTCCGTGATTGCAAAACTCTAAAACTCCACGTTGCCACAACATTATTCTTCTAACACCTTGTGATAAAAAAAAAATAAATAACCAATTCTACTCTTCTACCAACACTCGCTCTAATAATATAATCATGAAAAGCCCTACATGCCAACCAATGTCCATTTTACCAGAAATACTACACTTTTAATCTTCTAAAGCCATTATGCCACTTTATTTATTCCTTGATCACCTTCACAACAATTCTTTGTTATACCTTCTTCATTTGTCTACTCAACTATATTTGTTAATCACTTCATTCCTAGATTTGTCAACTTTCCACCAGATAACGTATATCATTTTCTACTTACACGAGTAGCCTCTAATTTTATCCTTTCATTTCCTTCTTCATGGTTAAAAGTTAGTGTTCTTTTAGCTTTACTTTTACTTATAATCCAAATATTTCATATCTTTTCATATCCATACCGACACTATTCATCATTGGCCCAAAACCAAACCTTAACAATTTGGTTGTTACATAATTTCGTCCAACCCAAGAAATCTTTGGAAAATATTGTGGGCTCATCTTCGAACTTTAATCCTAGATTCCTTTCCTTGATTCCATCCTCTCATTGGCACAAAAAAAAATCTACATACTTCGATTGCTAAAGAATTTCATCCAAGCCAAAAACTCTTTGAAAATATTGTAATCTCGTCCCATTAACTTATCTCCTTCCTCTTGGTTGCAGAATCTAAAACACCACATAAAATAATACCATTCTTCAAACGCCTCAATACCAATAAAAACCAACTTTTCTCTAGCAACAATGACCTAGTATCAAATAACATGAACAATCCAACATGCCAATACATCCCCATTTTACCACAAATCTAGAACATTTCCAATCTTCTAACGACCTAATCAAACTCATTCACAAACAACTTCTACAAGAATTCTTTGTTCTGCTCAAGTATATTCTCCTTCCCACCACAAAAGATAAAGAACTTTCCTTCTAAAAGCAATTCTCTAACTTTATCTTCCCATATCTCATCTCAAGGAAAAAACATAGTGGCCTCTTAAAAGTACCTTAGATCTCATAATCTTAATATTTCATATCAATTCCAAATCATTACAATCACTTTCCTCATTGGTCAAAAAAACAAACATAAGTACTTCGAGTCCTTAAAAATTTACTCCAACCCAAAAACCCTTGTGAAAATATATATTGTGTTTTCAAGTCAACCCTAAAAACTCGATGTTGCCACAACATTATCCTTCTAAAACCGTATGACCAACAATCGCTCAAATAACATTAACATGAACAACCCAACATGCAAAAGAATGTCCATTTTCCAAAAGATTCTGCACTTTTAATCTTCTTAAGGCATTATTCCACATTTCTTCCTTAATCACCTTCAACAAAATTACTTCTTTATATCTTCATTCGTCTACTCAAATATATTACTTAATCACTTGATTTCTTAATTTGTAAACTTTTCACCACATAACGTATATCATTTTCTTCTTACACGAACAATCTCTAATTTTATCATCTTATTTCCTTCATCGTAAAAAGTTAGTGTTCCTTTATAATTCCAATATTTCACATCTTTTCCAAATCCATACACAATCACACTGGTCCTCATTGGCCCAAAACCAAATGTTAACAATTTGATTGTTACAATATTTTATCCAACCCAAGAAATCCTTTGAAAATATTGTGGTCACATCTTCATACTTTAATCCATCTTTTCCAAATCCATACACAATCACACTGGTCCTCATTGGCCCAAAACCAAATGTTAACAATTTGATTGTTACAATATTTTATCCAACCCAAGAAATCCTTTGAAAATATTGTGGTCACATCTTCATACTTTAATCCTTGATTTCATCTTCATAATTTAATCCTTAATTCCTTCGTCCCAATAAATTATCTTTTCCCTCCATGATTACGGAATCTAAGAGTCCACAAAACCATAATATCATTCTTCAAACGCCTCAATACCAATAAAAACCAATTTTCTCTAGCAACAATGACTCTAGTATCAATAACATGAACAATCCAACATGCCAACGCATCCCAATTTTACCACAAATCTAGAACATTTCCGTTCTTCTTAAGAAGTAATCCAACTCATTCACAAACAACTTCTACAAGAAATCATTGTTCTGCTCAAGTATATACACCTTCCCACCACAAACGATAAAGAATTTTCCTTCTAAAAACAAATCTATAATCTTATCTTCTCATATCAAATCTCAAGGCAAAAACTTAGTAGCCTCTTTGACGTACCTTAGACCTCATAATCTTAATATTTCATATCATTTCCAAATCTTTACAAACATTTTTCCTCATTGGTCCAAAAACAAACCTAAGTACTTCGAGTCCTATAGAGTTTTGTCCAACTTAAAAAATCCTGTGAAAGTATTGCGTTCTCAAGTTAAACTTTAACTCGAGATTCCTTCGTCCCAAAAACTGAACTTTCTTCCAACGTGATTGCAAAACTCTAAAACTCCACGTTGCCACAACATTATTCTTCTAACACCTTATGACCGAAAGAAAAACCAACTTTTCTCTTCTACCAACACTCACTCTAATAAAATTATCATGAAAAGCCCTACATGCGAAGCAATGTCCATTTTAGCAGAAATACTACACTCTAATCTTCTTTAAGTCATTATGCCACCTTATTTATTCCTTGATCACCTTTACAACAATTCTTTGTTGCACCAACTTCATTTATCTACTCAAGTATATTCCTTAATTACTTCATTCCTAGATTTGTCAACTTTCCACCACATCATGTATATCATTTTCTACTTACACGATTAGTCTCTAATTTTAACCTTTCATTTCCTTCTTCATCGTAAAAAGTTAGTGTTCTTTTAGCCTACTCTCTTATAATCCCAATCTTTCACATTTTTTCCAAATCATTTGCCCAAAACCAAAAGTTAACAATTTGATTGTTACAATATTTTGTCCAACCCAAGAAATCGTTCTCATCTTCGAACTTTAACACTGTTCCTCATTGGCACAAAACGAAACGTTAACAATTTGATTGTTACAATATTTGTCCAACCCAAGATATCGTTGTCTCATCTTCGTACTTTAATCCTAACATGAACAATCCAACATGCTAATGTCATCCCCGTTGCACCACAAATCTAGAACATTTCCAATCTTCTTACTCTAGCAGCAATGACTCTAGTATGAATAACATGAACAATCCACATGCCAATGCATCCCCATTGCACAACAAATTTAGAACATTACCAATCTTCTTACGAAGTAATCCAACTCATTCACTACAAACTTCTACAAAAATTCTTTGTTCTGCTCAAGTATATACTTCTTCCCACCACAAACGATAAAGAATTTTCCTTCTAAAGGATAATCTCTAATCTTATCTTCTCGGATCTCGTCTCAATGCAAAAGCTTAGTGGCCTCAAATCTTTACAATCATAATTCCTCATTGGTCCAAAAACAAACCTAAGTACTTCGAGTCCTATAGAATTTTGTCCAGACCAAAATCCTTGTGAAAATATTGTGTTCTCAATTCACTAGAGATTCAATCGTCAGAAGAACTTATCTTTCTTCCTCCACGATTGCAAAAATCTCCACGTTGCCACAACATTGTCCTTCCAACACCTTATGACCAAAAGAAAAACCAATATTTCTCTTCTACCAACAATCTCTCTAATAACATTATCATGAACAACCCTACATGCCAACGAATGTCCATTTTTACAAGAATCCTACAGTTTAAATCTTCTCAAGGCATTATGTCACCTTATTCTTTAACCACCTTCTACAACAATTCTTTGTTATACCGTGTTCATGTCTACTCATATATATTCCTTAATCACTTCATTCCTTAATTTGTCTACTTTCCACCACATAACATATATGAATTTCTCTTTACACGAGCAATCTCTAATTTTATCCTCTCGTTTTCTTCTTCATGGTAAGAGGTTCATGTTCTTTTAGGGTACCTTTCTCCTATAATCCCAATATTTCACATTTTTTCCAAATCCGCCATACAGTCACTCTTCCTCATTGGCCAAAAACCACGCATTAACAATTTGGTTGTTACAAAATTTTGTCCAACGCAAGAAATCTAAAGAAAATATTGTGACATCATCTTTGTACTTTAATCCTAGATTCCTTTACTTCATTCCATCATCTCATTGGAGCAATAACAAACTTTAATAATTCGCTTGCTAAGAATTTTATCCAAGCAATCAAAAAGTTCATACTTTAAACCTTGATTACAACGTCCCAATAACTTATCTTCTTCCTCCATGATTGCAGAATGTAAGACTCCGCATATCCATATACTATTCCAACACCTTAATACCAATAACTCTAGTATCAATGACATGAACAATCCAACATGCCAATGCATCACTATTTCACCACAAATCTAAAACGTTTACAATCTTCTTACGACATAATCCAGCTCATTCACAAACAACATCTACGAGAATTCTTTGTTCTGCTCAAGTATTTACTCCATCCCACCACAAAAGACCAAGACTTTTCCTTCTAAAAGTCAATCTCTTATTTTATCTTCTCAAGGAAAAAACTTAGTGGCATCTTAAAAGTACCTGAGATCTCATAATCTTAATGTTTCATATCATTTTCAAATCTTTACAATCACTTTTCCTCATTGGTCCAAAAACAAACCTAAGTACTTCGAGTCCTATAGAATTTTGTCCAATTCAAAAACCCTTTTGAAAATACTGTGTTTTCAAGTCAAACTTTAACTCAAGATACCTTTGTTCCAAGAACTTATCTTTCTTCTTCCATGATGCAAAACTTTCCACATTGCCACAACATTATCCTTCTAACACCATAAGATCAAAAGAAAAACCAATTTTTCTCTACCAACAATCGCTCTAATAACAATATCATGAACAACCCTACATGCCAAACAATGTCCATTTCACAAGATTTCTACACTTTTAATCTTCTTAAGGCATTATGCAACAATAATCCTTGATCACATTCTACAACAATTCTTTGTTATACGGTTTTCATTTGTCTACTCATATATTCCTTAATCACTTCATTCCTTAATTTGTCAACTTTCCACCACATAACATATATCATTTACTTTTTACACGAATAGCCTCTAATTTTATCCTCTCATTTCCTTCTTCATCGTAAAAAGTTAGTGTTCTGTTAGCGTACCTTTCTCTTATTATCCCAATATTTCACATCTTTTCCAAAGCCATCCAGTCACATTGTTCCTCATTGGCCCAAAAGCAAATCATTTGGTTGTTAAAATTTTGTACAACCGAAGAAATCTTTGGAAAATATTGCAATCTCATCTTTGTACTTTAATCCAAGATTCCTTTCCTTGATTTAATTCCCACACTGAACAAAAACAAACCTTAATACTTCAGTTGCTAAAGAATTTCATCCAAACCAAAAACTTTGAAAATATTGTAGTCTTCATACTTTAATCCTTGATCCCGTCGTCCCAATAAATTATCTTTTTCCTCCATGATTGTAGAATCTAAGACACCACATATCCATAATACCATTTTTAAAACGCCTTAAAATACCAATAAAATCAGCCTTTTCTCTAGCAACAATAACTCTAGTATCAATAACATGAACAATCCAACAACTCAATGCATCCCCATTCCACCACAAATCTAGAACATTGTCAATCTTCTTACAACGTAATCCAACTCATTCACAAACAACATCTACGAGATTTCTTTGTTCTGCTTAAGTATATAATCCTACGAGATTTCTTTGTTCTGCTCAAGTATATACTCCTTCCCACCACAAAAGATAAAAGAATTTTCCTTCTAAAGGCTAATCTCTATTTTTATCATATCTCATCTCATGGAAAAAACTTAGTGGTCTGTAAAAGTACCTTAAATCTCATAATCTTAATATTTCATATCATTTCCAAACCTTTACCGTCACTTTAACTCATTGGTCCAAAGCCAAACCTAAGTACTTCGAGTTCTATAGAATTTTGTCAAACCCAAACCCCTTGTGAAAATACTGTGTTTTCAAATCAAACTTTAACTCAAGAATTCTTTGTCCCAAGAACTTATTTCTCTTCTTCCATTATTGCAAAACTCTAAAACTTCACGTTGCCACAACATTATCCTTCTAACACCTTATGACCAAAAGAAAAACCAATATTTCTCTTCTACCATCAATCGCTCTAATATCACTATCATGAAGAGCCCTACATGCCACGAATGTCCATTTTACTAGAATACTACAGTTTCAATCTTCTTAAGGCATTATGTCACCTTATTCTTTAATCACCTTCTATAACCATTCTTTGCTATACCGTGTTCATTTGTCTACTCAAATATATTCCTTAATCACTTCATTTCTTAATTTGTCAACTTTCAACCACATAACGTACATGAATTTCTTCTTACACGAACATTCTCTAATTTTATCCTCTCATTTTCTTCTAAATTGTAAGAAGTTTGTGTTCTTTTAGCGTACCTTTCTCTTATAATCCCAATATTTCACATCTAATCCAAATCCATACAGTCACTCTTCCTCATTGGCCCAAAACCAAACTTTAACAATTTGGTTGTTACATAATTTTGTTCAACTCAAGAAATCCTTGGAAAATATTGTGGCATCATCTTCGTAGTTTAATCCTAGATTCTTTACCTTCATTCCATCATCCCCTTAGAGCAAAAATAAACTTTAATATTCAGTTGCAAAAGAATTTCATCCAAACCAAGAACTGTTTGAAAATATTGTAATCTCATCTTCATACTTTAATCCTTGAATTCTTCGTCACAATAACTTATCTCCTTCCTTCATGATTTTAGAATCTAAGACTCCACATAACCATAGAACCATTCTCCAAACGCCTTAACACCAATAAAAACCAACTCTTCTAGCAACAATGACTCTAGTATCAATAACATGAACAATCCAACTGCCAATGCATCCCTATTTCACCACAAATAGAAAATTTACATTCTTCTTACGGCGTAATCCAATTCATTCACAAACAACTTCTACAAGAAATCATTGTTCTGCTCAAGTATATACTCCTTCCCACCACAAAAGATAAAGAATTTTCCTTCTAATAGCAAATCTAAAACCTTATCTTCTCATATCACATCTCAAGGAAAAAACTAAGTGACCTCTTCGACGTACCTTAGATTTCATAATCTTATTTTTCCACTTGGTCCAAAAACAAACCTAAGTACTTCGAGTCCTATAGAATTTTGTCCAACTTAAAAACTCGTGAAAGTATTGCGATCTCAAGTCAAACTCTAACTCGAGATTCCTTCATCCCAAAAACTTAGCTTTCTTCCTCTGTGATTGCAAAACTCTAAAACTCCACGTTGCCACAACATTATTCTTCTAACACCTTATGACAAAAAAAAAAAACCAATTTTTCTCTTCTACCAACACTCGCTCTAATAATATTATCATGAAAATCCCTACATGCCAAAGAATGTCCATTTTACAAGAAATACTACACTTTTAATCTTCTTAAGCAATAATTCCACCTTATTTATTCCTTGATCACCTTTAAACAATTCTTTGTTATACCGTCTTCATTTGTCTACTCAAATATATTCCTTAATCACTTCATTCCTAGATTTGTCAACTTTCCACCACATAACGTATATCATTTCTACTTACACAATTAGTCTCTAATTTTATCCTTTCATTTGCTTCTTCATCGTAAAAAGTTAGTGTTCTTTTAGCTTACCTTTCTCTTATAATCCCAATATTTCACATTTTTTCCAAATCCATACAATCACACTAATCCTCATTGGCCGAAAACCAAACGTTAACAATTTGATTGTTACAATATTTTGTCCAACCAAAGAAATCCTTGGAAAATATTGTGGTCTTATCTTCGTAATTTAATCCTAGATTCCTTTCCTTGATTTCATCTTCATACTTTAATCCTTGATTTCTTCGTCCCAATAAATTATCTTCTCCGTCCATGATTGCATAATCTAAGACTCCACAAAACCATAATACCATTCCTCAAGCGCCTTAATACCAATAAAAATCAATTTTCTCTAGCAACAATGGCTCTAGTATAAATAACATGAATCAAACATGCCAATGCCATCCCGTTTCACCACAAATCTAGAACATTTCCAATCTTCTAACTCTGGCAATAATGACTCTAGTATCAATAACATGAACAATCCACATGCCAATGCATCCCCATTGCACAACAAATTCAGAACATTACCAATCTTCTTATGAAGTAATCCAACTCATTCACTACAAACTTCTACAAGAATTCTTTGTTCTGATCAAGTATATACTTCTTCCCACCACAAAAGATAAAAAAAATTTCCTTCTAAAGTTCAATCCCTAACCTTATCTTCTCGTATCTCATCTCAAGACAAAAACTTAGTGGCCTGAAATCTTTACAATCATATTTTCTCATTGGTCCAAAAACAAACCTAAGTACTTTGAGTCCTATAGAATTTTGTCCAACCCAAAACCCTTGTGAAAATATTGATTACTTCGTCCCAATAACTTTTCTTCTTCCACCATTATTGCAGAATGTAAGATTCTGCATATCCATAATACCATTCTTCAAAAGCCTTAATACGAATAAAAACCAACTTTTCTCTAGCAACAATAACTCTAGTATCAATAACATGAACAAATCCAACATGCCAATGCATCCCTATTTCACCACAAATGTAGAACGTTTCCAATTTTCTTACGACATAATCCAACTCAATCACAAACAACTTCTACAAGAATTCTTTGTTTTGCTCAAGTATATACTCCTTCCCACCACAAAAGATCAAGAATTTTCCTTCTAAATGCCAATCTGTAATTTTATCTTCTCATATCTCATCTCAAGGAAAAAACTTAGTGGCATCTTAAAAGTACCTGAGAATCTCATAATCTTAATATTTCATGTCATTTCCAAATCTTTACAACTTTTCCTCATTGGTCCAAAAACAAACCTAAGTACTTCGAGTCCTATAGAATTTTGTCCAACTCAAAAACCCTTGTGAAAATATTGTGTTTTCAAGTCAAACTTTAACTCAAGATACCTCGTCCCAAGAACTTATCTTTCTTCTTCCATGATTGCAAAAGTCCACGTTGCCACATGATCCTTCTAACACCTAATGACCGAAAGAAAAACTAATTTTTCTCTACCAACAATCGCTCTAATAACATTGTCGTGAACAACTGTACATGCCAAAGAATGTCCATTTTACCAGAAATTCTACTTGTTTAATCTTCTTAAGGCATTATTCCACCTTTTTCCTTAATCACCTTCTACAACAATTCTTCTTTATACCGTCTTCATTTGTCTACTCGATATATATTCCTTAATCACTTGATTTCTTAATTTGTCAACTTTTCACCACATAATGTATATCATTTTCTTCTTACACGAACAGTTTCTAATTTTATCCTCTCATTTCCTTCTTCTTCGTAAAAAGTTAGTGTTATTTTAGCGTACCTTTCTCTTATAATTCCAATATTTCACATCTTTTCCAAATCCATACAGTCACATTGTTCCTCATTGGCCCAAAACCAAACCTTAACAATTTGGTTGTTACAAAATTTTGTCTAACCCAAGAAATCTTGGGAAACTATTGTGGTCTCATCTTTGTACTACAGTCCTAGATTCCTTTCTATGATTTCATCCTCTCACTGGAACAAAAACAAGCCTTAATACTTCAGTTGCTAAAGAATTTCATCCAAGCCAAGAACTCTTTGAAAATATTGTAGTCTCATCTTCATACTTTAATCCTTGATTCCTTCATCCCAATAAATTATCTTCTTCCTCCATGATTGCAGAATCTAGGACTCCACACAACCATAATACCATTCTTCAAACGCCTTAATACCAATAAAAACCAACTTTTCTCTAGCAACAATAACTCGAGTATCAATAACATGAACGAAATCCAACATGCCAATGCATCCCCATCTCACCACAAATCTAGAACATTTCCAATCTTCTTACGACGTAATCCAACTCATTAACAAACAACTTCTACAAGAATTCTTCATTTTGCTCAAGTATGTACTCCGTCCCACCACAGAAGATAAAGAGTTTTCCCTGTAAAGGATAATCTCTAATCATATCTTCTCATATCTCATCTCAAGGAAAAAACTTAGTGGCCTCTTAAAAGTACCTTAGATCTCATAATCTTAATATTTATATCATTTCCAAATCTTTACAATCACTTTTCCTCAATGGTCCAAAAACAAACCTAAGTACTTCGAGTCTTATAGAATTTTGTCCAACCCAAAAACCCTTGTTAAAATACTGTGTTCTCAAGTCAAACTTTTACTCGAGACTTCGTCCCAAGAACTTATTTTTCTTCCTCCATGATTGCAAAACTCTAAGACTCCACGTTGCCACAATATTATCCTCCTAACACTTTAACCGATAAACGTGTTTTTCGGGCAACACTATCTCTTATAACATTATTGTTCCCCAATTGTTCCAATTCAACTAAGAATTTTCTTCCCCATTTTGTTTAAAATTTCGAAAATCTCAATACCATACACCAGGGGTTCCCTAAGGGTAAAACAATTATGTCCTACTGCTAATAGGACATACTCTTTAATGTTATCTTTCAATTGCATTCCTACATTAAGAAAGTTACTTTGTCCGAACAATATTTTACTCACTCCTTCCACTTTCCAATCTTTTACCTCCTTGTTTCTATGTTGTCTCCATGGGCAAAGATATCAAATGACAGAAGGTATTGGCTTTTACCTAATAGTGTTGACGGACATGTGTAGTTTCCTTAATTTTTTCTCAATGAAAGTTGTTTTTCATCAAAAAAAGAAACTGGTGCAAGGTATAGTTTATTCAATCTCATATGAAGATTAGTTGAAACTACATTACATCAAAACAAGGAAAAGAAAAGGCCAATCTCCTTTAAGTTTTACATGAAAATGAATATTATAATGTATCCACTGCTAATCAGTCACAACTTTGCAATAGAATTTCAATACACAAATATCTAAAGTATAAGATTCGTAAATGCAAAATGAAAAAAAAAAATTGAAATCTAACCAAAAAGACAACATATAAATTAACCTAAGGAAGAATAGGAAGCATAAAGTCAGGTTTGTTGAGTTCATCGAGTTTGGTACCTACCTGGAAAATGATCTTTAACTCCGACCATGCCTCGTACCACTCCAAACTTTCAACTACCATATCATAACCTGCAAGAGATAAGCAACCATTACAGAGGATCAGAAAATGGAAAGGATGCACAAATGATAAAAGGGAAATTTGACTAAAGAATGGTAGTGCCATTAAATTTTAAATAAACTTAAGATGAAACTACTGCATAGTCATTGTGGGTAAAGGAAGGTTTTAACTCTGATGATCACTCTAAATCCAACTAATCGTTACATTACATCAAAACAATCAAAAAAAGGCCTCGTCTCTTTAAGTTTTGCATGGAATTGCAATCGCATATTATAAATATCCCCTTTAATCATTCACAGGTTTGCAATAAAATTTCAATACATAAACATTAACTGTTAATGCATGGCAATTGAAATTGATTATTACAAAATCCACAACTTAACAATAAGAATTCAATACATAAATACATAAATTAGAAATTCGGTAAATACAGAATGAACAAATTCTGAAATCAATCAAACATTACAAAAAAAAATTTAAAAAGAAAACCAACATAAAAATCGATAATCTAATCTAAGAAACAAAAGGAGTAAAAAGTTAACCTTCCGTTGAGTTTGTCGAGTTTAACCCCTACCCGAAAGATCTTCAACTCCGAGCATTCCCCATAGACGTTCCCAATTTCCTACTACAATCAACTGCAAGAGAAAAGCATCCAAATCAAATCAGAAAACGTGATGATCATGATTGAAAAAAGATTGGTTTTCGTGAGTATGGAAACGAACGATACCATTAAAAAGGTTGAATTTTAGGGTTTCTGAAACGAAATCTAGAGTTCCAGTGGATTGATGAGTGGAGAAGGAGTTTAGGTTTGTGAAGAATTTGAATAGAGAGATTAGAAAGGAAGAGCCCCTAAATTGAAACGGGAAGTGCGTAGAATGAACGCTTGAAGAGAACGCGAATGAATAAAAGGGCCAGAGGCTTTGACTAGTCAAACTTTGGCTGGCTCAACTAGCCGTTGGTTAATTTGGTCTAGTTTCATTAGGGCCCAAAACTAAGTGGGGAGTCCAATAACATTATTAATATTCCACCGTCCCTTACGGACACTTTCACTAATCTTATGGGCACATTAAAAATTTATTTAGTATAATTGTAAAATAAAATAGGTTGAAATATAGTTTTAATCTCCATATTTTAAAGTTGGTTTAATTTTAGTGTCTATATTTTTCAATTGTGTACTTTAGTCCTTCATACTTTAAATAAATCTTAAATCTTAAATTTAGTTCTTAATGCTAGATTATTATTATTTTCTTTAGAGAAAAAAAAAACTTTTGTAATCCATGACATTTTTACTATAAATTGTGAAAATATATTTACATAATGCATTTTCTTACATAAAAATTATTATTATAATTTAATGAATTTCGAAAAAATTGACATTGACTAAAATTGTTAAAATTTAAGATTTATTAAAATTACATTGACTAAAATTGAACGATTAAAAATATAGAAACTAAAAGATAAATTATTTTAAATCATAAGACTACTGAAAATATTTACAAATATAATAAAATATTAGTGATAGACTGCTATATAAGATTATCTATGTCTATATGTATCATGATTTATTTTTAAAAAAATTTATAGCGTTAATGTATGTAATTGAAACTTATTCAAAGTTGAAGTATATTTAGTTTAAATGATAAAAATAAAAAATAATTTAGAAAAAAAAAGTATATCTCTTTTAAGTTTGAAATTGTAGTTAAATTCATGAATAAAAAAAGTTTATTTGTTTAAGGGGAAAAGTGTTGCTCACGTTGGGTATTTTACATGGGAAGAATCGTCCTACACAAATGGGAAATTACATGGATATGATCTAAGATTTAACTAATCATATAGATATAGGATTATCTACTTAGGGTAGAACTCCTGAATGAACCTGACACGAGATCGAATTGGATGAGTTTTCTATCCATGTTTAGTCACCGTTGATGTTTAGTCACTGTTGATGTGATGTAGCCACATCGCTTAAGGCATAAAACATTTTGGTTGGAACTAAACTATAATCCATAGTTATGAATTATTGTTTATTGTTATTACTCGCACTCAAATTAAATTATCATTCATCCAAGTGGTTACCATTGCTTTCATTGTTAGCAAGCATTGTTTTAACGAAATCTAAATCAAGTCTAATCTTATGAGATACGGTACTTGGAAAATTTCCAAGTTTTTTACTTAGTGGCAGTGTTTTCTTCCACTTAAACCACGCTTATTTATATTTTTATCACACACACATTTGGTTGATCACTAGTCTAGGAGAAAGTGGTTATTCGATGCAATTTTGATCATAGAGTCTCTTGATTAAACATATATTCGCTTTATATGTGTGAACCGACTTACTAGACTCAACCAACTCGTTCAGGTAGCGAGCTGCCAACTTGTTGAAAATGCCTACCCAAGTTCTCTAACTATCAATTAAAGTTAATGCCATGATTAAACTAAATGTTTTTGTCCTACTAGGTTCAATAGAATCCATATAGATTTTAAACATTCATATTAAGATTTAGGATTCTACTACGTGGTTTAGTTAATTGGATAGCCTAATTAACTGACCTAATTATCTTTGAACTTAGATTGAGCATGCATACAAGGTCTATGATAAAAGTCTATGGACAGCCTATATACAAAATATATAAAACATTTCAAATTTTATTAATGATAAACACTAATAGACATTACTACACTGATAAACATTAATAAACTTATCAACGATAGAATCTGAATTTTTGCTACATTTTATAAATATTTTCAGGAGTACTTTTGTCATTTACAACAGTTTTTCTTAAGTTAAAGACTTATCAAACATAAAATTAAAATTTTAAAGATCTAGTAGATATATTTTATATACACTAGTTTCCATTAAATATCGTTGGCTAACAACAACTATTCTTACTCCTACCCTTAATTGTACCACTAGAAACTCTCGATAATATTACTAATAAATTCTATTTTACACAAACAAATGTAGATAAGGAAGAGATTCGAACTTCCAAACTCCAAACCCTAGAATTTGTTTTAGAGGAAAAGAGAGCTAAAATAGCTCTTTCTAAAGTATGGATGGTTGGTAATTAAACTTTGAAAAGAAAAAAAAAACAAAATTTGAATTTGTGAGTCAAAGGGCATTTTGGAGCTGTCAATGTCTTGGTAGTCTCCGGAATTTCATGCCTTTCATTGGCTTTTCTTTCTCTTCATTTCTCACATATGTTTTAATTTTCCTATAAAAACTAGAACTTTGAAGAAGCACTTTGGAACGTTTCTTTTTCCAAAACATCAATCCCATTTGTTCATTTTACTTATGTTTCTTCTTTCTCTCTAAGAAAACCCTAATGGAGAAAGAAAGAAAGGCCTAGAGAGAGAGAGAGAGAGAGAGAGAGAGAGAGAGAAATTGTTTCCTTTTTTTCATTGGATTTTGGTGTTATAAACATGGCTAATATTTCATTGGAAGATGTAAGAAATGAGAATGTTGACCTGGTAAGTCAAATACATATACGCCTCGTTTCGTAACTGTTTGGTTTTTTGTTTATGGTTTTTGAAAATTATGTGTGTGCATATCAACATTACTTCAACCTTTTGTCTTTGTTTTCAAAATTCGAGGAAATTTTGAGGGAAAAGAAATGTCGTGTTTTTTTAAGGTCATGTTTGACAACTTTTTCATTTTTTGTTTTTGGTTTTTTGAAATTTGTGATTCTTTTCTTACTTCTTTATCATGGATTTCTTCATTCATAACTAAAAACTTGAGTTTTTAGCTAAATTCCAAAAACAACAATAAGTTTTTCAAACGCTTATAAATAGTATACGATGACTGAAAAGAAATAAAAAAATACAAATATTGTTTATAAACTTAATTTTTAAGAATCAAAAACCAAAAACTAAATAATTACCAAATATGGACTAAGAAACTTGTTTTTCTTTTTGAAATTTGACTACAAATTTTTAACGTTTTCTAAAGGAAATTGAAAACTCAGTAACGATATAAGAGAAAAAAAGCATACATTCCAATATGAAAACGTTATCCAACGAGACCCTTTTTTTTCTTTTATGTAGGAGAGGATTCCAATTGAAGAGGTATTTGAGCAACTGAAATGCAATAGAAATGGTTTGTCATCTGAGGAAGGAGAAAAAAGACTTCAAATCTTTGGCCCTAACAAACTTGAAGAGAAAAAAGAGAGCAAATTCCTCAAGTTTTTAGGCTTCATGTGGAATCCCCTTTCATGGGTCATGGAGTGTGCTGCTATCATGGCTATTGTCTTGGCCAATGGAGGGGTACTATTTTCTCTCTCTTTCCCTTGCCTTTCGCCTCTCTAAGTAGCATCGGTACATACATGCGAGACTCGAACATAGTGACACGCCATGTTCTAAATCTAAGATACAAGCAAAATAGAGTAATTGCAATGAGTTGGAATACTTTTAGGACTAATAATCAAGTGTACAGCAATATGTTAAAAGAATAGCAAATATAGTAAAATCTATTAGTGATATATTATATCGTTGATAGACTCCTACTAGTGATAGCCTCTATTGTCGATAGACTTTTATTAACGATATGGTCTATCATTGATACATTCTGAAAACTTTATCTAAATTTTGTTATATAATTTGCAAATTCTTCTGCATTGTGCTATATCTATAAATATTTTGGATTTGGTTGCTATATTTGCAATCGTTCCAACAAAATATGAGTTTGATCGATGTTGTACCAAAAAATATTATTATATTCCATTTTACTTAACTATTTGCCTCCAACTCATCATGTTTAGCAAATGTTTGATATATGTGTCTAACAAATGTTGGACATATAGTTATATTTACTATGTACAATGAGTGTCTGCACTTTAATTAGACATGTGTCCTGTGGTGCTAGAATGCATCAAAGTTGTTACTCATATTGCTTCTTAGTTTTCTCTTTCACATTAGTATGTTGACCTGACGTGTTCTAACAATGTAGGGAAAGCCTCCGGACTGGCAAGATTTTGTTGGAATAGTGGTGTTACTCATTATCAACTCCACCATTAGTTTTATTGAAGAGAACAATGCAGGAAATGCAGCTGCTGCTCTAATGGCAGGCCTTGCTCCCAAAACCAAGGTATGTGTATTCCCTATTCTTTGGTAATTTCTTTCCATTATATATGTGTGTGTGTGTGTGTGTGGTGAGATAGACTTATTTCGATGGTGATTTGTAGGTTTTGAGAGATGGGAAATGGAGTGAGGAAGAGGCAGCTATTTTAGTACCAGGAGATTTAATCAGTATTAAGTTAGGAGATATTGTCCCTGCTGATGCAAGACTCTTGGAAGGAGATCCTCTTAAGATCGACCAATCTGCACTCACCGGTGAGTCCTTGCCGGTTACTAAGCACCCGGGTGACGAGGTTTTCTCTGGCTCGACTTGTAAACAAGGAGAAATTGAGGCTATTGTTATTGCCACTGGTGTCCACACCTTCTTTGGCAAGGCAGCTCATCTTGTTGATAGCACCAACCAAGTTGGTCATTTCCAAAAGGTGAAAGATGTGATATATTTTTTTTGGATAGTTGCAATAGCTAACAATTTTAAGACTAATAATTAAGTGTATAGCAATATTTTAAAAGAATTGCAAATATAGCAAAATCTATTACACTATCATTAATAGACTCCGAGAGTGGAATCTAAATTTTGCTATATTAGTTCTTTTGCATTGTGTTATATTTGTTAATATTTAAGATGTTTTGAGCGTGATTGCTATATTTTCTTGTCTCTATATTTATTTTTAGGTTTTTTTTTGGCTCAATTCTATAATCAACCTAATGTTACCTTTTAAACATTTTTGGGAAGCCAACATTGATGGGTTGATTGTTTAATCAATCAGGTGTTGACTGCCATTGGGAACTTCTGTATTTGCTCCATTGCTATTGGAATGCTCATTGAGATCTTAGTGATGTACCCAATCCAAAACAGGGCATACAGAGAGGGAATCGATAACTTGTTGGTTCTCCTCATTGGTGGCATTCCAATCGCCATGCCGACAGTATTGTCAGTGACCATGGCTATTGGTTCTCACCGTCTAGCGGAGCAAGGTGCTATTACTAAAAGAATGACAGCCATTGAAGAAATGGCAGGAATGGATGTACTTTGCAGTGACAAAACTGGAACCCTCACCCTCAACAAGCTAACAGTGGACAAAAGTCTGATTGAAGTAAGTACAAAAATTTACTACAGTTTTCGAGATAATTTTTTTATGCTTTTCAAATAAAGTTTTTGATCATAGCTAGAAAATGGACACAGGTATTTTCAAAGAATACTGATGCAGACACATTACTTCTGTTGGCTGCAAGAGCTTCAAGAGTGGAGAACCAGGATGCTATCGATGCTTCGATCGTGGGGATGTTGGGTGATCCTAAGGAGGTAAATAATATCTTTATCTAACATTTGTTGTTTCATACCGATGAATTCTTATCCTATATATGATTTATAAGTTAACTTGAAGTGGTGGCTTTTATTACCTGGGATATTTAGGCAAGATCAGGGATCACTGAGGTACATTTCTTGCCTTTCAATCCTGTTGAGAAGCGCACTGCTATCACCTACATTGATAGTGATGGAAACTGGCATAGAAGCAGCAAGGGTGCTCCTGAACAGGTAACGAATATGATTCACTGTCGTTTTTTGTCAAGTTTTGAATATATTGATTAACTTGCATTATGGTCAATCAGATCATTGACCTTTGTGGCCTCAAAGGGGAATCAAGGAAGAAGGCTCATGATATTATCAGCAATTATGCAGACCGTGGTCTTCGTTCTCTAGCTGTCGCACGCCAGGTAATCGATCATGGTTGTGTGACACTTATGGATGAATGTTGTTATGGAATAAGAAGTACTAAAGCTATGAACTTCATCTTTATTTTAGACTGTTCTAGAGAAGACTAAGGAAAGTAGTGGAGAACCATGGGACTTTGTGGGCTTGTTGCCCCTCTTTGATCCTCCAAGGCATGATAGTGCAGAGACAATTCGTCGGGCACTCGAACTCGGGGTTAATGTTAAGATGATCACTGGAGATCAATTGGCCATTGGAAAAGAGACCGGTCGCAGGCTCGGTATGGGCACCAATATGTATCCATCATCTTCCTTACTTGGTCAAAGCAAGGATGAAGCCATTGCTAGCATTCCTGTTGAAGAACTTATTGAGAAGGCGGATGGGTTCGCTGGTGTCTTCCCTGGTAATAACTTTCTAAATTCAAATACAAAATATAGGAAATCAAGGTGTTATTTCATCCTCATTAGAAAAAAGGGGTTCGTGTTCTTATAAAGTTTGGATTTGCAGAACACAAGTATGAGATTGTGAAAAAGCTCCAAGAGAGGAAGCACATTTGTGGGATGACTGGTGACGGCGTCAACGATGCCCCTGCACTCAAGAAGGCTGACATCGGAATTGCTGTAGCTGATGCAACAGATGCAGCAAGGAGTGCATCAGACATTGTTTTAACGGAACCAGGTCTAAGCGTGATCGTGAGTGCGGTTCTAACAAGTAGAGCCATTTTTCAAAGGATGAAAAACTACACAATCTATGCAGTTTCCATCACAATTCGAATCGTATTAGGCTTCTTGCTTGTAGCTCTAATATGGAAGTTTGACTTCTCACCTTTCATGGTCTTGATTATTGCCATCTTGAATGATGGAACCATCATGACCATCTCCAAGGATAGAGTGAAGCCATCTCCTGTGCCTGATTCATGGAAGCTAAATGAAATTTTCGCCACCGGTGTTGTTCTTGGAACATACATGGCTGTCATGACTGTGGTCTTCTTCTGGCTAGCATATCAGACTGATTTTTTTCCAGTAAGAAATAGCACAATTCTAAATTCCCTAAGACGAGAATATATAGAAAAGAAAATATGTGAAATACACTTACTCACCTAGATTCAATACTTAATTTTCTCTCATTTCTAGAAAACATTTAGGGTGAAGCACATCAGTGAAAATCTAGCTGAGCTTAACTCTGCTCTTTACCTCCAAGTGAGCATCATTAGCCAAGCCCTCATCTTCGTGACGCGATCGAGGAGTTGGTCCTTTGTAGAACGCCCCGGTCTTTTGCTAGTTGGAGCCTTCCTAATAGCTCAGCTGGTGAGTTGTGTTTTCTTTCCCCATCCTGCAACTTCCAATTACGATATGATTCACATATGTGATCTTAAAGCTGTTGTTGTGTTTATGACAGATGGCAACCGTGATCGCTGTGTATGCCGAATGGGACTTTGCTAGGATTCATGGCATTGGTTGGGGATGGGCAGGAGTGATCTGGATTTACAGCATAATCACATACCTCCCTCTTGATGTGCTCAAGTTCATTATCCGCTTCGCATTGAGTGGAAAGGCCTGGGATAATATGCTTCAAAACAAGGTTTGTCAAAGCATCATTCGATTCGAAAATCTTGAAACCACGAATTACTCGTCTCTCTAGTCTTACTCTTCAACTCATCTCTTTCTTTACTAGACTGCATTCACAACTAAGAAGGATTATGGAAAAGGAGAAAGGGAGGCACAATGGGCATCAGCACAACGTACACTTCACGGCTTACAGAAACCAGACGCGCTATTTAGCGACACAAGTAGCTACCGAGAGCTTTCCGAGATCGCAGAACAAGCAAAGAGAAGAGCTGAAGTTGCCAGGTAGCTACAATATAAGAAATGATCAAGACATGATCTTCTAACAAATCATTTGATTATCAAAGTTTTAATCAAAACAAATAAATGTACATGTATTTATGAAATATAACTTTGTGTTTCTTGCAGAATGAGTCAGAATGTATGATTAAGAAAAGCATACCTTTTGGAGGCTCAGAGAAGTATAGTTTGAATAGACTTTCTCAGGAGACTATCAAGAAAGATGGAGATAATTTATTTTTTAGGAACACCATTCTTTTTCCTTTTCCTCTCTCTCTCTCTCTCTCTCTCTCTCTCGCCCACTCATTGAGTGCAAAAGAACAAGATTTGTTGCATCCTTTCTTTACATTTTTTTTTAAAACAAAATTGAAAAAAATAGAAAGAAGAAAAAAGGAAAATAAAAGAAAAGAAAGGCAAAAATAAGAGAATATGGAATATATGTAATTCTAGGAATGTTTAGGGAATTCAAACATTTATTCATTTATATAATAGTGGATTTCATTTGTGAAGTGATTTGATTTGTAAGAATTTGGGAAGAAACTTTGGTACTACGAGCCATTATTGCGTGTTAAAACCGTAGAACTCGTTGACACTAATATGAAATTCAATAATATTATTATTTACGAAGACAAATATAGGTTGAACGAAAAGTTAAAGAGTATAATATTCTCGTAATACTAGAAAATTTTCAAAAACTTGATAGGTATAGATGTACACATTAGTCAACAAACCAATATTAAAGTGAGAGTGCAAGAGAAGTGTTTTGGAAAAAAATAGAAGTATAATCCATGAAATTTGATTAAAGTTTTTATTAAATCTCTATGTTTAAAATATTTTTTTTTTTAAAGATGCTATCTTCACTCCATTTTATTTCTTTACACAAAATATGCCAACTTCATAATAATTCATTATTTTTCCTTTTTGCTTACTTGACAAAATATTACTCTTGTCAGTTTAATGAATTTACTTAAAATCAATGTCTCATAAGTGGTCTATGATAAAAGACCATTTTATTTCTTTACACAAAATATGCCAACCCTAATCCCTATTTTAGCCATGTTGGTAAAACCCTAAACCTCCGATACTGAATAAAAAAGTATAGAGCCTCCAAAGATATAGTCGTGGTAGTATTCATCTTTGGTTGAGCCTTCAGACAACAATGTGTTCAAGTGTAATTCGAATAAATAACAATTATATGGTTGAACCTTTAGACAAGTAGTAAGCTCAAGCGTAATTCAAAGAGATGGCTATTTGAGGAGAAATTCATTTGTCCTTTGTTCATGGAAAAGATTGTTGAAAATGTCATCAAAGTCTCAAATTAATTAGATAAATAATTAGTTATATAAAGGATGACAATTATCTCCAATGGTATGAAACTTTTTGAGTGAAACCGAAAGCAAAGTCATGAGTTCATATTGAAAGTGAATAATATCATACCATCATAAAAATATTTGAAATCCATTGTTCCTAACAATAAATAAGTTATCAAATTGATGATCTTGGTAAAAAATGATTATGTTAACAAAATTTTAGAACAAATTAAACACAAAAATTACAACAAAAAGACCCGGTTTTTCAATTTATTACACTTGAAAGTTGAGAACCCAAAACTAGAGTGGAAAATGTAAATAATTTTCGATACTACTAATATATTATATATACCATTCACTTAATATCCGGTCAAAATTTTTGAAATGGTAGAGTTTGTGCGATCAATTATATTTTTTAAATATAAGCATAGCTCAGCTATTTGAAGCATATATCTTCTTACAATGAGGTTAAAGTGAGGTTAGAATTCCTCTGCCCACATATTTGAACCCAAAGGAAACGGACATTGTATTATTACAAAGCTCATACTATTATCTATTTTAGTTGAAGAGGAATATGTACTACATTAACTCCAAAGGAAGAAGCTTATAGGAATATTTGGCTACTTTCAACTAGATATAAACTAGAGGTGCCTCTTCTTTGGGCAAAATAATAATAATTGAGGTAGCACAGAAAAGTACTCCTTGAATTCTTGATCCTTACATGTGGTGTTTGTTCTTAACCAGTGCCTACAAAGTGACAACACTAGTATTCTCTCTTTCTAAATTCTAGCTTGAGGAGCTTTTGTAATGGAGGGGTTGAGAAGATAAAAATGCCACTTTACTGATGTTTCTGGTTTATAATAAATATCATTTGCTACAAATACATAAGGTCAGAAGTATATTGTCATGTCAATGCAAAAGGGCAAAGTTTAAGGAAGAAAATTAACTTATCATGATTATGCCTTGCGGAAAATGACACGCCTTTCTCTTTTATATTCAACTTCGTCTCTCTGATGCATAATAATCAGAGCTCTTCTCACCTGTCCAAAACATTTGTAGCATGATAATCAGATGATGAATAAATTTGAATTCTGAGCACATACAACTTTTCTTTATTGCTCGTTTTTATCTCGATAATAGTTTCTTCTATCTACTGAATTCAAAAGGTGCCTTTTGACTATTTACTAAGCTTTTTAGTGAAGCAAGTGTCTAATGCTAAGAATTGTAAGGTTTGTTTGGGGTTCAGAGGGCTTACAATTGACTCGTTCATCCCCATTTTGGTGAGCTCGTCAATCAGTCTTCTCTCAGATATGTGGTTGCCAATTCCTATTCTTCTCTTTATCTGAGTTTCTGCTTGCTGTTTATCGGCGGATGACAAAAGATAATTAGAATAGCTGGTGAAATTACAAGGAAAGGAGAATCAGTGTTGTGGTTGTGTATTAGACCAACCTTTATTTCATTGGCAATTTCAGGAGTCAGATTTACTTGCTGATGAATCCCAGAGCGTGCTGCATCCATCGTCGCCACAGTAAAAAGTCTAATAGCTTCCTGCACATTTTCCTCAGTGGCAACATGGGACCTGATATCATTTTATAAACAATGGTAAAAAAAATTGTTAGTTCCAATCGAAGCAGCAATTGGGGGGGGGGGGGGTGGATTGGGGAAAATGAAGAAAATCTGCAAAATAAGGATAGTTCACGCAAAATAGTTCAAAAGATACTACGAATGAAAGATTATATCTAAAATATTCATAACAAACCCAAAATTTAATCAGGATTAATTAGTTAGCCCAATAGCTAAGCCTAAGCCACAAAATGGAGTTCAAGTTAGTCAATAAAAATAAATCTAAATCAATCTAGTCTTTCTCTACTGCTAATTGGCTAAAATAAAAATTTATGGAACCAATTTTCACTTGGATGATCAGTTGCATCATTTTTGTTTTCATTGCATAATCAGTTGTAAGAGTTTAGCTTCTTAGTCTCCAACGCCAAATGCAAATCCGTAACAAGTTTTTAAACTTCATTCACAAGTGAAAACACAACCAAAACCTACTTTCAGTAATCAGGACTGCAAATTAAGAGGAATTATATTCAACAAGTCCAAGCATTTCAGATCTATATTAATTCAAGTATAACACTTATGCTCTTGATCCATAGTAAACTACAGCACTAATGATTAAGCGAGAAACTTTGTCCATCTCCTGCAAAAGCTCGTCTACAACTATAAGCTACCTCTTAAATTCATGACTGTCAAAAATTCCTCACTCCTTGACATTATAATGATCTTCCACACAAAAGAAATTTATATGATTTAAATCACACCCACTTTTATGTTGTTCACCCTTCATTCTTAAGTAGACAAAAGAAACAAGAGGATATGAGAAAAAGTTGGCATTAAGAGATACAAATACTTACAACTTCATTTTTGCAAGTGCCTCGCTTAATCTTACAATAGCTTCCAGCTGCCTTACTGTAATAGGAATTGCAGCAGCCTCCCCTGTTTCGTTTGCTTGTTGTCTCATGTCCTACAATGTGGGACGATTAAGCTTATATCTCAACAAAACTAAACTATTGTTGAGGCAAAATTTCATAGCTGGAGGATTAAGCATTCAAAGCTCAAGTTTCATGAGCAAATTTAATTTAAAAAATGAAATATATTATATGCTCAAACATACCTGTCTGATTTTAACATAGTTATTCTGTAGCATTGTAGATGCAGATTCTGACAAACGGGGATAACATTGAGTTCGACAATATTGAATATACCTACCAAAATTGCAATGCAGACAGTTGAGCAACCACAAGGATTGTAAAAGCAGGCAAATTAAAATATAAATGACTACTTTCTCTCCATAATTTCCCTCACCTCTTTAACCAATTCTCTTCTTTGGAAGCTCTATTTTCACCCAAGGTTGCATCAGCTGATGCATGGACTTTTATTATGTGGCTTGCTATAATCTGTAGTTGTTATAAAGCCACTGCCATTAGCAAAGGGTAGCCTGATACTATAACTTATTATCACTCTTTGTTCCAATTTCAATGAAACTTAGTGATAAAGAATTAAACGTACTTAAGGGATAAAATTGACAACCTATCCTACCAAAGACTCCGTGACTATCCAACCAAAGACTCCATGGTGTGGTTGTTTCTTAAGTTGACAAGAACTCGAACAAAAAGAGGCAAGCAAAGTCCATGCACGAAAGTTGAAAAAATGGCATTTCAAGTTAGCTTTATAGTTACCTTATCTTGACTGTACATTCTTATATCTTTAACGATGAAGATTAAATCAAATCTGGAGAGAATTGTTGTCTGTAAATCGATGTTATCCTGTGCTGTCTGCAAGGCAGATGAACAAACACAGCATATTAAGCTAGGCCACAAGGAAACTTAGAAAGAGGCAATTGTAGACAATGAATATGATAAAGACCTTAAGATCATCATAACGTCCTGATGGAGGATTAGCAGCAGCAAGCACTGAGGTTCTGGAATTAAGAACCGTTGTTATTCCAGCTTTGGCAATTGATATTGTTTGTTGTTCCATGGCTTCATGAATAGCAACTCTAAAAGCAGAATGAGGATTTCAAAATTAATCAAGGAACTTAGATGGATATAACAAAAAATCCTTTTAGGTTACCTATCCTCTGATCTCATTTTGTCAAACTCATCAATGCAGACAACACCTCCATCAGCCAAAACCATTGCACCTCCTTCAAGATAAAACTCTCGCTGGATTGCACAAACAAGTGAAAAAAATAAGGCAACTTTTGGAATTGAATAAAAACACCCACATTTAATTAAAATATTTTTAGAAAACAATGCAAAACCAAACTTTAAACCAATATAAGCAGAAAGCAAAATAAAATTGAGCACTCACAGAGCTGCTATCTCGTATCACTGAAGCTGTAAGACCAGCAGCTGATGAACCTTTTCCAGAAGTATAAACAGCAACTGGAGCTGTCTTCTCAACAAACTTGAGAAACTGGGTAGGGCAATTTGTGGATTCGTATTAATACAAGAGAATATGGGCTATAACAAATGACATCCTATAGTAGTGTTTCATATTATATCAACGTGATCTCTGGAAGAAACCAACCTGGGATTTAGCTGTAGACGGGTCCCCCAAGAGTAATACATTTATGTCACCTCTTAACTTAACCCCATCTGGCAAATTCTGCTCGATGAAAAAGTTGAGCATTAATAGAAGCCAGTTAATAACTGAAGTTAAACAATACAGTCCATGACATACCTTTCTAGATCCTCCAAATAGAAGACAAGCCACGGCCTTCTTCACATCATCGTGACCAAATATAGAGGGAGCAATCTTTGAACATATGCTTTTATAGACATCAGGCTCTGCTGCAAATTTTTTGAACTCCTCTATCTGCGAATTTTTCCACCATGTTTATCCATTAGAAAAATGAGACTTGCCTCATCAATATTGATTAGATGAACATAAATTGAAAGGACGTGCTGTCAATATGCAACTTCGGGGAAATCTATAGAGAACTTGAGGACCTCGCTGAAGACAAATTCAAGACACTTTGACATAAATAAATGGCAAAACCGAACAGTCATTTGGTGGCAGAAAAATTAACTATATATTACATTTCATCAGTGTGCCTATTTAAGCATTGCCCTGTATAAGCATGAGCACTAATATCGTGTACAAGATGGTAGCATTCAATCAAATGTTTAACAGTGATTGTACCACTTACATCTTCTGTTGTGAAGGATGCAGGGCCCCGAGAGTTAGTTTCATTACATTCTTCAATGCCTACAACCCTGATATAAGGCTGTCTGATTGCAACTGCCCCTTTGTGACTGCAAAGTTAAGTTCTGAAAAATCAGCCACAAGAAATACTAGGCAAAGGCAATGATCATATACATCAAAGAATGGTGGTTCTCACGATGTGGAAGAATTGGCAGCTTGGTAGATACTGTATATCCCCATGATGGTCAACCTAGTGCCTGGGACAATTGTTTGAACAAGATGGCGATCTACTGATAGAAGCATGTTCCTAGGAAGTTCCCCAGTTGGGACATCCTTCAGTATCCAGAAGAAATATCGTTACTTGCTGTATATAAGCTACATGAAAAACTAATCTTCACCATAATTCGGTACAATGAAATCCTTACTTCTGGGTTTTCCTGCAGTTTTAGAGTCTGTTGATCAACATACATGCTCTTGTCTGGAACCACAATCCAAGGATCTAGTGGGCATGGTTCTTCTCCAGCCTACATGAATTTCAAACCACATAAAATTTTTAGTTAAAAGAACTAACATAACCTAACTAATTCAAAGTAAATGACAGTAAGGGGTATACCTGAGCAATATGAGTACATGATCGAGGGACAATTGCCCCTCCAAGTCCTGGCCGACATGGAACTCGTGTTGTACTTCTACAGTTTTTACAAATTAAGGTCACATATGTTGCCTTTGCCTTGGTCCTTGACGCAGCTATTGTAATTCCAGATATTTTAACAAGTTTTGAAATGTACTGTGCCTGCATATGAATCCAGAAATATTCAGCTCCGACAAGTACTAATACATAGTAGCCTCTAATTGAAGCTAGAAACTTCCATTTCCATTAGTTCTTTCACGCTCTAGTTCTGTTTCAATACAACAAACAGATGAAATTCACCAACCCCAAGGGACCGCATTGAAACCGGATCCTCCTTCGACGTTAGCAGAATTTGAACATCACCAGGCAAGGGCTCCACCATTTCTCCAGTCTCACCAGCCACCTTCGTCTTCAGATTCATTGAAACCTCCCCAGCAGCAGTCTCAAACTGCCAAAAGAGGGAAATGTAAAAAACAAATCAATTAATACTTCATAAACCCTAACAACCAACGATCAATAACTAGATCCAATAAATCCACCATACCAAGGGCAAGAAATCAGCAGGAGCAGATCGAAGCTTCGCCGGAAGATCGGAGTCAAAGGCGTTAACATCCTCCATATCAACGCGAAGAAACTTGGGATTATGGAGAAGGCTTTCTCTATAAGGGAAAACATTCTTGTCGGCTTCAAACCCACGAATGAACTCCTTGAATTTGCGAAGGACGGAGTGATGAGTGGCCTTGTCGTCGGCATCTCCGCTTCGGCCGATGCCGGTTCCGTCACCAAGGGATTGTGCTTGGTCACTGTAGTAGATTCCTCCTTCATCCCAGCCCGACATCTCTGTGTGTGTAATTAGGGTTCTTCCTCTTGAAACCCTTCTTTCTCTCGTTCTCTTTCTCGACGGAGGTTTGAGGATTTTGGTTCGGTGCTTGGAAATGGAGGCGGAGGCTTATGACTGAGGGTAGTTTCGGCGGGAAGAAAGGATTTGGCGGGAAATTGGGTTATCCCAGCTTCTAAACCACGCGTCTATCGACGCGCGTGGTTTTGGCTCCTCCTTCCTTTTTATTTTTTTTTTAATTAAAATACCATTTTAACTTTTTTTTCTTTTCTAATAAAATACCATTTTAATCCTCTGTTTAATTTTAGTTTATATTTTTTTCAATAATACTTATTTTTCAAGGTTGTTTTCAAATATATCAAAATGAATCAAAATATTTACAAAAATATATAAAAATTTTAAAATTTAGTGATGATAGACACTGATAGATTTCTATCGTCGTTATCAGTGACGTTGATAAACATCGATAGAAGTGATTAGTGTCTTATTAATATCTATCGTTAATAGATTATGAAATTTTGTTATATTTGTAAATGTTTGCAACAATTTTAGCATTTGAAATAATTTCTATAAATGTAATTCCTAGCTCATTGTTGATTTCAAATATATATATATATATATATATATATATATATATATATATATATTATTAACATTTTTACTATAAATTCTGAAAAGATATTTAAAAATAATAATTACTATTTCTTTACATGAAATTGTTGTTAACACTAATCAATTTTGGCAAAAATTAACTTTGATTAAATTTAAAATTTATTGAAAATACATACACTAAAATTGAACAATGAGAACCAAAATAATATCTTAACTTTTTTTTTATTAGAAATAAAAATTGTTAAATTAAAAGTTTAATTCTTGAACTTTGAGATTTGTATTTATTTAGTCTATAATTCATGTATGTCTAGTTTTGCAGTCTAAAATTTAAATTTAAATTTTTAAAAATTAATTAACTTAATAGATATAAATTTATATTCTAGATATATAAACCCTAAACCTTTTTAAAAACCTATAGTTTTGAAAGTTTAAAGACTAAATATTACAAAACCTTTGAAATTAATGAACTAAACTCGTAATTTAAGCCGATAAAAAAAAAGAACTAAACTTGAATAAGATTGATTTAGAGAAAATGATTATTACCAAGTGATGCTAATAGTATAGTTAATGAAATATTAACTATATGTTTTAGTTGTTTATCAAAATAATAATAATAATAAATAAATATATAAATAAAGTTAAAAAGATTTTTTTGCCAATTTAGTCTGATTGTACATAAATAATAATACATTGAAAATATAGAGGAAACAAATTATATATATATATATATAAACTCAGAGAGAACTCAAATTAGAGTAATTAATGGAGTATGCTTAGAATAGACAAACATAAATATAAATAGTATACACCAAAAAAGTGGAAACAATATAATATTGTACAGAAAATTGTATAAAATTACTACTTACAAACTTACAATCTTACAATCTATATTGTTCCTTTTTTTCTTTTGGGGGTAAAAGTGATGATGAAACCAAAACTACAAACTATAGCTTTGTTCTGCTTCAAAGTCTTATAATTTTAACTCTGCTTTTATATCTGATAACAGCTTTAAGATATCTTCCATGGATGGTCTGTTGGATGGCCTGCTCCTTGTGCATAACAAAGCTAGATCAAGAACTTGTTGTATCTCCTGTTGTGAGGAATTAGGAGAGCTTATCCCATTTTCTTTGTATATTTCTCTTAATAGAACATCTCTTGCCCTGTTTTGTGTGCTCGATCCAGCCGTCGTCAACCGACCATTGCTTATAATTTCCAGGATGATCTCCCCAAAACTATGAACATCCATCCACAGCTCCTCCTCTGTTGCATTATTGAATTTATCTGTCCAATATGAGAACAAATCAGAATAACTATACTTTGAAAATATGTGTGTGTTTCATGAAATGTAGAAAAGAAATGTGTATTGGTTGAGTGTTAAGTGTACCTCCTTCTTTCGTTGTAGACGATAATGGAAGAGTATCTTCGTTTAGTTGTTGTAGAAATTGAAGTCCGAATTCAGCCAGACGGGGTTCCATGTTTTCATCGAAAATGATGTTATTTGGCTTCAAGTCTCCATGGGGAATTGCAGGTGAACAATCATGGTGAAGAAACTGAATTCCTCTTGCTATGCCTATAATGAGTTTGAGTTTAGTTGGCCATTCCCTTTTCATTGAAATTTTCTCAGCTAGATTTCCATTGGGCAAGTAATCATACAAAAGATAAACCATTTGTTTGTTGTAGCAGAACCCCAGCAATCTGACCAGATTCTTGTGCCTCAAACTACCTAATTGAGTTATAAATTCCGATATCGTCTTCATTCTTTTTGCTTCCCAATCTATCTTCTTTATCGACACCGTGATTCCAGTTGGCAATACTGCTTTGAAAATCGAAGCAGACAATGGCAATATCGCTTCCTTAGACTCCGTAGAGTCAAAACTCCTGAGAATATCATTAGCTGTGAATGGAGGAAGTCCAGTAAAAGACACCATCTTCCATTTACCTTTGCTACCTCTTCGGACGAAGAAAATCCACATAATTGATATCATCGTGATTATAACAAGACCTGCACACAGTATCAGGATGAGTATAAACTTCCCCATCCCTTTGCCTCCAATCATTGCCAGTGAACCTGAACATGGTCTCAAAGGTGCCCCACATAGCTTTGGATTTCCAGTAAATGCACTCCTGCCCATTGATCGAAACACTTCTTTTTCCGGGATTGAACCAGAGATATCATTGGAAGACACATTTAATAAAAGCAAGCTCGACGAATCCTTGAACTTATCAGGTATCGTTCCATTGAAACCATTGTGAGATAGATCAAGGATGCTGATAGAAGGAAGGTGAGCAAGTTCTTCAGGTATATGACCTGATAGATTGTTGTAAGACAAATCCATCCTTACAAGACCCTGGCAATTTGCAATACTTTCTGGGATATTTCCTGATAGTTTGTTATTATTCAATTCAATGGTAGAAATGGATTTGCAAACCTGAAACTTGGGAAGGTTTCCTCTAATACCACAATCAGAAGCTGAAAAGTTTTGAAGAAGAGGTGAACTCCATGTTTCTACAGGAAAAACACCTCCTAGTTGTGGGTTAAGAGAGACATTCAAGTATTGAAGGTTGGATGCTTTGTTTATATCTAAAGGAACTCCTCCACTAAAATTGTTTCTAGAGAGATCTATGTATGAGACATCAGGAAGATCATTAAAATTCAGTGAGATATCACCAGAAAACATATTATCCTCCAACCGTAATCGAACAATGGAAGAACAATTAGAGAGAGATGGGGAAAGTCCACCACTGAACTTATTTGAAAACAGGATCAACTTAAAAAGTAAACCTCCTTGGCAAATATCTGGTGGGATAACACCTACAAAATTGTTTGTGGAAACATCAACCCATTTGAGTTTTTTATTGCTGCCTAAGTTGCTTGGGAGTGACCCAGAAAACTGATTGCTCCATATAAGAAGAGTCTCCAATGAAGGAAGCTCTCCAATGCCTTTTGGAACAGAACCAGTCATTTCATTGTACATAACACTCAACAATCTAAGATTCTTCAACTCAGAAAAGCTTTCTGGAATAGGACCAGAAATATGGTTATCAGAAAGATCTAAATTAACAAGAGAGATGATTTTGCTTAGTTCATCAGGTAAGAACCCAGATAGTCGGTTTCTGAAAAGGAAAAGAGACTCGAGCTTTGTGAGATTACTAAATTCTTTAGGAATTGAACCAGAAAGATTTGCACTTGCAATATCAAGATATTGAAGGTTACTCATGTTACCAAATTCCCATGGGAGATTACCCTGGAAATTATTGTAACCAATCTCCATATGAGTTACAGTCTTGAGTTTACCCAATTCAGGAGGTAAGTTTCCACTAAGCAAATTCCCAGCAAGATGAATGAACTCAAGTTTTTTGAAAGAACCATATTCTGAAGGGATTGGTCCCTTGAAGTAACTCCCAGCAAAGTTGAGAAACTTCAAATTTTCAAGCTGAGAAAGATCAACAGGCAATGACCCAGCAAAACTATTGCTAAAAGCATCAAGAACAACCAAGTTTTGAAGACTTGAAATCCAAAGAGGAAAATGACCAGAAAAATTGTTTCTACTGATATCCAAACTTCTTAGATTAGTGAGATTGAAGATTCCAACAGGAAGTTTCCCAGATAAATAATTGTGACTCAAGTTAAGATCAACAAGTTCTTTAAAAACATGAAACTGCTCACCAGAAATCTCCCCACCAAGCCTCTTCATTGAAAGGTCGATTCCAATAACAATGGTGGAATTCTTGTCGCATTTTATTCCTGTCCAAGAACATCCATGGATTTTCCCAAATGGGTTTTCTCTAGAATCCACAATCCAATCGCTCAAACTCCCAAAATCATCAAGAAATTCAGATTTCAAGCTTAAAAGTGCTTCGGAGTAACGATCACTGGAAGAAGCTGCTACACAAAACAACAAGAACACAAGAAGATAGAAGCACAAGCATTTAAAACCCCCCATTAAAGCTCAATCAAACTACAACAAAACAGAAATGGGAAAAGGAGAAAAAACCCAGAAAAGAAACAAGTTCTGGTTTCTATAAATTGCATTTGCTTGATTTATGGGGCAATCAAATGCATGGGGACTGGAGAAAGCTCCATAAAAAAAGATGGAAATGAATGATAAAACTACAGAGTTTATGATTATTTTAAAGTTAAATTACAATTTTTGTTCATTTATTTGAAAAATAAAAAATAAAAATAAATTATTTTAAACGACAAAACTAAAATTTTACGTTTTTATTTAGGTTTAGATCTATCGAGTACTAGCACTAATAAAAAATAGATCTTTTTTGTCATATTTATAGATATTTTCAACATAAACAAAACTACTGTAAAATTATTTACGAAGATTTTATCAAACCATCTAAACTAAAATCTTCAATAAACTACATGATTAAAAATTCAACGTTTATCAAATTATACCGACTAAATTTACGATTTAAATCGGTTAAACATTGGATGGGAATAATAATGAGTTGCTTTTTGAGGGCAAGGGAGGGTCCCTTGAGATGTTTTTGTATGAAGATGGAATTGGCCATTTTGGAATAAAGCATTGCATATTTGAAAGCATCTTTCTTTTTCTTTTTTTATTTTTTATTTATTTTTTATTTTCTTTTTCCAAGGGTGAGAATCCAATAATAATAATCACAAAATTTTCCCCATGAAATCCCATAAATATTGGGAATTTTTTTAATGTTTATTTAATTTGAGAAATAAAACAAAATAAAGTTCAATTGATTGGTCCACTTTAGGTGATATAAGTTCAAGTTCTTGCTAAATTTTAGGTGAGGTGGGAGTGTGTGAGTGTAAGATCTTTGAGATGGATTTGATGCAATTTGATTTATGAATTCTTTTTAATTCCAAATTAAAACGAGTTTAGTTCAATGATAATTGATATAGTTTTCTTTTTCTTTTTTTCGTCGAATATTTGATATCTCATCCTGCACTAAAAAAAACTTAGTCAATCCAGAAAGGAAAAGAAAAATCATTTGATGTTTTAGTAAAAAGAAAATAGTCAACGACACAGTTTTAAAGTGCAAGAATGTTTGAGGTATAATTTACGGACATTTTCAAATAAAGCAAAATGAATCAAAATATAGCAAAATTTTAGATCTATTACTGATAGACACTAACGGACTTCTATCATTGTCTATCAGTAATAAACTTGAAATTTTGCTACATTTTGTAAATATTTTAATCAATTTTGTCGTTTACAATAATTCTCCACTAACTTAACCATAAATATAAATAAAACAAATTATATGAAATTGTAATATGAACCCACCCTTATTGATTAAAAGTCTTAAGTTTTACTTTAGTAACAAATATATATATTTTTATTAACTATATTGTTTTGCTTTTTAATTAAAGTTGCCAATTTATGTGATCGGATTAGTAAATTTAATATAATATGTCTAAATCATAAGAATTTAATAAATAAAAGTAATGTTTGTTTAATGAAAAATAAAATAAAATAATTAATTAAAGCTCATAAATTAGAATGAAGATTACTTTAAAGTCCTTTTATGGTGGGGTCTCTTCTTCTTCACATAGTTTTAATTTACATTGTGATTATAGTAATGAAGAAGCTAAGCTTCAAAATGCATGGAGTGATAAAAACTACATGAAAGGGCAAATTAGTAATTTAAACATCTTCCATGTTTTTTCCTTTTCTTTTTAATTTTTTAGAAAGGTTTTGAAATTGGATGAGAGCTTTAAATCAATTGGATTAACACTTTTTTTAATTGGTTTTTTTATATTTATTTCATCGACTTTATGTTTAGTTCTTGAATTTTGAAATTGTTTAATAAGTCTGTCAACTTGAAATTTTGCGTATGTAGGTTGTTGACATATTCTAATTTTTTTAAATTAATTGATGTGTTACATGTGATATTTTCAAATATAACAAAATGAATCAAAACAACAAAATATAACAAAAAATTCAAATTCTATCAATGATAGACACTTGTAGACTTTTATCAGTGTCTATAAGTGACATCGATAGGCACTGACAAAAGTCTATCAGTATATATCATTGATACATTCTAAATTTTGCTATATTTGTAAATGTATTCAGCACGTTTGTCTTTGAAATAAGTTTCACATTATTATTTAGTTTAAAATTTTGTATTCAAAATAGATTAAACAAAATAAAAAAAAAAATAATGAATTTGTAAAATATAAAATAAAAAGTTGATGTTGTCAAGAGTGAAAACAAAAATGACCAAATAGGACAAAGATAAAGATAAGCATTAATGTGAGATATGGACAAAAGTTGCCCACAACAACCAAACAAAACCCCTTTTCCACTCTAATTATTCACCAAAAACCCCTTTTATAATCTATTTTTCTATCTAATAAATATCCAAATGCTTCATTCAACCAAAAAAAAGATTATTGTATTTGTTTTTTAAAATTTATCGACCTATTGGTGTTTGTTACCAAACTATGCTTTTCATTTAGAATCGTTCATCCGTTTAATTCTAATTGTTTGTTTTGTAAAACTGACATTTGAAAAAGTGTATACACATTTGAGAATCAATGCATTAATGATTTTTAATAGTAATTCTAACGCTCCTGGCCCAGGATTTGGAGTTTGAATTTAGCAATTGATGGCGACAACACTCTCCTGCGCCCCTTGTGACCCGACAACGTCATTTTTACTTATTTTGAAGTCTTTTAAGAGTGAAATTTGTACTTACAAACGAACACAAGCACTTTCAACATGTTTTGTCCTCACTCAGATGCATCGAACAATTTTCAAGGAGTCACGCACACATAGAATTGCTCCTCGCTTAACTTCGAGTTCTTATGATGGAACCACCAAAAAGGAAAGTGCACATTGTTGGTAAAGGTATTAGTTTTTAATTCTTTTAAGCCTTTCATAATCATGTTTTAATAACCCCGGGATCTCTCTCGTTCAACCTAAACTCGGGGCATTACAATAATTGTAACTAAAGGTCTAAATTGACTAGCTTATGAAAATTTATAAGTCAAGCTTTCTTTGAACCGTAAATACCAAATTTATAATTTAGGGTTCATTTTATTTTGTGTATCGAAGAGAGAATTATTTCGAAACTAAATACAAAGTGTACATAACAAAAATAAAAAGGGAAGGAAGCAAAGGCAATGCTATAAAAAGGGAAATTGACATTTAAGTACAAAAGACATAAGAAATTTTGTCCATTATGCTTTCAAGTATTGTCCCCTTCCTTTCAATATACCCAAATTTCACTCGTTTCTCGTGACCTATTTTACTCCACTTTTCAATTTCAAATTTACATAATTCAAATTTATATATTTTTTATTTCACTTTTTTAAATATACATTTTAAGGATTTTTTTTTTCACTAATCATTCAATTACTCTTCCAAAATTTAAATATAACAAAATGAATTAAAATATTTACAAAATATCATAGTCTATCTACGACATATCGCAATAGATCAAAATAGAGTATTATCTATGTGTAGTATGATCTATCACTAATAGATTGTGATATTTTATCATATTTGTAAATATTTTTAGAGGTCTTTAACGTTATTTAAAACAATTGATTAATTTAAATTGTTATATTTTTTATTTTGTGGGGGAGGGATATAGAGGGAATCCTAAGAATGTGAGTATATTAAAAAGGAAAAATGGGCATCGTGTGGCCTCGGGGAAAGAGGTGAAAAGAAAAAACACATCTTTTCAGGGAAAAAAAAGGATTTAATTTGAGTGGAAAAATAAAAGAGTGTTTTAGGGTTAAAAAGGAAAAGAAAAGACGAAGGTTTTGTTGCATTGATTTGATATCCAAATCATAATACAAATAAAGATAAAAAGACATAATTGTGTTTGTAACCATGTTTTAATGCTCATATAATTTATATCATCTACTATTATCGATCGTAAAATATTATAGTACTTAACCGACCAAGTCATACTTATTGGATACGGTTTTTAAATATTAGATAACGTGAAATTTCATCGTAAAAATAATATGTTTTGATCCAAAGATGAGTAGATTCTTTTTTATTCTGTTTAGACCAATTTAGTTAGAGAATTCATAAATATTGTTGTTTGGCTCATATATATGTATGTACATTATTAACTCGGGTCATTTTTAAATATAATAAAATAAATTAAAATATTTACAAAATATAACAAAATTTTAGATTATATTAAAAGAACATTGATAGAAAACTGATAGAAGTCTATAAAATTTAGATTTTATATAAGTAGTGTTGTAGAACCAATGAAGAAAATAATCAAAATAAATCAAATTAATTGGTTGGATTATTATTAAGACTATTGTCAATATAACAAAATGAATTAAAATATTTACAAAATATCATTTTATCTACAATTGACTTGCAAGAGACTACTTTATGTGGTCTATCATAGATATATTGAGACATTTTGATATATTTATAAATATTTTCAGAAGTTGTCATTTAAAATAATTTCACATGTTAATGGTAGGGTGGTAACAATTTGTGAATATAAAAGAAATTAAAAATGTTGTACTTACTCTTTACATTTTCATCAACTCTTCCTTATATATATTAATTTTAAAATACAAGGAATTCAAATAAATATTAATATGTTTACATGAACAATTATCAAACACAAGGGATAAATATTATGCAAATTAAATCATCAATCATCCTAAAGTTTTGCCCAATGATATGATAATAAAGTAAAGCAAAGAGTGGTTGGGAGTGGGTAAAGTGATAGCAGAAAGGGCCCTCTTTTATTTTTGTAAGCTTCAAGATGGAAAAGATTGGACCTGCAGCAGTATAGTCATTATAATATATATGAAAAAAGAGCAAATATAATATATATATATATATATATATATATATATATATATGAGACTGTATTCATGAGTTTGAGGTGGTGGAATTCTGAGGCAAAAACCCACAAGCAGAGAAACAATCAAGAAAAGTCATGAACAATGTGAAATAATTTCCAGCAGTAGTAGTAACAGAGTGAGGCCAATCCCATCAATCCAATCACTTTTTTGAAAAATAAACGTGATGTAGATTATAATAACAAAAAAGTTAAGAGAATTTAACCAATCAAATAATAGAATGACTTGTTTATTGATAGATCAGTCAATTAACAAAATGAAATGTTGATCCCCTTTGAATGAGCTAGATGAGATAGAAATATGAGAAATATGATACGGAGATGGTGATACGTTCCGGATGATGTGTGTGTTTGTTTAGGTTAAATACTTTCCTATAACCATGTTGAAATTAGACATACTATAATTTAGACATGTTTATAGTGTGTAAGACACGTGTCTAGATGTATCAGTGTGTCCGATATATATTTGACACAAACACTTTGTGTTTTACAGTCGGATGAATGAGTTCAAATCACAAGAACTACAAAACAACAGATTAAAATATTTCAAGAAGATTTTATAGCTCGTTTCTTGTCGTTAATTAAAATATGGGCAATGATCGTCTGTGTTGACTACGAGAGGATGAACATGCAACCAAAGATAAAACCTTACTACTGAAGTGACCATATCACAATGAATGAATCCAAAGTTCAGTAAATGCAACAAATAGAGACCTCAAGTTTCCAAATGTATTGCTGAATCAAGCTTCACACGGTTTAATCGAACCGTTCCGAGAATATACTCAGGCAATTCTTCCTCTTCCTTTGCCTGCAAGTGTAAATATTTGTAAGAATCCATAATACAATGAATGGAAAATAGTCAGGAAATTAAAAAGTAAAAACCAGTTGATTAATCACCTAATGTCACTGATATATGTTGGTCCATAGAATATAAAAATTCTAACGATGAATTAACCAATTAAAATATGTAGACAAACAATACTACTATAACCATGGCCAACAAAACCAATAAAGACAACTCTTATTTCCTTCATTATTACCCTAATTTCTTAAGGGGCGAGAGTGCCTGTAAAAGACATTTGACGAGAAGCACATTGAATTCTGAAATATAATTGCGGAAACATATTAAGTAGAAAGCCTTAACCTCAATTAAGATGGCGAGATCAACGACTAAGCTTGTGACATATCCAAGGACAAGGCCAATAACACTCCTGGCTACTGTTGATGATCCAATATCCACATCAATCTGCAAGATATTTATGAAGAAATTTAGTAAAATAACTAAAATATTTTAAAATATATATTACATTCTGATATGGCTTAAAAGACCTCTGATATTACTATGAACAATAGAAAAAATCTATAAAGCTTGAGCAGTTCAAGCTTTAGGGTTTAGGGCAATACAAGATGGATCTCGTAATGGCATACAAAAAATCCCAATGCCTGGTGCAGCCCAAGCCCAAGCTGCTGGCTAATAAAAAGCTGCCACATGGCATTTCTTGTTTTTGTTTTTGTTTTTTTAATTTCTTCTTTGTGTGTATAAAAATGGGGAGTGTGGAATTTGGCTACACTTAATCATTGCTCATCACGTACAAATCAATCTCCTCACTCTCACATAATTGAATCTTCCTACACTTGCTTCTAGCACAAGTAGAACATAATGAGGGTTGACATTGTTATCAACGACATCTACTGGTCAAGCACTAGGAGGACTCAACATTGGATAATGTAGTAATGGTAAGTAATGTGAAACATATTATATATAAAGTAAATATTTCGAGCTTGACATTAACTTGCTTTACCAGTAGACAGCTGACTCTCTCAACTTGGCCTGTCTAAGAAGCCATAGAACATCTCTAGCAAAAATTGCACCTGCTTATCAATGCATGCTATTATTAAGGATGGGTTAGAATTACTTACTTCCAGAAAATTGTCTCGCCTGAGGTACTTGCATGTAACTGCTTTGCCCAAAAGGCAAGCTTTTGTTCCAACTGCACGCTTAACCATCCAATATCCCTGTTGGATTAAACTAATCATTAGTTGTAATGTCATCAGGAATAAGAAATAGAAGATGTTAAGATTTCCGTACCTCAACAATGCTCGGAATTAATTTAAATCTAGAATCTCGATATATATCATTTCCATCCACAAATTTACCCAACAAAGAATTTTTGTTTACAGGCCTATCTGCAGCATAATACATAACCATACTGTAGTTTGGCTTGGCTGGAACCTGAACAAAAGTCAACATAAGAAGAAGGAACACAAGACATCTCAGAAAAACTAACATACCATTTCTCGAAAGATCGAGCAAGGAAATGGTTAGGATGTTCAATAAAGTATGTTATCTTACTTTAAAAAGTATCTAATTTTGTACTATTTGTTACTAGTATAAATGCGTTTAAATTTAGTAACTTACACGCCTTAAACAATTAAAGATAACAAATGTGCATCCTTCACATCCTACTTGTATATGGACATAATATCTTTTTTCCACAAAAAAAATAAAGTCTATATAAAATGCCTCGAAAATCAATCTTGCATATCCCAATATCACTCATTAAAAGTGAAATCTATTTATTTCTTTACTTTTATTTTTTTTTATTTATTTATTAGAAAAAATCATATTTCATTAATGTATGAAATATTTCAAGAGGGGAGAACAGGGCCACCGAGGTGCAAAGGGTACAAAAACCCTTTTCGATAGGCCATGGGTGAGTGAAGACTACAATCTAAAAAAGATGCATGTACATAACATAACCATTGTAAAGCAATAAATAGAACCGGATCAATAAAAGAGCCAAAGACGCCATAGTGCTGTGAAAGGTGCATATATTTCTCTACAGCAATCAAGCCATAGGATCTTTTTTCTGATTTTCAGTAGGGGGGGGGGGGGGGGGGGGGAGTGACCACACAACTTAAAAAACACATAGGGTTATGCTTAATGGCAGTCTCAGTCCAGATGAACTTTTGCAGAAAAAAATCC